>WHYT01014829.1:46664-61995 GCA_009806455.1 Tetrax tetrax | reverse complement strand
AAAAAAAACCCCTAAAAACAAATACAACAAACCCAAACACTCTACCTTATTCAGCCCTAGTCAAAATTTGTCCCAAAAATTCTGATAAATAACATTTCTATAGCAAACAATTTTACATTCTTCTAAAGCAAAGACTGAACCTTCAGTTTTATGTTATTGAGCTTTCTCCTCTAAAGCGTGTTGAGTCCTGAAACACTCATCCTGTTAACACAGGGCTATGAGATATCCTTTGCAATACCAGAACTGCAGTGCCTTTGTAATGGTAACAGATTAGTTTATCCCCCAGTCTCAGATTTAAGAAGTGACAACGCAATGCTGAAGAATTTTGCTTCCACTCTCAGCACCGCAGCTTCGTCGTACACTCACATGCTGTGTTTCCACACACTCGGTATCGCCAACAGCAAGGCTGTTTCCAGCTGGCTAGCCTCCAGCAGCCAGAGGCAGTCCACTTCTCCTACTGTGACAAACCTTCCACTGTTTATTACCTTCTTACCTTATACACTCTCAGAGGTCAATCTCCCTTCCCAACTTAAACTTACTATTTACAAGAAAAAAAAACATATACAGCCCAAGCAGAACCTTCTCAGCTAGAGAAAGGAGAATGAAAGATTTCTGAAGCCCACTACAGACTTTGCCACGGAGCTTCAGAGTCAGTGTTCTTCTTTACAGCTTATGAACCACAACTATACATAGGAAGAAGGTCTGAAGGTGAAATGAAAACAAAAATTTGGGTCTGAATTTAGATCTGTGATGTCAAAACAGCTACCAAGCTGCTGGGTGGCTTACTTGTTTATTCGTGCATTTATTTATTAATTCAATAATCTTTCTTTTGCAATGTATCATAAGGGACTTAATCTGTAAGTTACTCACAGGGCACAGTCAAAGGTATAAGGAACCAGGCAGCACCTAAAATCAGAAACTGTTTATTTTAACATCTCTGATTAAACACAAAATGGAGCCACAGCACTCACTCACTGTGAAGAAATTCAAAACAACCATGAGTCTAAAAAACTTAGTAAAATGACTCATGCCTCCAGCAATATAAGCAAGTGTTTGGGGAATAGCACAGCAAAAATACGTCACATTTAAGCATATAAAACTAGAACAAAAAACAAAGGCTCCTTGTCCAGCCAACAGCTAACTGTTTTCGTCCAGAGGGGCAAGGAAGCACAGAGAGGGAACATGGTTTGCACAGCAAGACACCGTGAAGAGTATGCCCGATTTGGAGTCTGGGGCCAGCAACCTATATAAACTATTCAGCTTTTCCAAAGTGGAAAGCAGTTAAAGAAGGAATCACCCACACACATAACTCACAGAATATTTTCTGGTTCAACAGTTGCAATTCTAAAAAATTCCCAGTGGAGCTAATGGACTCGATGGTTATGGATACTGAGTGGATTAATTGGTCTGCTACAAAAGAACAAGAGGAAAAATTCCAGGGAAAGAGCCAGTGTAGAGAAGCAACCTTGAGTATCACTTTCCCAGCCTTCCCATGTTCCTTCTTTCCCTTTTCCACAGAAAATGGCATCTGCTTCACTTTCTCAGCTCACCTCCCTCCCTCCAGTACCGCAGTTCAGAATCCCCTCAGGCCATTCCAGAACAGCCCTGAACTTCATCCAGGGAGCTCCTGTGCAGGAGTGCAGCACGCTCTGACATGGAAATCTGTGGCACAAAACAGCTGCTGGACTCCCTTGGACTTCTCCTTCCCCCATAACAACCAGCCTTGCCACTCTTTTAATGCCTGACACTAAAACTCAAGCAACTTCTATGATTATAAATTTATTTAAAGCTTCAAGTCACTGGCTCTCCTTACCTTTGCAATGAACATTAAAGGCTGAGATATTTTTCATCAGTAGCAAATCACAGACAAAACTGAATCACTTTGCCTGGACAGGACAAGTAGCTAATTGTGAGTATCTTCCTTTTTCCTTCATCATTACATGTCCACGTGCTACAAAGGCTTTTGTCTTAATCAAAGGAGAAATGGTACAGTTGTACTGTATGCTAAATATATGATGGTATATTAATAAAAAACAATTTTTGCCTTCACTCTACAACATCAAAAAACCCCACAATTAAAAGCATATAATTCCTCTTCTAAGTGCATAAGGAAAACACTACATTTCAGTGAAAAGAGAGGTGACACTCCTGGAAGAGGAGTATCAGGATGTACTAAGTGTGTACTTACTACACACTATGTGAAAAAGACTCTTTCAATAAATATATGACTATACGTGTTCTACGAAACCATGTCACTGATTTTCACATACCAGAGAAAACAGAGCAGCTTAAGGTTTGTTATATTTGTGTCCCACATTTTCACCAAAAGTTTTAACATTTATTCCAAGCAAGATATATTTTCAAAGTTCTGGAGTGGAGAAAATAAAGTGGGTCCTGTGGAGTAGCCTTTCAAGACTTAAGTTGCCAATTCTACCTGGTGATTTAAGGGAAAATGTCAATCTCATTTTACTTCCCACATGTGCAGATTGGTAAACCACCATGCAAAGTGGTTGCATGACCAGCAGTCTCAGCTCTGGGAAAGAAGCAGCAAGGTAAACACAAATCAAAAGCTTTATGAAGCTGCTTGCACAATACCTGGTTGCTTACATATGACATTAACTAATGGCTTAAGTACCCTACAGTTCAGAAAAATAGGCTCAGAATATTAGGGTTGAGGGTTTTTTTTTATTTTTCCTTCCAAGTAAAAGCATGTGCACAATCCTCCTTCCTTCCAAACTCTTAAATGAGAAAGAAAAAAAAACAAACTCAAAACTTCTGGTAACCTTGTCTTGAAAAAGATGAGCCATTTCAAATATCATGTTATGATTCATATCCAAAGCAAAAAAAGTTCTTTGCACAGAGGGAAACATCCATTTTGTCTCACTATTGCGCTCCACTTGCATAGGGTTTGTAAGAGGAGATACATATGTTATACAGAACCAGACATCGTTCCTTAAAAATCATATTTATAAGCAAAACAGCAATTGAAATATTTCATTAATAAGGAAGAATAAATGTTTTTCTGGATTTCTCAAGCCACCTTTAATGCTTCATTCTGAGTTATGGAAAATTAGAACACACAAACTTGAAAGAGATAAACTAGAAAAATTAGCATTTTTGTATGGCTTATTTTGCCACCAGTAATCCAAAGCACACTTCAAACTTCTCAGGCACCTCAAATTGCCTCAAATCTCTTAACTTTGTGTGTGTATGTCTTAGGTATTGAAAATAATCTCCCTTGAAACTAACTACTATGGAGAAAAAGAGGTGAAAAATGAAAGTCAGCCAATATATAATTTTTAAAGTTAGTCTGAACCCCTGTAGATCAAAACTCTATTATTAATGAACATCAATTAGAGCTGTTTAATTACTGAGAGATGTTGTGTATAGAAGAGTTACAATAATCTGAACGTCTTTGCTGTGTTTTCTAAATTGCATCCTCTTGGATTCATTTTCAGCCAAACCCTAACACGGTTTCTCTCAGCTGCAGTAACTGGTCTAGAATAATTACAACATCCATAACAGTTTCACCATTAAGTTATTATGCACTCAAGCTTAACTCAAAATTTAATTTCTATCTGAGAACAGATAACACTGGTAAATTCACTTACGGGAACCACTGCATTTTGTGCTAGCATTCAGTATCAGGAAATGAACATTCCTTCCTTACTTTGCAATTTGTTTTCTGCATGAACACGCCAAATAATAACAAGATTTGCAGTGTGTTCTTGGATTATAGCACTCAGCAGGGATGCTTTGGTTTCTGTATTAACAGTCATTACAATCTCAACTTCCTTCAAATCAGTGGTGCCCTCACTTCTTATAAAATTTGATGTTCAGCATTTATGCCACTTATTTACATTTCAGATTTTATTCAGACTGGAGTAGGAAGATTGTTGCATCAGTTTCAACACTTCTTCCAGATCTTCTTTCTCTGAAGCCTCTATTTACTTAATAAATTACACTGTATTGCAAAAAAAACCCCACTTTTCCTTCCTTCACTCCCCCTCTGATGTCCCCAGCTTCTCTCCCAAGCAACGTGACTAAACCCAGAAAAGAAGATTATAAGTGAAGCATTTCCTTAATTAAGAAATTAAGAAAGAGAGAATCCCAAATTTTGGGCTGAGTGTCACTTGATAGAAATGAAAATAGAACTCCCTTTTGCATTTCATTCTTCTCATTTAAGTGTTACCCTTACACCTAATACTACTGCTAAACTGAAATAATGCTCGGTCCTTATACTTTAAGCTTCATCCTCAAATCACACCATATTTCTTACACTACTCTCAACAAAATTGCTGTGATCCAGCTTTGTACTTGTTTTTGTTGTACAGATACAGGAACCAAGGTAAGAAATGCCCATGAGCATAAAACACCAGGCAATCTGAACAGATAAGCCAGAGGTAGCTCTGCATGAGCTGACTCCTGTAAGATGCAGTACAGCTGGATTAGTCTAGGTTCGACCTTCCTGACTACTACTGGATGTATCAGAGATGAGATTCAAACTCATTTTTTTATTTAAAATTATGCAGCCTAGCCATAAAACAGAGGCTTGAATAGTGTAGCATTCCACAATTTAGCTTCGCCAAACTTCTGATGCACTTGCATGACTCTATTTAGCCTTTGTTAGACTCATTCTATCACTTCTTTTTTCCTTTTCACATGGCATCTGAGGTGTCTTTAGTATTGTAAATTCATTCTAAAGCGATCAGATAAAAGGAACAACAAAAATACAGCGGGCAGCTATATAATTTACTAAGTGTATGTCAAGTATTTTACCTGATAACGCTTGTATTCTCTACCCATTTACTTCATATGCTCCAAAATGTTTTAGGATAAAATTCCAGTGCAGATAACAATAGATCGGCCAGTCTACAGAACTACTCAGACCTATGTTGAGCAAAGAAACTGAAATTACCATCCTTTTACTTCAATTTACATATCAAAAGTATTTTGTCCTTACAAATCTAATTCTTATTGCTGTTGCTACAGTAAGGTATACTTTCAACAGAAGCAAGGTTCTCTTCTTGATTTAGGAATAATTCAATTACATTTGATTTGGGCTGACAGGAATGTCTCCTTTTTAAAAAAAAAAACAAGGTTCCTGCTGTCATGAGTTCTCCACTTCAGGATTACAATCTGGAGGGATTTATGCAAATTCTCAAAATTTCTGTGTGATATATGCTTTCTTTTGGTAGGGGTTCACAAATTGGATTTTATATGTCAAATATTGAAAAGGGAAAACTGAAACAGGTCAGTGTTTTAAATGTGATTGATTTCTTCACAGGAAATGGGTGACATGATGCATTACTGCAATAAGAAACTCATATTTCTGTTATAAATCATAGGTTTCTGATAGGCCTTTTTCAATTGTAAGTCATGCAAAACTATCTTGAACAGCTGCAATGGGAACTTCCATAAAAACTTTATTTTTCTTTTTGATAATATGTTATTTTTCCCTCAATTTGCTTTGACAGATGGACTTCAGGCATGACTGTTCCTTTGCAAAAAACACTCAAGTCTAGAAAGTATTATTGGGAAGTCACTTTTTTTCCCCCCAACAAGAAAAAACTGTAGAGTTTGAAATGCTTCACAAATGCTAGCCTATGGCTGGCATCGCTAAAAAGTGTAATGGATTACAACCTTGATTTGGATTATTGGGTGGATGTTCTTGAAAAATGCACAAACAATCCTCTCTCCCCCACTAAATGTCACATTCTTTTACTTTTTTACCCTATCAATTATGATGAGTAGTCTTTCTGTGCTACAAACAGTCAAATGGGCATTAAATTAAAGCAGCATGTAAGAATGTGCAAGAGTGGACTAAATTTCTTCATATAAACAGCCCAGAAAGCAAATTCTGAAGCAGCATTAACTAATGACCTAAGTGATGGTTGGTAACCAGTCCTGACTTACAACTCAGTTATCAAGAAGACTGTAATAAAGAACTGTAAGGGATAATTCTGTAAAAGAACAACAACCACAAAAGGAATTTGAGGAAGAATGCCCCACCTCGGCAGGTTTATAGACCACTTTCACAAACAGTTTAAAAAAAACCACTATTAAAAAGTATATGTGTGTATTTGCTTCAGCTGAGGAATATATCTGAAGCCATTTTAGCTGTGTTCACCAAAAATATTTTGACATGGTACCAGACTGTTCCGAGTCATCTGAAAACGGAGATGTACATGTGAATGACCGAGCTAAGGGGACCGTACAGCAGCAGGGTAGTAGAGGACCTAGGCCTCACTGCTTGTATTACCCCATGCAAATCTCCATATTCACATTAACCTAGATCAAATGTTTATTGCAACAAGATATTCTTCACATTCTCTTCACATGGCGAAACTTGGTTCTGATTATTAAGGATGACTATCTTAACCCCATGTAATTTTTATTAAATATGAAAAGCTCCTTTAATAGCTTTCCTTTGCACTTCTCACCTTAGCAGCTGGAATTGTAGAGATGATAGCTCCCTCCTTTGTATTAGCCTAAGCGTGGCTTGCTGAATATCAGAAGAGAATAGCCAACTTCTGTCATTTGAACAAGGAGCATCAACCAGTACCTATACAATAAATAAGAAGAAATAAGACAATTCACAATAAAGATATTCACTCTCTGAACACTGTGTGCCAAAAATCTACTTAACTTACTTTTGCAAACACTTTGAATATCCTTTTATTTTCTATTTTAGGGACAGAAATGATCTAATTAATAATTATTGTGGGGAGGGGAGGAGATAAGAAATTACTGCTCCAAAAGTACCCTCTACCTGAATAGCTCTCACTTGCTCTTCCCTTCCTAATGACATATCACACAAAGAACACAGCTACAAGGTCTTTAGAATTCACCACCAAGGCTAAATGTGGAATGATCTATTATCATCTAGTATTCATCTAACATATGAAGGACAACAGGCTTCATAAAATGATTCCTAAGGCTCTGCAAACCCTGCACCTGACCTTGGATCCTCCCTTGATAGGTCAGACATTTTTGTTGCAGCCAGAAAAAAATAAGAAGAGAGCAGTATAGGAAGAAAAAGAAGCAAAACGCAGAAATATAATTTGCTAATGAGCAATAACGTTACCTTGTCAAATAATTCAGGCTTAAGATCTCCCATCTGTCTACCATCCAGCTTAGAGACCGTTATTAAGTTAATCAAAGGAGTCGGGATGAAGGATTCTATTGTCTGTTTCAACCATCTTGACCTCAACTCATCATATTCATTACAGTGAAATTGACCTTAGAAAATAAAAAAAAAAAATTAAGTAAACACCCTAAAATAAGTCATTATGTTTCTTCTGTTGTTTTTTCACAAATATAAGGAGTTAACACTGATTTCAGAAGTACTACTTGTTTGCCACAACTGCCACAGAGTTTACACCTTACATGCTTATGTTATTGCACATTTTATAATACTGCTGAATTTTTATAAATCCCAGTAAATTTCAACATGCTCCTACAGGGCAAGTCATAAATATTTACTAACAAATACTTACTGTAGCAATAGACTTCCAAAGTAAAACAAACTTTAAACACAATCCATATCCAAAGACCAGTCCTAAGTGAGTGCCTTTCTGGGCTCCTTGAGCCACTGTCCAAATGAAGTACATGCCCCTTGTAAATTAATTAATTGCCTTTGAAATAAATAAAGCATCAGTTTTGTGTATCCTAAGATGAGCAGTCCAACTTGTTATTTATTTGAAATTTAAGCTAGAAGTGTTTTAACAAAAGCCTTTTGGTTGCACTTACTTTTAACAATGCAGCCAGAGTAGTTACCCCTTTAGAAGAAACACTGCTGTGCTCGTACACAGACCAGAAACATACCATGATATTTTTCCTCTTAGTCCTGCTTTCTAATTTAACAAAATTTCTATTTTCATGTCGCCACAGGTTGTCCTACACCACACTGCCAGACACAATACAGTACACCTTAGCTTTCAGTGAGGTATATTAAGAATCAGCTTCCTTACATCTTACTTTCTTAGCAACTACTTGATACCTTCAGAAGAAGTAATGGGATAAAAGCATGTTTGGGTTTTTTTTTCCAAATTTTTTGAAAAGGCAATCCATATTTAATTTACCTCCCTGGCATCACCTTGTTCCTCTAGAGGAGGGAAGGAAGCCCAGCTGTAATCAACAGGTGAAGGTGGTTATAGTAATTGTCTCATCAGTAAGAACAGAAGATGCTGTGAACACTTTGAGACAATTACTACCCAGGCTAACATATACACCTGGAAACAGCAATCACAGCTTGCTTTAACTCCCTGGCCTGGAAGAACCAAGCTGCTGCTTGCTATTGCCTTCTAAACACTGTGATTATCTTAGTGCCCTTCTGCAACATCTAGGTGGACTGAGACACAGAGCTTAGTAAATACTGATATTGACCAATTCCTCATCATAAGCTTTCTTCCTCTGCCTAGATATTACATATTTAATTTGTTTTGCTCTGTTTTACATTTAAATTTACTTATACTATTTGCATAGCACTGGCCAGAGAGGTAGCAGAGGAAAAGGGAAAAAAGAAAAAAAAGTACAAGTATTATAAGACTGCAGATTACTTACCTTCCTGTGCCTACTAATCTACATGATTTTAAGTAATTTCTTGAGAAGTAACAATACGGGAACCAGTGGATGAAGAAGAAAATAGAGCTACTCCACTTCTGTCTGTCAGTCTGCAGTAACCTATATTTAAATAACTACTGCATTTTTCATCCTCTTTTAGGTAAAGAGACTTCAATAAAACCTTACAAATCAGCATGGAACTACTTGGAATATAAATTGTTGTTTGTTTTTCTGCCCCAGTGCAAATCTTGAACAGAACACAGGCACAACTGAAACATGCCAGGCACAGAGCCAGGGGATCAGCTTCTCACGGCACCTCGATACACTACCTGGATAGGCACACTGCAGTACAGCTACTGCTTTACCCCCTGGCGCAGCACAGAGATCCAAAACGTCTTCCCCATCTTTCACTTCTAACGCCAGCACTGGCAGCAGTGAAGCAGCATTCAGCAGATAATACTCTTTCAGTTTACCAGCCTGGTGTTTTTGTGCAGGGAATCTCCCGGGAGTTTTCCTGATGTAACACTTCAATGATGCAGGAAAATAGGGCAAAGGTCCTTGAAAGGCAGGATGATATCCCTTCACGCGCAAGGTGCTCTCCAGTTCAGTGGGCTGGTTGAACTTGTTAAGCAGTACAGCATACTGCCAGCACAATGGGTATGTGAGTACATCTCTAGATTGAAAAAAGAAAAAGCTATTTAATAACTTGGCAAATAAAATGAGCTTTTCATAACATAGGAAGCCTTTTCTTACATGCGGGTAACAATCTCACCATTGGATGATTCTGGTACAAACAAAAAGGAATAATTTTGATTAGACATGATTAAGAAAAATATGCAGAAAAATAATCTTAATATGAAATCAAGCCACCATTTTCTCTAATTATTGCATTTAAAACATTAACTTCTTCTGAAATAAGATTTTCTCTATTTTTCCTAATTCTTTAACCAATGACTGTAAGAGTTCTAAATTATGACACATAAAGCTCTTTCTGACTATAAAGTACTTCCCTAGGGACAAAGAACAACTGTAATATTAGTTGTAAATATCACAACAAAAATAATCACACTGGCTTTGTAATGGTTATTCCAGGCAACACTGTAAAATGCAGTTTTAACAAGTGTTCTTTTCTAAATTTCCTTTTCTGTTCTGCAAACATTGGGCCAGAAAAACTTAAATCGATAGATATTCCTGGAAGACAGACAAAAAGCAGTGCTTATATGGCAGGAACATCCTTTTTTGTATTTCAGTTAACTTTTTCAGACCTATCTTACATGGATTTCCCCCACTTTCTATTTCGGTTTCTCTCAGTATTTTCTCATTCAGCCTCAAAAAATACTCCTCAGGAATATACACTGCCTAAAACAGAAACATGCATTGATCCAACCTGAAAGAGTTTTTAAGCTGATTCACTTCAACTAATGCTATACATCTCTACATAGAGACACTTATTTTGAACTGTTTTAATTAATTTTAAACTATGTTTTAATCCAAATAGGCCAAACCAAAGAGGGCACTTGGAGGAATCACCTAGTTTCTAAGACTCTGATCATGTAAGATGCCTTTCCCTTCAAAGTAACATGACACTGATTATGGGAGCACCCCTCACACACTTCAGGTCAGAGTTGACTGCTTTTGTTCAAATTTCTGTTGAAAAGTGTATAAGCTAAGCAGTGAACTTCTCCATAAGGGCTGTTCTGACAGCTTTCCTATGAGTGACAACCACTAGCTAGCAGAGAAGGGAAGATGTGTTCTCTCAATACCACAGTTAGTTCTTTAGCAGCTGTGTGATCGAGGCCCAAATTAAGTGACAGCCTTTTCTGTATGTCATTAATATTCAATTTCTTCTAATAGAAGAAATCAAGGGATGTACTTATCTGCTAACAGCTTTGTCTCGGTCTCTCAAGATACTATAACCTGTAGAAAAAACCCCTAACAGCAGCTGTTAGGTATAAAGGGATGCTTTTTAGACCATGTTTTTACAAAACAGTCAACAAACACAGAAGACAGCAGTCTCTTTGCAGTGCATATGCATACAGGAGAACAGAAACTTCATCACGTCCAAAAGCATTATGTCAAGAAAAAAAACTTTAAAATTCCAAGCTTTAGTCTTCTGTTATTTCACACTCTTACTGTAATTCTAAACTGAAAATAAACTGAAGCAGTTGTTAACAGTCCATGACTCTCTTCAAAGTTATTTTATGAAGCACTTAAAAACCAACAGAAGCTCTCCTTCCCATCTCCCCAAGACAACAGACCTGACACTGGCCCATGTATCTCCCAGTTCTGCTGTGTACTGCTTCTCAAAATGATCCAGAACGACTTGACAAATCTGCTTTTGAAGATTCCCTTTTGTTTTATTTTCTAGCTTCAGAGAAAGAGGGAAAAAAGAAAAGTCATAAAAACAAACGACTGAAACCCTCCCTAGTTGTCACTGGAATTATTAAAAGGACATTTTATCAATTTAAATCAGCTTAATATCAGTGATATTAGGATGTTCAGATATGAAGGTCACATCACACGTGATCAAGACGTAACAGAAATTTCAGAGAACAAATTAAGCTAGCGTAGCCTCTTCTTTCCTTACCTGTGAAGAGGTCATTCAAAGCTTGCTGATAATACTCCTTCTCCGTATCTACTACGCTAATCACACCATGGTTGCTGGGACTGATGTACCAGGAGCAAAATGAGCAAGGTAAGATTATGATAATACACTATGACCAAGAGGCACCCATGTGCTTAACTAAAATAAATAAATTAATCTGAATCATTGTGGAATTTGGCTGGAGTTGAGCCGCAAAGTATTGCAATAACTAATTTATTCCAGGAGGGGGGAAGTTCTGCTATACTTTTTCGGTTTAACTATGAAAAATATGTATTTGGAGGGGAAGAACTTTTCATTTCTAAGAAAACTTGTGCTATTCAGAAGGAAATCCCCAAGGGAAACACAACATTTTGCTGGGTTTTTCTCCCTGGGGATACAGAGCGGGCCCTCCCCATGCTCCCCAATCCTGCCCAAGGCCGGTCCCCGCTGCACGGAAACATTTCGCAGGAGGAAGAACCGAAGGGCCTGCTAAGCGCCCAGTGACTTCTGTTGCCTCTCAGTTTCTCCGTTGAACACCACAGTGCGTGCGTGGGTCCGGCTGCGGTACCCGCCGTGCCTCACAGAGGGACCTGCCGCTGCCGCACGGCCCGGGGCGGACGGGCAGGGGGTCCGAGGCGGAACTGGGTACGAGGAGCTCCCCGTACGGAGCACGGACGCCAAAGACACAGGCGCTTGTTTCCGGTACCGGGATTACAAACGGGGCTAACCGCTGCGCAGCGGGACCCCGGCACTGCTCACTAGGCGGTACCGCCGCTCTTTCCGCGGCCACATACGCCCCCAGGCGCATTACAACACCCCAAACGGCCAACGCCGCCTTCTCAAACTCCACAAACGGAGGGGCCGCCGCCCCACGGCCCCGCTCCCGCCGGCGGAAGCAGGGCCCCGGCCCGCGGAAGGGCTCCCGCCCCGGGAGGCGCAGGAAGAGGCCGAGCGCTTTTCCCGCCCCCGCTTCCCGTTGCCCAGCCCGAGCCGTCCTTGCCCCCGGTTCCCTCACCTGCCCCGAGGCGCGGGCGGCCGCTCGCCGCGGCGGGAGGGCGACCCCGACCCCGGCCCCGGCCCCGGCCCGGGGGTGGGGGGGCAGCGGCGGCGGCAGGAGCCAGGGGGCGGCGCGCGGCAGCCGCATGACCGGAGCCCGGACGGGCGGGGCGGCGGGAGCGGGGCGCCCCCTGGCGGCCGAGGGTGAGGAGAACGCTCCGCCGTCCGGCCGCCTTCAGTCCCGTGGCTCCGCGGAGGAGCAGGGGTGGGGTGGTGGATTTTTGCTTTCCCGTCGGAGGCCGTGCTGTCCCGCAGTCCCCTCTGCCTCTCCGGGAGACAAAGCAGCAGTGACCGGACGCTTGGTTAATCAACTTATAAACACCGTCCTCATCCCAGCACCTGCTCAAGCTGCTGCCGCCGTCCCGGCCACCGCTGTTCGACTCTTGCTAACGGCTTTTCGCTGGTCCTCAGCTCCTGACTGGTCCAGGTGTCTGCAGACTACGTGACTGCTATTCAACAGCCTCCTCTAAACCGGACCAGGAGTAGCTTGAGCTTCACCTGCTGCTACTGCAAAGAAAAAGCGACAGAAACTAGGGATTTATTGACAAAAATCTCTTGCGTGCATTTTCAGATAACGTGTTCTCTGGGAACAGTAACCAGGAGAACGACCAGACCCCAGTTACCCACCTGTAACTGGGTTAAAGGCACTAAAATCTGAAGGTTGACAAAATGCTTAAGCAGTTCCTCTCCTGACCACTGTTTCTGAACAGAGCTGCAGAGACCTGCAAACTTCTCTGAGAAAGGGCATCTGGCTTTGTTGGCCGTCTCTTGCTGCAGTCGTCATGGCCTAGCAGAACAAACTCCCCATGTACCCTCTCTCTCCTCTCTCTCTCTCAAAACCTGGCTTCTCCGTCGGCAGTTGCCACCCCTGTGGAACAGCACGTTTGTTTAACAGTAGTTTCAAGTCATGGCTGCCCACGCAGCTTCTGCGAGCCAAAACCGCCCTCTGAAACCCAGGCTGGAAAGGGGTGCCAAGGTGAAGGCAGGACTGCTAGCGTATAGGGAAATACTGGACTTTCAGGCGCTGACTCATGAACATTTATGCAAATCTCGTGCAAATTATCACCAAACTTGAGGAGTTATTTAAAATGTTTCCACCAGGATCCCGACAAAGAGTCAGTAGGCGAAATGGAGGCCTCCTACCTATCGAATGTGAAAGGAAGCCAGAAAGGCTTTTTGAGAAATAAGCTGTACCACGAGACACGGAACAAAACCGGCAGAAAAAGTACAGTTTTCTGCAGTTGTACTTCTGCCAAGACCAGTAACATACAAGAAAATACATGAAATAATTTTACTGTTCCACTAAAACAAAAAAGTATGCCGCGTAAGTTGCCTTGCCCTCAATGTAGGGCAACAATCCACTCCTAGGTGGTGCCATCAGCGTTGCTTAATGGGGCTGAAAACAGAAAGATTTGCAAAGCATCAGAAGCAAATGAAAGCCTCCAGTGAAAGAGCTTGTTCACTAGCAACACCACCATCACAAACAGACAAACGGCAACAAAAAAAAGTGAAAATGCTGCTGCTACCTGCATCTCTTTCGTGTGCTACTGAAGAGATGGACGGGCTCTGGGGGAATTAATTTCAGTACATTTTGACAGGCAGGCTCCTGTTCCTCTCAATAAACAGCAATCCAAAACGATGCCATTTCTGTCACCTCAGCAGCTCTACTTGCTACAGAAAGTGACCGCGTGCATGCTTGGATGCCCTGCTCAACCACAAACCACGGCTGCATCTCATTTCTGCAAAGTCCATTCCATCTGCACAACTCCACTAGAACCTCGGCCCACGATTCTCTTAAGCTAACACATTTCCTCTCAAGGGGAGTTACCTTAGTTCAGACTTGCATTTCCTGAGCACGTCCTTGCCTTCAGGAAAGCAAAGGCAGAGGACAGAGTGTATGCCTATTGTCTGCACTACTCTCTGAGAGTGGAGGATGGATGAAATGTATTAAAATTAGCGAGTCAATATTCAGAAGTAGCACTGCCAGCACATCAACGTCCTCCAAGGCTCGCGAACACAAAAGACAGGCTGTTACTGTCACCTTCACGCTTCAGTTTCAGGTGTCCACAGCTTCTTGGAGCAAGCACAAATTCTTGAGTCTTCACCGCTATTGTCTACTAATTTAGAAATACATAAGCAAATGAATTCTCCTTGCTTGTTGTCTTAGGACAGACTTGGCAAAAGCTATTGGGCTGTGGCACTCTTTGGGAAACTTCTTTAAGACTGTTTTTTTCCGTGTGCTGAATTTTAGGGTGCTGCTTTTTGCAGAAGCAAATGCAAACATGGTGGGAAGACTGACTAAGCATCAGTTTGAGGTTTGCAAAATCGACTGCCTTCTGAAGAAAATGTTAAGTGTATGTGTACACTTCACAATCCTGAGTCTCCTATTTTCCCACAGTCCTTCAGTCGATTATTCAGTTGCTTATCGGTGAATCATTATTTCAGTAGCACGGCTGCCTCATTCAGGCTCACCTGGCTCTGTTGGTCTTCACAAGTTTAACCCACATACTGGGCTCGATACTTCTTGCTAATTGTCACTCAACTTTTCCCTCTCTCAACCTTTCTGCTAGCCTAGCAGGAAGAGAATTGGAAGTGATCTTCAATCCATACTCCCTGGGTAGTATAGATAGTTTGCTCACCATTCCATAGTACACTCTCCTAAAATCTTCTGGAAAGCATGGATTTTGTTACCACAGAGCGGTTCCAGAGCAATCCTCAGGAAGAAAACACAGCTCATGTGAACAGTAGGGGGAGAAAATAGAAAAAAGACCCCATCCCCAAAACATTCACTGTTCTGGTTTTGTTTAGTGAAGGGGGGCCTAAGGTGGCAGCTTCTGTAGGAAACTGCTAGAAGTCGCTCCCCTTTGTTCAGTGGACTTGGCCAGGCCTAGGGCGGACCTGCTGCTGGCCAAGGCCGAGCCGATTGGGAGCAGAATGTTCCCTGCTAACGCTTCTGCGATAACGTATTTCAGAAGGGGAAAAACAGAGGAAAAAAAAAGGAGAGATGATGTGAAGGAGCTGAGCTGGGACAGAGAGGGGGAAGCGTGAGCCTCATGGGCTTTGCAGGCCTCACCCTCTGGCCTCCTGCTGGGCAGCTGTCTGGGCCCAACTCAGCCTGGCCCGGCT
>WHYT01014829.1:2367-30861 GCA_009806455.1 Tetrax tetrax | reverse complement strand
ACAAGCAATAACTGAACAAAGGAAGTATCAAGATTGGAACGTTGCTGTAGTCAAGCCAGCATTGCCATACAGTTGTAAGTGACAGTAACACCATGCAGCATCCAGAATTTTGGGACAATTGATGCACGGCAACACAAGGAGTCAGCTTACACACAGCAAAGGTATCCGGAGGTGGGCTGTGGTTCCCAGAACGACAGAAATACCCCAGGCCCATTGGGCTTCGGTCTTGTGAAGTGATGAGCGCTGGTCAGTGAGACCAGACCATCAGGTCCCTCTGGAAACAAACAGGCAGCTCCGTGCAGAACCAGCCTGGATGTGGAAGTGCCCCTACGGATCCCAAATGAATAAGCCCTGCTGGATCTCTGCAGTCCTGCCTGGGTGTTTCTGAAGCAGCCTCTCTGCTGAGGACCTCAGACTTCTTACAGTCTGCGGGTAACCCAACTCCTGTCCCCACTGCATCAGATCACAATGAACTGTCTACAGATGGACAATGAAAATACACTCTGCCATTTTTATTTTGAATGCAAGATGTATTTGGAGTCATGAAGTATCTCCTCCTGTTCCTCTTTGTTTTGTGGCACATGGCAGTTTTTATGTGTATGCTGCTGTTCAGATCACTTCAGATCATTCATAGCTTCTGATAGCCCGTGACACTTTAAACTTCAGAAGGGCACCTAAGAGATCTTACTCTTTTTGGTAAAAAAAGAAAGAAGACTTGAAACATCAAAAAGATGCTTTCTACTAGGCCAAAGAGTTACCTTTTAGTCAATGAAAAATGGCATGAAGAAATTAAAAAAAGATGAAGAACGAAGTGGATGTAGAATGAATGAACAATGGAGAATGCTTTTAAAAAGCACAAAATTCAGAATACTTTCAGTTACCAGCTCGATGTGTTTCACCAAGAGGCTCAAGTTTTCCAAGTCTACTAAGTTTGGGAGTTCCCCAGCCAGCTAAACCGAAGAAAAAAAAAAAAAAAAAGACAGTCAAAACACTCCACAACTGCACTTGGATTGTGATGAAATGTATGGAAGCCAGTTCTCTTTGGGACAAACGAAAGTATTTAGAAATGCCAAAAGTATGTGATACCATATTGTATATATGGTGAATAATGATAAAATACTTCAAAAATACAGATTTACTCTTGAAAATATTCCTATTTTTAATCACTTTTTCATCAGTGACTAGTCAAGTTTCTGACTCGCTTTTGTGAAAGCAACGACATCTTCCCCCATCTGATCTGAGCAGGTCCAATCAGTACTGCTGGAAGTTCATACCCTGAAGTGGGAAAAGGTATCAAAGAGTTCCTAGAGAGCCTGTCTCTCTGTGAAGACCATTCCCGTTCCATCATTCCCAAACAAATGTTTTAAACGATGAATAACCACCAATTGAGGCATCAGTTCTTGTTTGCTAGTACACGTACCTGGTAGAAGAGCTGCTGGTGGTGTAGGATTTGGGGAATCAGTGTCCTCTGCGTTGGTAGGTTCTACTTTGTTGTTCCTTTTCAATTTGGGGATTTTATTTTTTTTCTTCCTCTTGCCTATACCAAACAGAAATAAAGCATTACGTATCATCCAGTTGTACTCAGAGAATCTCTTATGTCATCTTTGAATACCATTGTTGGGGTGAGCTACATCAGCATTTTCTGTTTGAACTGAAGCACAAAATTGTGTGAAATGTAGAATTTACAGAACATTTTGCTAGAGTAAATAAACTGTAAGGATAAAATAGATACAAACTCTATGGTTTAATAAAGAAATTCAACGTAGCTTGAGACGTTAAAAGGGAGCAGTTTTACCTGAGTCAAGGCATTTTGAGGCTTCATGCTCATCCTCTTCTTCATGCTGCAAAAGCTGTGTACTTGTAGAATTGCACATTTCCAGTTTACCATCATTTCTATTTCGGCTCCTGCTACTTGAGGAGTTTGGGGCATCCATTTGTTCCTGCTCTGCTTCAGCTTTCATGAGAACTGTAGCCTTCTCAGTCTCCAACTTTGGCTGCTCCCTTTCCTTTTCAGCTTGTTTTCCATACTAACAAAAAGTATAAGATGTTTTTAGGAAGTTTTAATGCTTCAAACTTAATGGAAAAATCTGAGACTTTCAGAGTTTCTGAGATTATGTTGTCTCAAGTCAACCGAATAAAAAAATGCGGTGCAATAAAAAAGAACTACCTGAACTCAGAAACATAGGTTAAATAAATTTTGTATATTCATGTGCTTTTCATATTTCAAAGCTAAGAAAACTTCTCAATTGTCTTTGTTTTCAACAGAAAATAGGTTTTGCCCTAAATACGTGAAATAGAGAGGCAGATGTTATCTGACTCACTACATCACTAAAACACTTTGAAAGAAACTCATAGACTTGGAATATTTTCAATTCCTGAATATCGCAGAGTTTAATTAGGAAATGTGTTGAGTCATCTCTTTCCAAGACCTTGATGTTACTGTGTCGACAAAAATTTTTGTCCCCAAAACAATAAGAAGGGATTTTCTTAACATGAAAACTTTAATTCAATGCACACAAAACCAGACTGCCAGCATGAGGGAGAAAGAAGTAAAATAACGCTGTGCAGACAGACATAGGACAATTCTTGCCATCGAGCCATTTTTCTCATTGCCTCTCAGACATTTGTTACTGGTAGGTCTAAAAGGATCCACATTTCCACATATTCTCCTACCTGAGAGATGACAGCAGATAGAGGCTGGAAGGGGTTTTCACAGTTCTCAGGCTCAGGGCTGTCCTCATCAGGTTCACGTCCTTCTTCTCTTGCCCTTTGTTGTTGTTGTTGAGTTTATGTTGTTGTTTTAGCGTTTTGGGGGTTTGTTTGGGTTTTTTTTTGGGGGGAGAAGGGGCATGGAAAGGAAGGGAGATGAACAAAGAGTTATGCAGAAGCCAAGCCATAAATTTTACACAACAGAGAACATCATCCTCCAGTCTATGCCAGTTGATTTTTACAAGATGCTTCTGGATTTGTAAAAACATTCTCCAAAAATCAAGAGGACAGCCTAACGTCACTGAAGCACAAGTATCTGCCATGGCAGAGGTAGAAACACGTGCTGCTGTGTGCCTGAGTGTTCCATCAGCACTCAAAGAATTGGAAGCAGTTTCTGAGGACAGGATATGGAGATGTGACAGAATACATCTGTAACTGGGAGGTTTTGATTGTTCAACTGTGTGCTGAAATTTTCACGCTCATCATCTTTTATAACACCTGTCCCAAGGTATTCAGGTGCTTGGGTTTTTTAAAAATCTCTGTGGTGGGAAACCAGACTAGCTAAAGCCTCTTCCTCTCTTTTTAAGACACCTCCATTTCTCATCATTCTAGATTTTCCTTAATAGACCTAAGTTCTGAAAGACACATCATCCTCCGTATACGGTTGTTGCACCAGCACTAGTTATTTTTCATGCACCAGATCTCCATGTAAGAAAGACTAAATCACTCTGTATTAGGTCATCTGTCATCAGCTGCTGGTGACCACAAAGGGCTGTGAAGGGAACTCATAAGTCACTTGTCCTGCTTCCCCTCCCTGCATCATCGTCACTCTCTCCCTGCCTCACCCGCTGGACAGCCTGCAGTTGATGAAGCACAGTGTTGAATCACGTTTTGCATCTGGTCTTTGAGATTCACATATGGGTTACAAAGTCTAGCTTCAGTTAATCAAAGCTGATGTTAGAACACACTTGGGGGGAACAAGAGTAAATGACATTAAATTTTTTAGGTGAGCCTCCTGTCAAGTTCTATTAGCGAGGCCCAATTTATTCCACAACCACCTTGCCATTCTCATTCAGGGTGCATGTCCAGCATAGAGCGAACACAATAAAGGGGATGAGCCAGGCAAAAAAAAAGGTTTTGTAGGTCTTAAAGAAAGGCTCTAGCATGCAGGTCTGTACTTTTAATAGGGAGGCTCTTGGCTGTCAGCTTTAATTCCTCGATAGCTTGGTTCTCATAAGGTCTGTGTACAGGAATGAATCCAGTCTCTGAGAGAAAGGGAGGAAGCAGAGGGAGGAGAGATGACAGAGAGAATACCTTTCTTCTCGTATCTTTCTCACTCGCTCAGCCCGTTCCAGTTTCATCTGTTCTTCATGGGCTTTTTGTTCACTGGTGTCTCTTTGGATGCGCTCTTCTAAGTCCTCAAAATGTTTTGCTATGACCTCCAGAAGCCAGTAGAAACCTTCTTTAATTGATTTATCTATTTTCTTCCCACAGCCCATGATAGCTGAGCAAGGTTCCTATAAAGAGAAGGAGAAGGAGGGGAAAATCCTTTGCAGTTCAGATGACATTCCTTGGCTGAAAACGAGAAATCAGGCAAACAAACTGTGTAGCCTGCAAAATACTTATGGGAAATAAATTTGCATTTATTTATTTTACAAATTTAGGTGCTTTTTCTGCCAACATACAAATCACATTAGTTCTACCAAATCCCATTCTTTCCAGGCCTTTTCAAAAAATACTACAATACTGTACAGAAAAACATGTTTGTATGTCTATCTTTAAATTGACATGGATATCCACCTGTTACATAGACACATACCTGTTACATATACACCTGCTATGTCAATTTATGTCTATTTACACACCTGTTTCTATACACATCCATATCTGTGCATCTCTATAGAAATAGAAATTATGAACCTCAAAGATGTATGTTGTTTTGCTGCTGCTTTATAACAGTCTATGTTATATTTATCCAATAAAATGTAGAAATGAGATGCAAGAGAATCAGCTTAGCTTCAGTTCATGAAAGAAACGTTAGACTTTATCATAAGCACCTAGGGGATAAACAAAATTCGGTGTGAGTTTATCAGAAAATCTGTCAAACCAACTCAGTTTCCTGGATCAGAACAGGTACTGTGGGTAGGGGTGCCTGATTGGAGTAAAACTTTTGCTGTGATATTCTCATCACCAAGCAAGAGAAACATGACCTAAGCACATTGACTGGAAGATGGGTACAAAACCCATTCCTTTCTCTAGCTTGGATGCAACACTGCAAGGCAGTGGATTGACTGGAAGGATTCAAGAGGAGCACAGTAAGAGAAATCAGACCAAATTGGTTATGAACACACATCTAGAAGCCAAACATTGAAGGAATAGGAGCAGTTCTTCTCTTGAGATGAAAAAGGTTCCAAGAGATAGAATAGCCTTCAAAAACAGAAGACATAAGTGCAAACAGGAAAAGAAGAATTTGCTCTTCATGTTCATAGTCAGGAGGACTAACTCCCCAACATCCAAACCTAACTTCTCTCTGTGTTCTCTCTTCAGTCGAGAAGCATTTAAATGGCAGCACAGACAGATGTGGTCTGTATTACTGAAAACAGAAAAAAATAATTCCGACCTGTTATGTTCCCCCAGAATGCCAAGCCTAGTTTGCACTTTAATCCATTGTCTAAATTAAGGTTCAAATATGAGTCTTGTTCACTAGATAACTTTACAATATCCTCTAGCAGAATCTCATCAGGGAGAAGATGTCTAGGCAATAATACCTTGTTTCTCTCAGAAAATGAAAATAAAGCAACATACAGCACTGAGACATTTTTCTTCTAGGTTTGAACAAAGATTATTGTTACTGTGGTTCAGTTATAAAATATAGAGATTTAGAAATATAGACTATAGAGACATATTTTAAAAAAGGGATGCGGGTCATTCGCGCTGACATTGTGTGACAGTGAGATAAATGACTCCCATTTGCTTTAACATTTTGCAGAGAAATCTAAAAATCCAGAATAAAACTAATGAAAAGAATAAGAAAGTTTTTGTAGTCTTTGCCGAATTTTATTTAAAACTTGTTTCATAATGTCCCTGTTTAAATTCACCCCATGAGTCATACTGAAGTACACTGGGACCATGTTTACCTTTAATGAGCAGAGTAAAGAAGCTGCCCATTTAAGTATGTAACACTCTCAACTGCTTTCAGCTAAAATGACTTCAAGTATGTCATCTAGTTTATTTGTTGATGACACCCTGTCCTGGTTTTACTGAGTGAGGGGGGGCTACAGTGGCAACTTCCGTAAGAAGTTTCTAGAAGTTGTTTTCCCTTCACTCAGTTAACTCCGCCGGGCCTAGGGTGGACCCAATTGGTAGCAGAATGTTCCTTGCTAACGCCTCTGTGATAATGTCTTTCAGAAGGGGAAAAAGAAAAAAAAAAAAGAACGTGTGAGGATGCTGAGCAGGGGCAGAAAGGGGGAGACAGGATCCTTGTGGGCCTTGCAGGCCTCACCCTCTGGCCTCCCACCGGGCAGCCGAATGGGCCCAACTCACCCCGGCATGGCTGCAAGAAGTGAAGAGGAGATGAGATGTGAATGAGATGTGAAAAGATGTTCAGAGGCATCTGCCAGCCTGTTGTGAAGAATTTTTCTTGTGAGAGGAACGGCTGCAGATGCCAAGGTCGGTGAAGAAGGAGGGGGAGGAGTAATGCGGCTCCTGGCCAAGATTCCCCTGCAGCCTGTGGTGACGACCATGGTGGAGCAGGTTGTCCCCCTGCAGCCCATGGAGGTCCGTGGAGGGGCAGAGATCCACCTGCAGCCCGTGGAGGACCCCATGTCGGGGCAGGTGGATGCCTGAAGGAGGCTGTGGCCCATGGAGGGCCTGTGCTTGGGCAGCCATTCCAGGGGTACTGCACAAACAAAGCATGCTGGAGCAGCTCACAAAGGACTGCAGCCCGTGGGAGGGACCCCACGATGGAGCAGGGGAGGAATGTGAGGAGTTCTTCCCCTGAGGATGAAGGAGCAGAGTAAAGTGATGTGTGATGAACTGACTGTAACCCTCATTCCCTCTTCCCCTCTGTGCCGCTCGGAGAGGGGAAGGCGGTAGAGAGAACGTTAAGCCTGGGAAGAGGGAGGCGTGGAGGGAGGTTATCTTGTTCTCTGTCTCATTTTCCCACTTTGGTTTTAATATTAAACAAATAGTTTTCCCCAAGCCGAGTCTGTTTTGCCCTTAACGGTAACTTTAAGGATCTCCCCCTGTCCTTATCTCAAACCTTGACCCTTTTTTCTTCTATGATCTCTCCCTGTTCTCTCAGAGGCTGGGGGGAGTGAGACTGCGTAGTCTGATCTCGATCGAGGCTAAACCACAACAGTTATTTATATAAGATATAAATGGAGAACAAGAACAGTATCATAAAAGTAAAGCCCACAAATAGTTAACTAACAAACTGGTTGATTAAAACAAAGGCTTAAAGAAAACTTCAAAGACTAGTGGTTTGGATAAATTATCCGAGATATAGACCGATATTAAGTAGCCTTCATCTAGGTTTCTAGTTTTGGCTCATCTATCCTCCCTCCATTTGTTTAATTATTTTTTTTAAAATGGCTGAATGTTACATCTGAAATGCAGCTATTTTAGAACAGATATGAACTAGCTCTGACAGTATTCCTTGATGACCACTGTGCTGGGAAGTAGATGTGTTAGGAATGAGATTAAGTCCTTACTGTTTGCCAAATGGCAACTCACACTAAATGATAGTTTTAGCTATGAACAGAAATGAAATAAACATCACATGTGAACAGTGGTCGTTCCTGATTGTCAACATAGGCAAATTCCATTTCCTGCTTCTTTTTCAAAAAGGTGGAATACCAAACTTACTGTCCAACTAAACAAGTTTTAAACCACATCAGTAACTCATTTGTATTACGTGGTTTCAGAGTGGACCAGCAGGTACACTTTGAGAACCTTGTTAGAAAGATTTCTTCAACAGATCCATAAGCAGAATGTCAAGGTGAACAGTCAACTTGCTTGCAAAATAGGAAGATGTACTGTGTCTTGGCTGGGATTGCAGGGTTCCAGTTTCAGTTTTACTCTGTGGCACAATCCCCACCTTCTTGCAAGCATCACCTATCTACTAGAAGATGAAGCCTCTTAAAACAGACTTACAATTTGACACTGACACTTGTGTTCATTGGCAAGCTTTTCCAGAGATAAGACTTCGATGATATCTCCTTCTGGCAGAGCTCCTTCTCTGTCCTGCTTATTTGCCAGCCTAAAGAAAAGATGAAAAGAAACAACTTAGCACCCTGACGTGAGAGATTCTCACATCTCCAAAAGCTACATTTTTGACCACTGGAGGAAGAAGGGGAAGGAGGAGAAAGACAAGATCAACTGCCTACTTTCAGCTTTAATTCTTAGTTGTTCTTTCTACCTAGTAAACATGTTAGTCCAAGCACTATATTCAGCAGATACTAATATTCAATAATTTCTAAGCGTCCATAGGCAAAGCAATTCTGTTTTACACCTAAGAAGGCAGATGGAAAAGACTGTACTGTTCTACATCTAGAGCTACGCAGCCCCATCTGTTGGAGTCCAGGAATCCAAGCTCAGAACTTTGCAGCTTCCCAAACCGTGTGCATTTCCCCACAGGACACTGCTTCACGATCACCTCGGGTCTGCCTGCTCTCCACAATTTCTCTCCAAGGCCAAACAACTTGATTTGTTATGTTTTGAACTTGTTCTTCATAAGTAAAACTCAAAGTTTGGAGGGGGGAACTTGCATGAATGGCTCTAAAAAACTTGCTTTATTGCTAAATGGAAAGAAGAAAAAAAAAGATCTGTGAAACACATCTTACAAAATAAGTGTGGTGTAAGATCAAGTGGCATCATGTTCTTATTTTTTAGAGATATAGTAGCAAAGACTCCAGAAGATAAACATCTTAACTCTGGGGGGGATCATTGTTCTTGATCAGATTTTTCTTCCACATACTCCATCACTACATCCTATACATCACTTGACTATCCTCAAGACCTCAATATTTTGATTAAACTGGATTTAAATTGGTCAACATCCAAGAAGGTGGGATGGATTCTATGCATCATGATCATGTATGCCTCACTTCTTGAGGAAAACAGGCTAAAACCTTCTCAGTCATTCTCTGATCAATGCAACAGACATTTATCCTAGGCAATGTATGACATGCAGAAAGGGATAAACTGTCAGAAGCAAAGGAAAAGTGTACATGAAGTAATGTGTAGAAAAGATCAGAAAAAGATGAGCAAGGGAAGTTGACCTACGTATTTAGGAATGTGTTAGCCAAGCAGTTGTACTCCCTAAGAAGAAACTTTAAAAAGGAAACTTGTTGTCATGTTGGTCAATGATTTTTTGAGTTCACTTACAAGCAAATTTTAGTAACAAATGGAGACATTTAGATATAGGTTCAAAATATATATTTTGAACAGATAAACTAAACCAACAAAAATAGACAAACACATAGGAAACAATTCATGTTTCTTGAGGGTCTGAGAGTTGTATAAGGAATAAACAAACTTCAGAAAGGAGTCAAATGGAAAAAGAGTTGTTCCATTCTCCATAAAAACTCTTGCTGACAATGGGATGTATAGTCTTTCCTATCTCATTACCTACTATAAATTAAAAGCTAGTAGGTAAATCTCTAGGAACTGTAAAAAGCTATTAACTAATATTCCACTAGCAACAGACTACTTCTGTTCAAAGTCATGTTTTCAGCATGACAACTGGTGCTGTTTGCTTTAAACCAGTGTAGACCATTTTGGAATATAAGCATACAATGCAATCTGATTTTAATGTTGTTCTGAAGTTTACTAACCCAACCATTGCAAGAGAACTCTGATTCAACTTTCTGGATAAAATCACAAGTGTTTAGCTTCCACTAACGCAATGGCAGTCAGCTTTGGAAGTACACATCATAGCCTCAAGTCATCATCAAACGGCTTTTAGGGAATTTTAGGCCAAGGCTTGTTTTGATTGATCATATTCCTTGCAGAGAGGGAACAATGGTAGGAATTCACTCCATAGTTAGCAGAACTTGTCAGCACCTCAGCTTGATCTAAGACTTTATTCCTTCCCATTGTTCAGAATCACAGTATTACAGTCTCAGTTCTTAATTATTTTACTCCCAATAGTACAAGAAAAAGCTGTGTTGCATCTACAGCTCAAAAACTCATTCTTTGTCACCATTAATGTCACACTCACACACTATGATTCATTATCTAATCTTTCCTTTCAAGTAGAGTTTACAAGGGAGACCATGGAAATACAGCTTCTCAGACATCCATTCTCTATCATTCTTCATCAAGCTTAAGAACTATTTGTGGTCCAAGAGGTTCACATACTTCTCATCAGCTTGTGGATAAAACACCCCAGATCCTACTGATGATCAACTTTGCTGACTTGCCTGCAGAACTAGAAAGACCAAAACAAGACTTTTCCCACCTCCACCCTGCTTTGATAATCCATCCTGTTTCTCAACCAAAAGAGTAATTCCACGGTGCTTTGTACTCTGTCTGATTTAGGGCAGAGATTTCCCAACTGTTGTTCAATGCATATACGGACACCACGACACTTTCAATACACTGATGATACTCTAGCACTATACCTTGTCACCCATCACCTAGGACAAGTAACGTCCTCTCAGTATTTGGCTATGAAACAGGGTCAAATCTAAACCAGCAAAAAACTGAAATGAAATTCAAGAAAGCTGTGGAAAGTAATTGAAAGACTAGAAACAATGATCTCCATTTTTTTTTCATTTAACCTGTCTTTGTCACAATCTGAAAATCTTATTGCAGTGCCCCCTAGTCTCGAAAGCATTCCTCAGCAGTGCTGTCAATTCATATCTAGACCTAATGAAGAAACTATTTCCAAACACAGACTTTGCTGCCACAGTCTGTTCTTTTTTCACCTCAGGATTAAATAACTGCAATATTTACTATGTTGCTGGACTGCACATTCTACCAAGCACAGCTGAAGCAGAATGAAATGCTGGTAAGCTGCATAGCTCAGCATGACTGTGACACTAATGTCCTGTAACTTGCAGTAGCTGCTGATTTTTAACCTCCAGTATCTTGAAGGGCGTAAGATTTGTCTTTTTGGTCAATTAGCTTCCATTTTCTCCACAGCACTCCTCTTGCAATACTGACTGTATTCTAACAAATACAGCTGAGGTGCAACGTATCCAAGTAGCTGTCTCCACCTTACGCTCCCCAAGAACTGAAGTGGTATAGCACAGGTTGTACATTTCCTGCTGTACACCCTTGCACCACTTGAGCCTTTGGGTCAAACTTACAAACGGAGTTAAAATATTTTTAAGGCACTGACTGTGATATAGAATATTATAATGCTGGATTTTTTTTTTCCCCTTTCAAGTAAATATATACATGATCTACGCAGATCGGCGCAGAAGAAAGCAATCCCCCGCGTTTACACCTGTGCTTCCCAGGCGGGCAGCGCTCCGCCGGCCGCTCTCTGGGAGCTGCTCCCGAACGCTTCCTGCTACCGGGCAGCTCCAGCGGCGACCCGCCTCTCGGCGAGGCTGGCTTTCAAACAGGCAGAACCAGATTCCCCACGTAGAAAGCAATCAATTTGCCTGTCGGCTGCAGTTGCAGAGGTTGGCGTCTCTCTCACACCGCCGCTCCTGAAGATGAACCCTTGGACAATTATTTAAGAAGTAGAAGCAGGAGGCATGCAGAAAATACTGAACGGAATGCCGCTCAAGACACGTTACTTAGGCAAATATTCAAACCCATGTTTTTCAGATTATACTGAAGCTTACGATCAGGAGTTCCTTTGTAGAGGACAAAACAAAAAGCCACCTGCACAAGATTTAAAGGTAAAGACTTTTCTTTTACTTAATGTTTATAAAGTTGCAAATACGAGAAAAAGGGTGTGTCATGTGGTTTAGAATGGAAATATGCCTAAGTGTGGAGACATACAAATAGTGCATGTCTACCTTGCAAAGAATTGGGTGTTTTTCTGGGTAAATATAGTCTCAGAGCTCTGCTGCTCATGCACAGGAATGCTAGGTTTTGAGGCAAGTTTTACACATAAAAATTCCTTTTTTAGGGGATACGTCAGAGTTATCTTAAAGGATCGACTTTGATTTTAATTTTCCAAGTCAATAGAACTTTATATATAGCAATTTTTCATGTTTAAAAAACTGCAGGAGGTATATACCAAAACATACTTGAAAGCACAGGAGGGTGTCTGTTGGCTTATCACATTAAGTTTCCTGAATGAGAAGCTTTCATATTTAAAAGCATACCTGGCTTATTTCAATTTCACATAAAGTATATCTGGAACCTTCTTAGTCTAACAAACTTACTTTATGCAACAAATAAAGAAAAGGTAGGCACCAACTGCTTTTATATCGAGTAGGATTTTTTAAAACAACTAGAGAGCTTTTGAACTTTATTTTAAGAGTCATGGGAAACAGTGTGGACAGGGAGTGTATGTGTGCATTGGCACAACTGACATCTACAGTACATTGTTCAGTAACAATATTTCTCTTAGGAGCCAGAAGACATGCCAGAGAAAAACAAAGTCTGAACGCAAACTATGCGTGTGCCTCGACCTGTTTCTAAAATGTAAATTACTGAGCAAAGAGGAAAAAAAGGAGGGAAAAAACCAAACCCAAACCATTATTAAATTTACTGTACAATCCAAAAGATTCGTTGAGAAATAATCCAGTATGAAAAGGACACATTTGTATCTCAGCTTTCATCAAAAATCCAAAAAGTGTTACAGAAGGGGTTTGTTTGGGAACTGGGTATTTTGCATGAGGGAATGTGCACATGCATGTTTGATTTCTTGCTTTGCAGATTTGGAGGGTTTTTTAAACACTTTTCCTCCTCTTTCCTCTTTAAACACCTTTCCTCTTCAGTTACTGGCAGTTCATTAGCTTTTCGAGGAACTCACATAAAGCAAAATTCTTCATATTTTTGACAAACGAGCAGATAGGAGAAACAGCCAACAGTTTCAGGCCTCCCATGGAGACCATAACCACTCTCTGAGTAAGCTCCGAGTCCCCTCTTTCTGCAGACTTTTTGCAGATTGCCTTTAAAAGCATTTCACTACACTGAAATAATCCAAATGGTGGGTGTTACCAGATCTTAAAACTAAATTCTTCTTTAGCGCCTTCTGCATTGTTGACAACAATTACAAACCCATCAGTAACTTTTACTGATTGACATTAGGCTCTTTCTCAAATAAACTGGCTCATTTAATCTCTCAGTTTGCTTTTCATGGCTTCAATTCTTATGCAAAACAATCCTTTGAATATCGGGGTAAGCTATAATGAAAAACTGATTAATAAAGTGCTACAAGATCCTCTGCCTGCAAACATCAATTAAGAGTTTGCTTTCATGCAGTTGCAGGGAGGTAAAAGAGACATTTCTCTAATTCAGCTTTTTCCCTGAACAGTTCCTCCAGGTCACACTTAAATAAAAGAATAGTTAGAAATAAGTTTCTAAACTCACCCTGTTTATAATATCTCTAGGCAACTCTAGTGCAACTTCATTCTCATATCACCTTTCGAAGTGGTCACAAGAATACAAACAATTATAATTTGTTTCATTTTGGTTAAGTAGCCTCATTCTCATCTCGGGTCTGAATCATATTCCTGTTTACTGAAAACATATTTCTCTGACACACTCTGTTCTGCTATCAGTTTAATCATACCTATTGATCAAATAACTTATACACAAAGAGATGCCTGAGCCCACATCAAGAATATTATGTTCAGCTTCCAGATGTGTAGTTACAAAAGCAGTAACAATAAATGACATTGGCATATATTTTTGTACAAGATTTACAAAATTTGTAAATAGGAATTATTTTCTTATACTCTATTTCACCTTGATATATCAATACTTCGGTAAACATTAAAGTTATTTAGTCAAAGTTGCCTGTAAGATATGTTTTTTAAAAAGCTGCCCAAAAATCCTTACATTTATTACAGGTGAGTTCCAAGGCTGTGATACGTAGCTATATGGTCTGACAGAGATTAAATGGGAACCTAAAGTAGGTGGGATGTTGCACAGTACAAATTTAGAGTTTGCAATTCTACTGTCAGGAAGACAAAAGTCTGGAAACTGACTTACAGCAATACAAAGTCATTAACTAGGAGTTCAAACTATATACGCTATTAAATGGACAGAATTTCACCTGTCCTCTATCCTGTTACAGCCCTTTCTCTTGCTCCTAATTTATTTTCAAATATTGCTTTAAAAAGACATCAATATCTAGACTTGAATTATGTGATCATTTGGCAGAGGAGATTATGCTATTCTTTCTGGATTTGTGTGACCTATAGGTGGCTATCAAATTTGCATCAGGTAATTAAGTGAAGGTGCTGATTTCTAGTATTATTCTTGCTGGAAATAACCAAATAAACCCAAGTATTGGCAATGTATACTTTTACTTGTCTCTGCTGCTCATTTCTGAGGTCTCTTAAAGAGCACTACTGACAGAAAGTTCTCTGGTTTAATAGGTGGAAAAAATCACCATAAAAAAATTAATAAGTTCTTCAGTTTTGCTTTTAATCAAAGGACATCCCATTCCCTTACCAATTACAGAGAATAATCTACAGACTAACTCATTTGCAGAGTGAGATCATTATTTTGTCAGTCAGGACTTGGAGGCGCAGTATGCGTCACTGTAACTGATGTACGTCAGTGCAAAAGCATGAACTTATCACCTTCCATTACGCAAAGTATCAGTAGGGAACATGAGAACTTCTGTCAGTAGACATGGAAGTGGTGGTAGACACTTCTTCTCAAGTCTTCCACATCTACAGCCACACATTCTCAAGGTTCCAAAACTCCAAGGAACAACCTTAGATTTGCCACTGATTCACTGTGCATCTCTGAACCAAATACTTCATAAAATAGCAAAACATACCACATTTTTCTAATTGAAATGTAAGAGAAGTACTGCCAGTTGTAGAGATTTTGCAAGTGTAAAAGCTTGTAATACAGATGATTCACAAACCGATGTATTCTCCCACTCCATCAATGCTAAAGTCTGTGCCCTGTATTATTCCCTTCTGTTCCCTCTCAGGATTCTTTCCCATATTGTGCAACACCACACAGTCAACACAGCTACATCTCGTACAACATGACTGTGTTACAGTTTTCTGGCCAAACACCCAAGAACATCTGAATTATTTTAGGCAACTAAGGTCTATTTTCCCCTTCTACATCTCCCTTGGAGGGCTTACTCCAGCACCATCATTTGGTTACACTTTTCCAGCAACTTTAGACTCATTCTTATCCATCTTAAGAACTCCTTGAATACACAGACCTGTTTTATTCCATTTGAATCCCATGTTTTTACTCAGTATCAACATTTCTCCACCTCCCACGATCTATTTCTCACTAATTAGAGAACTCCAAGCTACCTTGCTTCAAATGCACCATTTCTGTGCTCCTGCATACTGGTCATTTTAGTTTCACTGGGTAGCCTTATGGCAGTTACGGTGGGGAACACTGTCTCAACGTGACAAGCAACCAGGTTGTATTTCCTCAATGTTACACACAGTAGGCAATGTCAGAAGCCATGTGCTACAGATTACTTCCCAGAGACAAAGGCTGATAAATGACGTTTGAGTGTTAGTATTTTTTAATATTAAGAATGAGATGCCCATTAGCACTTGTCCTCTGTGCTCAGTAAGTTACTGATTTTGCACTATCATACTGTATATACTCTGATACAATTTAGCTGCCTTCCACATACAATGGCCTCTATTTTTAGGTTCATAACCAGAGCAAGCTCTCTGCCTTTGATATTTTCCTGTTGAACCACTCCCACCTTTGCCACAAGCATAAACTTGAACTTAGAACTATTTTTAAATATGTTTTTCCACGGACTTATCATCTTAAGACAGTGATGCTTTAAGAGGATATTTTCATTCAGCCCCCTTGCTGTGTGATAATCCTTGGTTTAAGCATGTTTGTTTACAAGGTATTTAAGTTAAAGGAAACTTTTTAAGCAAAGGAGAAAATAAATGTGACCTATAGGAAGATTTCTTACTTCTGTTATTTAAGATAAATCTTTGGGTAATAGGCAGGATTCCAAAACACCAAACAAGTTCCTTCTTTTCTTGTGAGAATGTACGAGAGCATAGCCTTTGCAGCAAACTGAAATCTCAACTCAAACTGAAATTTCAACTCAAGCCCCTAGTTTTCCCCACAGACTACTATAAGTGTCTTAAACTGTAGGTATGTAAATGGTATACGTATCTCACTAATTTTTTTGTTGCTAAACTTGTGATACTTAAAGCAGTAATCAAGTTCCAGAACAGAGTATGACTCCAAACATTACTCAGAGCCATTGTGTTCAAAAATAAGTTATGGTGTTGGCACTATGTAACAGAGCTATAACGTAACTTCACTGCAGCCTGGAAAGGCATTTTAAAAAATTAAATAAAACAATATATAAGATTGCTTGTAACCAGAAATTCCTTTGGGACATGTTGCCTGAAAGTCTCCTCTATCTAGTGCCCTTAACTGAGTGCTAATTAAGGAACAGGAAAACAAACTGACTCTTATTTTTGTTGCAACCATGAAAAAAAAAAAAGTAGCTATTTCAGCAGTGGTAAAGAAAGGAGTATGACGGAGAACACAAATCGTAGATCTTAAAGAGAGAATTCTGTCCCTTGATTGTCTGCAAGTCCCCTTCTCCTGGTGGACCATAGTACATTAAAATGAGCATAACAAGACATGCAAATTGCATCAAAGATCAAATACAGACAGAGCTATTTGTGTAGAGATTTTAATGAAGGTGCTGAATAACCAAGAAATAGTGAACAAACCCACGGAAATTAAAAGAAACAGGAGTTTTTGGTAAGTTGGGAGGTGAGGAGGAAATAAAATAATTCATCAAAGCCAAAAAAGAAGCTATTAAATGTAATTACAACCAGTAATAAGAATTCTATATGATCAACTTACTTACTTCACATATCTATTTATGCCTTTTAACTTTTTCCCTGGCCATATATGTCATCAGTTTGACTGGAGCGATTGATAACCCTGATGAGTGACACAGTAAAGGTATCAGAAGGCAGAGACTCCCACAATACCCTTAAAATGTATTTGACAAGGATGTGAAAATTGCATTTCTGAACCTGTCAGTTATATATAACTATATATAAAGATGCCGACCAGAAGAACAAATACAAACTTAATCAGCAGTGAATCTCTCTGATAAAAACACTGTGAGAGGTGGGAAGGGAAGCCTCTCTAGAAGATAAGGTATGCCAGGGTGACCAAAGTAAAATGTTGCATGTGCATTCCTACTTTCTCTTCCCAAATAGGTGTATGAAAGCACATCAATACTCCTTGAACTCTGAGTACAACTTAGGTACTGGGCAAAACTGGGCATGATTCTTCCTCCTTTCCCTTTCTTACATCTACCACCTCCTCTCCAAATCCATCCTGTAGCCCTGTCCATTCTTTGGCTATGTTTTCAATCATACATCGCTTCTAAGTGTGAACAGAAGAAGACACAGTGCCACACCAGTTTGACTAAGTTATTTCAGCCATATGATTAGAGCAACACCATTTCTACAGATTATCTTTTATTAAAGACTGGCTAGCAACTTATGATTCCAGCTCCAATTCCAGCTCCGGGTTTCAGTGTCAGTAACAGTTTGGATAGAAGACGACACAGCAGCATTTATGACTGAGGAGTGGCCAGAAACATGGGCAAACCTCACCGATGCTCTTCAGATTTATATTTGTAAGAGCATTTAGGGCCATTTCTAAACATAGTCAATAATTTAAGCTGCAGTTTAACAAGCTAATGCTTTCCTATCTATTGATTTGCTTTGCCTTTACTGCAGCCAGTTTCTTAGCTGTTTTAACCCAAATGTTCCAACCGTCAATGAAGAAAAAGTCTGATGAGGATGTGCTAGGCTGTGCAACTTTATCACTTCAGGAGGATCATCTTTTAAAATACTTTTTTTGAATGTAGGAGACTGAAAGTGCTTTCAGTCCACATACTCCCTTTACTCTAAAAGGAACAGGCATATTCTCCCTCTATTGACAAAAACTTCAAGGAAATAGATCTTTCATCTCAATCAAAAGAACAACAGGGTGTGCCCCTATACATATACACAAACAGGCAGGACAACACCAAGGACTCAGTATATGAACAAAGCTTGTTGTGGAACATTCAAGAAGTCCAGCCAACAATTTCCAAGGTTATCTTTGTCGTGAAGACATCCTGGTTTTCATTTATTTGAAACCAGCATGCATTTCAGTTGCCAGTATAATCAACCACATTTACTGGCAAGCACGTTCAGTGACAGGTTTTGAAGGCAAGCTTGATAGGAAATAAGATACGAAACTAGCATTCAATTGCTTACATTCCACTCTTTAGTAAGACTGCTGTTTAAACAAGGAAAAAAAAATCCATTAACAGCACTAAAGTATTTTCTGCTTACTTCTTTGCAAATATTTGAGAATATTTGCAGATTTGCAATTCTGTTGCTTTTTTTTCTTCCCCTCAAGGAATACAGCTATTTCAAAACCAATGCACCCAAAACATTTGTTAATGGATACACAATTTGAAGATGAAGTCCAGCATAGTTCTTACAGTCCTGTGTTTAACTTACTCTAAAATCATAAGAGACTATGAAAAATATGAAAAATTCATTAACTGCCCTTTTGAGAAAGTGTACTGTGTTCTCAAGGGGTAACTGGATGACTGCATACGTATTTTAGACCTTTTCAGTAATTACTTGCATTCTCTTAGATACAAGAAAGTCTTGCCACCTCACATCATAACCATTAATGGTGCCCTTAAAACTTGCTTTTAATCACAGGCTTGTCAAGCCATGCTAAATTAACATGGGTCAACAGATGTGTTAGGCTATACTAAAAGAGATTTTCAGGTCACTTCTCTGAAGCCTTGTTTAGCACTCCTGGTTCCTTTCGCATGACCCAGACTGAACATTCCCTGTGGCAGTCTTGGTGGTGCCAAGCAGCTCTGAAACATTCCTAAAGAATGTTATCTTGAAGAAATCACCTGACTTCTGCTATGGAGAGATACACAGCAAGTTAGGCAATGAAGAGGAATTGCTGTAACAAAACTGACATGTTGCATTTTCCCCACCTCAAAGTAATGTTTTGCAATAAATTATTTGCAAGCTTGCCTCATCACAAGTCTCAGTACATTACTGTAACTTCTGACAACTGGAAGGCTTTTTGGATTTTCTTGATGTGAATCAACAAACACTAAATTCAAATATTAAGGCATTAAGGGAAAAAAAAGAAGTGGTAAGAGAAATCCACACTAGAGTAGAATATCAGCATTCTTTCTCACAATTGATCGCTGTAGCATTTCAAGTTTTGTTTTTCAGGTAATCTTCCTGCAGACAGCCAGATTTAAGTCTGTGCAAGATATGTTCACACTGTGCAACTCCACATATATTATGCAAAAATCTATTTAGGGACTTTAAATGTGCATAAGGGAGCAGTGGTACCACAGCAGTGTCATTTGAAGCTGTTCAAATGTAACAAAATAGTTCCCAAGTTGACAGGTTAGCAGATTGGTCCTTTGCAGTTATTACAAATGCATCCTTTTGGATACTATAAAGACATACTGCATTTGCTTACTAAAAAAAAAAAAAAAAATCATTAGAATTGGGGTTTAAGAAGAAATGCACCTATATAACACTACTGTTTCAGAAAACTGTTCTGAAACCTCTGAAAACAGCCGAAAGATACTACTGTACTGTTTAAAATTTACACCTGAGCAGCCCTTTGAAAGACACACATTTGATTTCACCAGAAGACCCCAAGTAAAAATCGGATAGTCTTCTAGTCCTGAACATTTTCCTTTTTACTGAAACTTTCCATTCTTGATCATAATCCAAGGAAAACAGTCATGTAGAGTTTGAGGAAAATACTTTCTTCCCTATAATTAAAAATAGTTGAACTTAGATATTTTCTAAAACATACACAATAGAAAATTTCTCTTAATTATATCTCCACTAAAGCTGGCACAACAAGTAGAAAATAGAATTAAATCCACTTTCTATTAAATAAGAAACAGTATGAACTGTATCCCACTATGGTGCACAAGTATATTTGCATGAGTTTTATGAAGACTCCAAATGACAATATAATAATAGAATCAGAGAATCAGAACAGTTTGGGTTGGAAGGGACCTTCAAGAATCATCTGGTCCAACCCCCCTGCAAGGAGCAGGGACATCTGCAACCCAGATCAGGTTGCTCAGAGCCCCCTCCAACCTGGCCTTGAATGTTTCCAGGGATGGGGCAGCTGCCACCTGCTGGGCAACCTGTGCCAGTTTTCCACAACCCTCATTGTCAAAGATCTTTTCCTAATATCTAATCTGAATTTACCTCCCTCTATTTTGAAACCACTACCCCTCATCCTATTGCAACAGGCCCTACTGAAAAGTTTCTCCCCATCTTTCTTATAAATCCCCTTTAGGTACTGGAAGACAGCTATAAGGTCTTCTGGAGCCTCCTCTTCTCCAGGCTGAACAGCCCCAACTCTCTCAGCCAAAAAAGGCTTAGAAAATCTTCAAGCTGCAACATTACTGATAGAGATCCTCCTCTATGAAAACTCAAACATTAAAAAAACCAGTATTTTCATGCTAAATTATTAGAGTTCTGTTTTGCTGTACAGTTAACTGTTTCAATTATTATAAGTTTAACTCCTCAGGCAAGGGAAAGCAAGGAAAACAGAAACAGGTTTGTCAGCGTGGCTAAACTAAAAGACTAAAATAGCTTATTCATGCCAGAACTCTGATTCATTAGATAGTCTATCTCATAACCTTAAAAGCCGAAGTGTGTGTTTTCTACTGAGAATCCAAAAATGGAGTAGCAGACTCACTTCTATTTCCAAAAAGATTTAAAAGTTGACTCATTTTCATCAAATACAGAATTATGATAAAATAACAATTTGAGTTACTCCACTCTTCCTCCCCAAAATAAATTCCTCTCCACATGCCATCTTTCTCATTGTTCTAAGTTTTGGACCCTACACCACAATTCTACTAGAAAAATGGGCTTGGCCTACAAATGTATGTAGAAAAAACACTATAGTCAAGAAGCTGAGGGAAGACTGTTAACCATACCCATCTGAAGAGAAATTAAAAACTTTAGGTTATGATTAAGTTCTGCAGAATCTGGATTAAATGGTGGAGTGCACTGACACCACCTACCTCGTACATTTGTTTAGAATACCTACCACTTCCAATTCATTGCTACTTTTACTTTGCTTTTGTGCAGAGGGAAGTAGCTCTAATCTCCAAAACTACTTTCATGTATATATATATATACAACTGCTAACATTGATTGTTGTTACACTTTGATTTCAGTTAAACAAGAAAAAAAGATACTACAGTTAACTCCCTGTGTTGCAAGAGGGGGGAAAAACCTGAAAAACACTGAACACAAAAACCATGAAAGACCGCCTCCAAGAGCTTAAACTGAGAGCTAAGGAACTACAGATAGCTGGAGAAAACAACAGTGCAACTGTACAAGAAGAGCAGGAGGAGTTTGAACAGCAGGCCATTATTTATGAAAAAGAGCCCATAACTGAAAGGCACTTACATGAAATCCAGAAGCTTCAGAATGAAATTAATAATTTGGCGGAGGAAGTTCATAAATTCAGTCAACAACAAAAAAGCCTATTATCTTCAATGAGAAGATTCAGTGTTCTTAAAAAAGAATCTAACATTGCAAGAGAAATAAAAATTCAGGCAGAGCACATACGAAAATGTTTGGATGAACTGTCAAAAGCAGTGAAAAAAGCTGAAAGTGAACATGGGCCATCACGTGCAACAGTAAGAATCCTAGCTTCCCAGCACACTTTCTTATCCCAGCGTTACCTAAATGCTATGTTCTCATACAACGATGCTATAACTGCTAAGCAAGAGAAATGCAGAAGATTTATTGTTCGTCAGCTTGAAGTAGCTGGTAAAGAAGTATCTGAGGAAGAAGTCAATGACATGCTCCAACAAGGAAAATGGGAGATTTTCAATGAAAATCTACTCACTGAAGTCAAAATTACCAAAGCTCAGCTTTCAGAGATTGAACAGAGACACAAAGAACTAGTTAATCTGGAGAACCAGATCAAAGACTTAAAGGAACTTTTTATCCAGATATCTGTTCTGGTGGAGGAGCAAGGGGAGATGATCAACAATATTGAAATCATTATGAACAACACTCAAGAATACATTCAAATATCTAAAGAAAAATTTGGGCTTGCAGTCAAGTATAAAAAAAGAAACCCTTGCAAAGCAGTATGCTGCTGGTGTTGTCCATGCTGCAAATGACAAAAGAAGTAAACTGTTTGAATTACCAATGATTCCTGTTTAGTAAACTGATCTTGTAAAGCAGTCTCAGGATCCCCCTATTGTTTCATTTTTCTTCCCATTTCCCCTTCCACAGAGCTTTCAGGAAAAAAAAAAAAAGTCTCTGTTTTTCCAAGTAGAGTTAGAAGAATGTAAAGAATTTTATGGTTTTCCCAGAAACACATGAACTAGGGGAAAGGATCAAAGGATACAAGTGGCACTTTTTTGTTCTTCCACTCAAAATAAAATAATGTGGCAAGAAACTACCTGTGCTTTTGGGAAGCACTGAAAATATTGTTACTCTCAAAAACAGGATTCATAAGAATGGTTTAGTTACCTTTTATAAACTAATAATTAGTATTTTTAATTGCCTGGTGGTTTTTTAACACTCATGTTTACTTGATTCAAAGTTTAAGTTTGTTTTTTTTTTCCAGGAATCTGAAATTCTGGAGGGAAAAAAAAATCTACACATAAAGCAGACATTGTTAGTGACAGCCCAGAACATGATGCCTGAACCAAAAAAGAAGTCACAAAACAGTTATCAGGAGTGTTTCAATACTACTTCTATAAGAAGAGTTCCTTATAGCCTAACTTACCTACTTAACACCATGAAATAATGCTTATGTTACAGTAGGAGAGTGTGCACTGAATTATGGACATTAGGTTATTTATTTTAATAACACCACGCTGTATTTCTTACAGATGTGTTGAGTTGGTATTTTCTGAACACATTAAAGATCACTAACAGTAGAAGAGCATGTCACCAAACCTACAGAGACATTTGTTAGCAGCCTGCTGAAAAGCCAAGCATTAATAAACCGACATAGAGATATTGACATTATTCAGCCACATAGGCAGACCCCTACCAGGTAAGGATAGGGGGATGTGATACCTTACTACTCAGTGATGAGACCTGTTCTTATTGCTGCCTAGCCTATCTAAATATCCAGTTGCCTCTGCAGTCTCACTTTCGCTAGTACAAAAATGAAGGAAAAAATATAATAAAGAAATAAAACTCCATTCTTATGAAAATAAACGTAATCTAGAACCAGAGACTGATTTAGGTTGGAAGGAACTTCTGGGGGACATCCAGATCAACTGCTTGCTCAAATTCTTACTCAAATAAAGACAGGAATTTCCCTGGTTGCAGCTCTTGTCTACCACTTCTCATCCTACCACCACACCTCTGAGAAGAGCCTTCTGTTATCTTCACACCTTACTAGTAAGCATCAGGAAGATCTCTCCCTTAGTTTGTTCATCTTAAGTCCAAACAAACACAGCTCTCTGAGACTCCTCATATGTCACATACTCTGACACCCAAGCAGCATGGACTCCCTACAGTATAATCAACATCTGTCTTTACAGTCATCTTGTAGTGGGAAGTCCAGAACCAGACATGGTATCATGCTATAAGACATGCATTTATTTGTACTACTACAGGAGTGGCCAGAAGAACTAGTTGAGGGTTTCCAGACTCTAAATGGTTCCATGAAATTCTGCTCGTTGTAGAAGCCTATCAGAGATATTTCTTACAGTAATGAACCAGACTCTGTAGTTATAAACAACATTATCTTTTTACAGGAAGTACAGTTATCTAAATTAGGATATGTTATTTTCTTTTTTAAATCTTTAAAGGTAAAAAGGACATATATTTAGGTAAAGGAACTTCACAATTCAGCATATGTTTTACCCATTACATAACATCAAGATTCACTTACCGGAGTAGAAAAAGTTTTTTTCCCCACTACTTTTTTAGACCGTTTTTTGCAAGGACAGTCAGCTCCTACAATAACCGTACTGCTGCCCTACATCAGATTCACACGGCTAGAAGAGAGAGATCCAAACTCGTTCTATTTCATTCACTTCACCTATTCTCAAGGGCAACAGACAGCCGAGACCTTCACTTGTTGCACCACAGCCAGGCACAACACGTGCCTACCCAGTCAGAGGGGAAATGCTGAATGGAGGCAGGGAAGAGAAGCAGAAAGAGGGTAAGACTTCAGGAACTTGTGAGAGAGGTCAGAGTATGTAAGAAAAGGTGAGTATATTAGGGAAGGTGTTTCTTCATTAGTATAGAATTACACAAATTGTATTTTATTTGCTCTTGGAATTATTATTGAACAACAAATTTTCTAAAAGTATTCAACAACAGCAGTCTTCTTAATCTAAATCCTAATGTTCTGAACACCAGGAACTGTGCAAGTGAAACAGGGTGAAAGTTCTAGTAAGCATTAATTTACCTAGCAGGGAATGCAATTTCTGTTTCAGGATTTTCTTTTATATATTCTGTGGTAGTCCATGGTATAAAGACCAATTAAGAAAAGAACTCTGACAGATCAGAATTCTTGTCCAGAGGCAAATTCCTGCCTTCTTACCCATTGCTACCACTTCAGTATTGCTCCTAGTTTTATTAACTAGTAAGGAAAATATTACAAAGCACAGCCATGATACTGATAACCTGATAACTGCAATGTTCCTTTACAAATACACAAATTTACTTGTCTGATGAGCAATGGTTTATGTCAAAGGGCCATCGTAGCTACCAGTCACGACTATTTAATCTTTCCCTGATCCAACAGGCAAAATTAGTTTTGTCCAGAGAGATGAAAGTACATAAATACAAAATAAAAAGGTAATTCTGCCTGTTTAATTATTATCTACCAGAAGTACACATAGAAAAAAAAAGGGGAAGAACGCAAAAAAAGAAAAAGCATAATCAGAGATTATTTCAAAGACAAACAGATGCACCAGGTACAACCCTAAAGTTGTATTTATTTAGAAACACTGCACAGTTCTCAACTGTCACAGTTGCATTTTCAGAATAGATTTAAGTTAAACTAGCTGGTGTTATTGCCTTCCCTGTACTAATAACATATACATAGCAATGGAAGTTAAAATCTAATCTATTTTTCAACATATACATGATTAACTTGCTGAACTACAATGCACTTGATCAAAACAGATTAGCCAGTTTCGCTCTACTACTTCTTAAAAAGTAAGAGGACTCCCCCTCTTAGCTTTACAGATTCTTTATGATATTACAGAAATGTTCTGTAATTTACTGTATTATGAAGGTGATATGCCCACTAGACATAAAGATATAGTCCTGATAAAACATATTAAACTTTCATAGTTTATTTTCTAACTTCAAAATGGTATTTGTCCTCAAACACAAATTTTGTGTGGCTGAATTTAATCAAATAAATTCTTTCCAATATGTTACAAAACCTAGTTTTTAAGCAGAGAAGTTCATGAAAGAATGTCTGTGAATATTCATGTTCTGTAAAAGAATGTCTCTAAAACTTTTGAAACTTTTTTTTTTTAAAACACATGTACTGAAAGAAAAGCACATGCCAAATACTATTAACTAAGCCTTCTTTGATGAGATTTTGCTGATCATGTATCAGCAGCACCACCGTGTGTTAAGTGAACAAGACATTTATTGATGAGAGATTACTGGTATTGCAGAATATAATCAAACATTTACAATTTAAGTAATCAATATAGGCCTAAATAGTAACAATATGTTAACACCATGTTGCCATGCCAAACTTGCAAAGCCTTTGACCTGTCATACCATTTTGAGTAATGTTAGAATTGTAAAGAGTAAAAAAACCCCACGTTTGTCCTACTCACGTTTGTCCTAGACAGAAATACTGCCTGAGAAGGTGCACTGAAAGACAATATTTACAAAGCTTCTGGTTGTTAGGAGAACATTTCAGAACATTACTTACACTAACACGGGTTTTCCTGATATCTTAGGGCTGTTTAAAACCTCTCTCATGGCTTCTTTGGTTTCTCCCATTCTTGCCACGTCGCTGGAATCCACCACAAATATTACACCGTGGGACTCGGCGTAGTAATTTCTCCAGATATCGCGAATTTGTTTTCCCCCTCCTAAATCAAAGATGGTGACTTCAAAGCGTCCCTGTTTCAGGTTAACCTTGGAAAACCCAACGGTTGGAGCCACGTCTTCAGGAGACTCTGTCAGAGTTCAAAGAAGAAATCCTTCAGTCAAAACTGTCCTGAGTTATTTCAATAGCATTTTACATTGTGATTTGTGTAGCAAAATTCCACTTTTAAAAACCTGGAGCAAACCTGTTCAGTGACAGCACATTGCTAGGCACCTGTTTTTTTTACATTCAGATTTTCCCCTCTCCTCGGGGAATTTCAAACGAACGCAGTGGTCTCTCAATCCCGACGGTAATTTAGATAGGAGCACGGGGGCGGGCTGGGGGGCAAAAACGTCCTCTTTAATGCTGAACACCCCAGCTAAACTGCAATGGTGTTCAGTGCACTGCAGTTTTTACTTTCCCCCGCACCACCAGTGCTCCCATCGGAACAGTTCTATAGAATTTGCACGGGATTAATCCACGTGTGAGAAGGAAAACAAAAACAGTTAATGCATGAGGAACTGGGAAGCCTTGTGCTCTGCCAAGTTTATTCTTTATCCATCATGGTTGCCAAAACAGCTTCAAATGTTCAAACCAAGAGCTGAGACAAAATGAAAACCAGCAGGATAATGAGAAAGAGAACAAGATAAACCTCCTCCCCACCCCTCCCTCTTCCCGAGTTTAACATTATCTCTACTGCCTCCCTCCCCCGCGAGCGGCACAGGGAGGAAGAGGGAATGGGGGTTGCTGTCAGTTAATCAGGCGTTGTTTTACACTGCTGCTTCATCGTCGCGGGAAGAAGTCCTCACATTCCTCCCCTGCTCCAGTGTGGGGTCCCACCCATACGCCACAGTCCTTTGTTAAACTGCTCCGGGGTGGGTCATCTCTTACACAGAGTACAGTCTCTCCAGAACGGCTGTCCCAGCAGGCCCTCCACAGGCCACAGCCGCGTTCAGGCATCCGCCTCCCCCGGTGCAGGGTCCTTCACAGGCTCCAAGTGGATCTCTGCTCCTCCATGGGCCTCCATGGGCTGCAGGGGGACAACCTGCTCCACCATGGTCGTCACCACAGGCTGCAGGGGAATCTTGGCCAGGAGCCGCATTACTCCTCCCCCTCCTTCTTCACTGACCTTGGCGTCTGCAGCGGTTCCTCACAACAGGCTGGCAGACGCCTCTCAGGATCTCCTCACATCATCCATCTCATCTCCTCTCCACTTCTTGCAGCTGGGCCGGGCTGAGTTGGGCCCAGTCGGCCGCCTGGCGAGAGGCCAGAGGGTGAGGCCTGCTCCCCCTCTGTGCCTCCCCCTCTGTGCCTCTGCCCCTGCTCAGCTTCCTCACATCTTCTCTTTTTTTTTTCTGTTTTCCCCTTCTTAAATACGTTATCGCAGAGGCGTTATCATGGAACATTCTGCTATGAACCGGCTCAGCCATGGCCAGCAGTGGGTCTGCAATATGCTCAAAATCTCGAGCTTTCTATTTGACGCTTTGGCTTGCCGTGTTCCTTTCCGGAGGGCAAAGAAAGCTGGTTTTTATATCAAGTTTACTGATGGACGCAAGTTACTGGGTGGTCACCTGAAAGCAAGTTCACACGCACACAAGGGGGAAAAAAAAAAACGAAAACAGGTCCATAGATTTCTCTGATGTACACTAAGATGTGAAACACATCAGTTGCCAGAGTATTTTGTATCATTTCACTAATTCAAAGTAATTCTGAATTTCAACGTGGTCTACAGCCTTCAGAGTTTTTGTCCTACACTTTCTTTCACTTCAGGCAACTGATGGAGACAGACGGCTTCCTTTGAGTGACAATGTTCCTTCAGCTCTTTACTGAACTACTGAAAAAACCGTCCTCTACTCCCAAAATACACTCTGATCCTCATGAAATTTAGCAAGAACCCAGAACAGAGTTTGTTGCCATTTAGCATTTGGCACAGCTAATAAGAGAGTGGTCAACTCAAGGTACAGAAGAATTAAGGTCCTCTGAACATTTGGTCTTAGTGCTTCCCAGATAATTCTGCACCTCTATGCGCTAATTTTTTTCTGACCTGCTCACTTTGGCAACCACCCTTGTACTTATTTTGGGGGGTACCATTACCAACACTGTCTTTCCACAATACGGGAGGGAGAGATAAATTAAGAAATGAAGCAATATTTTTAGATTAAAAGGATGGAAAATTAGGAATTACACTCTCTCTTTCAATGCTCCACTGAGGTGACAAAACAATTAATGGCTTACCTCCTTGAATTCCTCGGGCAGTAGCAGTTTTGCCAGCATTATCCAGACCCACCATTAATAGCGTCACCTTCCTTCATAAGGAGTAAAATAAGCAAGAAACATATTTCAAACATTTTTCCTCTAGCTAGACAGCACATCTTTCATTCATACACGCCTAGCAAATTTACCACTAAGGAGCAGGAAGAACAGGGATCAAAATACACCATTGTAACAAGGCCTGCTGCTTGGGATCTGGTGTTCAAGATGTCCAACTCTCTGACCAGACAGAACAGCAGAACAGGGTATGACATGAGAAGTCTA
>WHYT01014827.1:0-14873 GCA_009806455.1 Tetrax tetrax | reverse complement strand
ATTGCACTTGAAAAAAAAAAAAAAAAAGCGACGCCTCCTCTCCCCTCCCCGCTTCGACGGCGGCGATGCCGGGCGGGAATCCCCCCTGAGCCCCGCACCCTCCCTGAGAAAACCAGCCGCCGCGCGCTCGGCCGTCCCCGGGGAGCGCAGGGAGGTGACGAGGGGGACGCCCACCCCGCTGCGGGGGGGCTGCGGCAGCCCCTCGTCAGGTTTTTTTTTTGTTTGGTTTGGTTTGGTTTTTTTTTTTTCCGCCCCCGCCAAAAGGATCCCCGAGCTGGGAAGGCCGGAACGGAGAGGTACGTGGAGGGTTGCGGCGTCCAGCCGGGAACCGGCTCGTGCCGCGGCGGCAGGTTCCCCGTTTCGGCTTCCCCCCTCCAGCCAAGGGGCTTCCCCCACCTCGCCGGGAAGAGGCAAAGAAAACAAAACGAACCAAAAACGGAACTGAAATATAAATAACCATTGTGGCCGCCGCTGCCGCCTGTCACGGGTGGCTCTGGTGGCAGCTGACCCGTGCCACCTCCGTCCTCCTCGCGGCGCCGGCGCCTCGTTCCCTGTAGTGTGCGGTCGGGTGGCCCCCCCCCGGCGGGACCGATGTCGTCGCTCCGTGTCGTCGCTCTCCTTCTCGGAGAAAAGACAGAAAAAGAAAAAGGCGAAGGCGTCAGGTAGCGTCCCGCCGCCCGGGGTCGCTTTGCTCCGCTCTCCCCTTCCCTCCATCGCCCTGCGGACGCAGCGGCGTCGCTCCGCGCAGCAGCGTTGGGCACCTGAGGAAGAAACTGGTTTGGGGGGGGCGGGAAAACGCCGAGCGGCCCCCGGGAGAGAGGAGAGCGAGCGGCGACGGGGTCCCTGCCCCCCCCGAGCTGCTGCCAGCGCTGCCCCCGGCCCCCCGGCCCCGCTCACCTGCGGTCACAGCGGCTCCTGCGCCGCGTCCTGGCTGGCTTCCCGGAGCAGCTCCTCCAGCTCCCGCTCGTTCTTGCAGCAGCTCAGCTCTGCAAGCAAACAGTTGCCGGTTTCTTTCGCCCGCTTGCCTTCCCCAAGTTTTTTTTGCCCACCTCCCCCCCCAAAAAAAACGCACGCGGGGGAAAGCGGAGCGTTACCCCGACCGCTGCCAAAGAGGCGGCACGAGCTTCCCGCCGAGCTCGTTAAGGTCAGCTCGTTTGGGAGCCTAATCAAGGAGCGCTTCAAATAAGGAAGCTCTTCAGGGCAAGGAGCTTAACTTCGGGTTGCAATTCCCCCAGGAACAAATGACTGTGCCCAGGGGTATCCCACTGGGAAAGACGCAGGGGATTTAAAGACCCCGGGAAGACATCGGCACGGGGAACGGCTCTGCGCTCATCCCGGGCTCCGCCACGCCGCCCCACAGCCGTTTTGGGAGAGAGCGGCTGGAGCAGCGCCGGGGATCCTTGGGGATGGATGGAGGGGCTCGGTTGCGGAGCTCTTACCGTGCTCGGCAGCACGGCTCTCCGTTTTCCCATCCCTGTCCGAGGATGACTCCGGCAGAGGTTGTGCAAAATCCTTCGGCCTGTTGGGAAGGGGAGCGTCGCAGGCCGTGCTCTCGCAGGCCGCGAGGTCGCCCTGCTTGGGGTCGGAGCCGGCAGCGGATTCGGGAACCGCTCCGTTCACCCGAGGTGCCAGAAGTTCAGGTTTTGCGTCCGGAGCCGGGCTCTGGGGCTCAGTGGGTTTCCCGGCGGCGCCGGCGGCTCGCTCCGGCAGGCTCTCCACTCGCGTCACCACAAAGATTTTATGGCCTCGCCCAGGACTGGAAACTGAAATTCTTCTCTCGTTTGCCTGGGAGGGTGCAGAGGTTGGAGAGGGGGCAGAATTCCCCGCGCCGGCCAGTTCCTCGGAGATGGGCAGGGCGGGTGGCCGGTCCCTCGGCTTCTCCGGGGACGGCAGCGGCGGGGGCGCGGTGGCACCGTCGGCAGAGTCGGGGTGTTCCGTCAGTTCGTTCAAGCCCTTTGACTCTAACCCAGTGTCCGCCTCCTTGTCCGTATCCGAATCGGAGTCGTCCTCCGCTGGCTCTGCGTCCCTGTTCTCGGAGGCCGTCAAGGTCTCCCTGGCTTCTTCTCCCTCTTCCGGAGCGGAAGTGGCGCTGCCGTTTTGGCCGTCCTCTGCCAGACCCTCCTCCAGAGGCTCCGTCACGATGATCTCCGGCATCGAGGCCGACTGCTGCACCTTCTGTTCCTTCTCATTCTTCTCCTTGGCCAGGACAAAGTTGCGTTTGCAGCTGTCCTGGATCTCGGCCAGGAGAGTCTTCTGGGTTTTGAGAAAACCTTTTACCTGCGAGGGAAGAGAAACCATCCTTTGGAGCGTTCCTGGATCAGCCGTCCGGGAAGGACCGGCTCCACGTTTATTTTCCAGCCAGGCACGCCGTAACGGGGCGCGTTCCTCCTCCGCCCCTCTAAGACGTGACTGACGTTTCCCCAAGAAACAATTAAACTGCCGGAGAACGGAGATCCCCGAGGGCTTCTTCTCAAAGCCGTTACCACCCGGATCACGGCGTTCCTGTCCCGGGGGCTGCCAACGGAGCGGGACTCCAACTGGCTGTCCGCAGCAGGGGCTGGACCTCTCCAGAACTTCCCCTTGACCCCAGCTGCGGTGCTGGGATGCGTTGGAGGCGTCGCCCCCGAGGACGGCGTTTTCCTGCCGGCTGCGGGGGCTCAGCGAGACCCCCCGAAAGGGCAAGAGGGCGAGTGGGCGAGTTACCTACCGACTCCTTCTTGGGCTCCCTGTCCAGGTCAAGGCGCAGCAGCGACTGGTTGACGTTCAGAGCCAGTGACAACGCTATGAGGCCGCCCATCTTGATCTCGTTCTCTCGCAGGTCCAAGCGAAGCAGCCGCGGGCTCTCGGCGACAAATTCCGCCACCGCCACGGCACCTGCAAGGGACGAGAAGGTCGTCGGTGACGCCGGGGAGCCAGCCGTGACGCCGTCGGTCCCCTGACGGCGCAACTCCGGGTGGCGTCTGGCGGAGCTCGGTATTTCGGGAGGGACGTCGGCGGGAGCTGGGCTGCGTGCTCCGTGGGGCACAGGAGACACCAGAGCCACCAAACCCATGGGACGAGGTGGCCTTGGACAGGCCGACCGTGGCGTTTTGGTTGGAGCTGGGCCGTGTCCCTCGCGCAGAGCCCAGGCAGAGGGCTCAAGAACTAAAGCGGACGCTGTGTGCTGCTCCAGAGCAAGGGAAAGCTCTGTGGGGCCCGTAGAACTTTTGGGGGGGGATGAGATGCCAGCCGAACCGGAGCCGTAGTCGGCGCGGCCGGCCTCCACCCACCTTCGCAGGTCAGTTTGGTGGACGCCAAGCCAAGGCGGAGGATGGAGCGGTTCCCAATGAGCCCAGTCTTCAGGTTGCGGACGCCTTCGTTCCCGATGGGGTTGTGACCCAGGTTCAAGGTCTCCAGGCTCTGTGTGAGAGGCTGCGGGCGCCCAGGGGGAAAAACCAGCTTGAGACCGACGCGACGGCACGCACGTCTCAAGCTCGCGCAGCTTCAACTCGCCGCCGTTCCTCTAAGCACGCTGCCGAGGACGCCCGAGCAGCAGCGGGAGGGCGACAAGGGACAGGTTCTCCGAGGGGCGCGTCACGCCGACCCGCTCGGTCGACACGCTCCCGCCGCTGCCTGGATCCGGCCCAGGAAAAGCCAACTCTCCGGGAGCGAAGCCGAGAGCCCCCGGGAAGGCGCCGAGATCTACTCACCAGCGTCATCCCCAGATAGCCCATGCCGGTGTGAGTCAGCTGGTTGTTCCACAAAACCAGAGTGACCAGGCCTTTCTGCTGCTCCTTCAGCCCTTCGCAGATGTACGCCAAGCCTGGAAAACAGCCGGGGGTCAGCCCTCCTCCCCCGCCGGCGCGGATTCTGCCAAGCCCTTTCCGAACCCTGCTGCTTGATTTGCCCCGGGGCTGTGGGCAAAGCACGCGCACAAAGAGGCCATACAACCTCCAGCGCGTAAAATCCATCGGCGCCAGGCTGGAGCCTCTGGAGCAGGGGAGAGAGCCAAGAGGCGTGGGGATACTCGGGGTGCCCGGGCTGAGGGCAGGTACCCTTGAAATCACCGCAAACGTATTTCTTCGCTAAAGCACGCGGCACCCCCATGCCAACGACGCCGCAGAGACCACAGCGACGCCCCAGCGAAGCGACTTCCGCCGCGGAACAGCCCCACCGCCGCTCGTTATTAAACGCCCAAAGATGTGGGGGACGTGGCAGCTGACCTGGAAGGCAGCAAATTAATATTTGCACCTTAGGGTGGGACCCGTCCGGCTGCATGGGTGGCCACGACAGCGCTGGTGACATCCAGCTCAGTCACGCTCCAGCTACCTAAAGGCGGCCGAGACGGCTCGCGTGGAGCAAGCGGGCCGAGCCACCGGCATCGCTGACCAGAAAGAGCCGGCACCAAAGGCCGGGCCGGGATCGTTTCGCAATTTCTGGGTTGCTGTTAGATTTGGCCGCTCGTTTGGCTCCGGGGAGGAGAGGGGGGAAAAAGAAACGAATGGGAGCAGGAGATGGAGGGAGCTGAAAGGTGCGACGCCGAGGTGTCCCCATCTCTCCCTACCCTCCGGAGCGGCCGTGCGCCTCGCAGCCCGGCCCAGGAAGCAATCAAAGTTTCCCTAACGATCTCAGCTTTAAAAACCGAGACGTTTACCCTGTCAAAATGCTTTTGGCGCGCTGAAGCTGCTCTGTGCATCCCCCTCCCGCTTCAGCCCTCGCCGCTGAATTCCTCCTTGCCTTAAACCTGGGTGAAAACTCTGGGGAATCTGGGCAGCGAGGGGCCCTCACCCGAGTCCAGGATGTGGTTGTTCCTCAGGTCGAGCAGCTGCAGGCAGCAGTTGAACTTCAGCAGGTTGCCGAGTTGAGCCGAGTCTTGCGTCCCGTTCAGTTTGTTATCGGCCAGGTACAGCTCCTGCAGGTTCACGTTCATCTTCAGAGCCATGGCTGAAAAGGTGGGGAAAAAAAAAAAAAAAAACAACCAAAAAACAGCACCTCAACCCGCATCCTGCACGGACAAGAGGCGCGCCCGGCCGGTCACGGCCTTCACGCAACACGCGGGGCTTGTCATTTCACGGTACCGCTCCGACATGCGCGTCTCATCGCGTTTTGGGACACGGGCAGGCGCTGCGGACGCCGGAGCTCCGGGCTCGCTCTCCGTTGACTCACCCAGCACCACGAGCGGGCGTCCCGAGAGGTTGGTGTTTTCCAAATGCAGGACGACCAGGCTGCTGCTGATGCGCAGGGCGCGCGCCATGAAGGCCACCGAATGGTCCGGAAAGGGCGTGCTCCGGGCATCCAGGTACTGCAGGCAGCTCGTCTGGAAGGAAGACATGAGAGGCATCGGCGCTCGGCCCCTGAGTTTTTGGGTTTTTTTTGGCTGTTTTACAGACCCAAGTCCCACCCTGGCCACCGACGCTGCCTCTGGGCCGCTCAGATAAGAGCTCCCGGGATGACTTTACGCCCTTTCGAAACACGGTTTTGATCACCCCCATGGGCTTCAGACACCAGGCCAGAAGGAACCCCGCGGATAACTGTGCATCGGGACAGCCCGCACCAAGCTCCCGGCTCGAACCGCGCAGCGCGATAAACGCCTCATCCCCCGGAGAATCGCCCCCGCGCAGAGTCCGCTGTCGCCCTCAAGCTACGGCATCGGGGCCAACGCGCTTCACGTGACGGCAGCAGCATCACGTTCTCTGCCCAGGGAGGGGGGGGATGCCCCATCCCTGGAAACATTCCAGGCCAGTTTGGACTGGGCCCTGAGCAACCTGGTCCGGTTGGAGATGTCCCCGCTCCGTGCAGGGGGGTTGGACTGGGTGGGCTTTGAAGGTCCCTTCCCACCCAAACCAGTTTGTGATTCTACGATTCTCCAAGGAAACGCTTCCCTCGCCCTCAGGCACCCGAGCACGTGCTGCTCTCAGCTTTCTGGATTTGGGAAGGCACCGAGCCACGTGTCCGTTGTCCGGGGTTTCCCTCTGAGCCCTAAGACCCTTCCCCGGGCTTCACCCACGCGCCGTGACATTCCCCTTCTCCAAAACACGGGGTGGGCACTGCCCGCGCCGCGCGAGCTCCGCTTCCCGGCATCACGCCAGCAACACGCTGGCGGTGCCGGGTGAAACACCGGCAGGGTCAAAATGAAAATTAGCAGCTCGAGTGGTAATTGCAGATCGAGGGCGGTTTTGCGCCGCGCCCTGGACAGGAGCACGCGGGATGCTGCCTCCTCTGCTCGGCTTTCAGAGCCAACTCAAGCTCTGAACAATGAGGTTAATTAGCCCTGCAAAGCCAAAACACCAGTCATCCTGCCGTGAAGATAACGAACGCCCAGCTCCAGAGGCTGACCCTGCAAGCACGCCATGAATAACAGCCTGCTCTTTTTTTTTTTTTTCCCACTGGGATCTGCATTTCCATTTTCCCTGCTCCGCGTGCTCACCTCGTGGCAGGTGGGAAGGGTGAATTTTTTTTTTTCCTGCCTCCGAGCCCGGGCTAACCAAGTCTTTGTTGGTGGTTTTCTGGACAGGAGAGCACAAACCCACACCTACGCTCTCCAGAAGTCCTTCCAGAGACTCACCCGAGACCACCCGCGAGCGGCGAGGAGAAAAGCCGCCGTTGAAAACACCCAAGAGCGAACACAAACCTTCCTCAGCATCTGGGCAGCTGCCTGCCAGCCTCGGGCGCCGATGCGTCTGTTAAAGGAGATGTTGAGGTGCGTGGCGGACTCGTAATACTCGATCGTGTCGAATAACGACGCGGCGCCCTGCAAACCAAAGGCCGACGGAAAAGCTGCGTTAAGCGGGCGGAGGCTGAGCCGAGTTTGAAGGGGAGGAGGGGGGGGAAAAAGAGGTTTTTGCTGCGCTAGGACGCGAGCGGCTCGGGCACAAGCCGGCTCCTCCACGACCTCGCGGCACTGCTCCGGAATTCAGGCATCAAGTTCTCGCGGATGAAGTCTGTGACCACCCTCCAAGGCAGCCCAGGCAACAAAACCCCCAAGAAATCGGCGCCTCGGGTGATGAGTCTGCCTGTCCCCGGGCCCGCTGGCACCGTAGCACTTGGCGTCCCCCACACCAGCCCGGTGTGCGCCCCCGGCTACGGCACAGCCGGGTTTCCCCCCGCTCCGGTCTCTTCCAGGAGGACAAAAAAAAAAAAAAAAAAAAAAAAAAGTGGCATTTCGTACTCTGGAGGAGGAAGGCAGGGCAGAAGAGGAGGGGAATTAACGCGCGAGGATAACGAGGTAACGTGGCAAAGTGGGCAAATCCTCCCCCAGAACGAGGAGAGGATATGGGAACTCTCAGCCTGAGGTTCACCCGAAATCGAAGCTGCCACCCACAGCGCTTCGCAGGCTGGGTCCGTGCGAGTCACGGGGAGAGCTGCGGACCCTCCCCGGGACAAGGTCTCGGAGCTCTGCGAGGAAGACGAGGGTCTGGCTCTGCACGGGGCGGCAGCGGAGCTGCCTGGGGACGGCACGTGAAAAAGGGAAGGCGGGTGAAAAAGCAAAAATCTTCCCCCCCCCCCCCCAATTTCCATTTCAAACGACACCCGAGGTGTAAAACCGCTTTGCCAACAAGCCCTCCAAGGTGGGTGGGCCGGGAGGGGGACGGTGGGGACGTCAGAGCCCACCTGCAGCGCCCGCCGCTGCCGGCCAGGCAGGAGCAGCGCGGAGACGGACGCAGCAGGATGCAGCAGGGAAAACCAGGGCCCGGCAGCACATTTTACATTCCGTGCGTTATTTTTCCTAACAAACTCTTTCACTTCTCTCCGCGGCAAGTTTCACCTGCCCAGAAACCCGCTCGTGCCGTCAAACCAGCGGTCTCCGATTCCACCCGATGCGCCAGCGACCGTGGAAGTCCACGGCGGGTTGCGTGGCGGAGGGGGGGTGTTTGACCAGCGGTACCTGTATCTGCTTCAGCAGCTTGGGGATCTGCTTGCAGTTCAGCTTCTGGCAGGCTCGCTGGTAGGCGGTCAGGATTTCATCGACCGTCACGTTCTGGGCTGAAAAGGTAGAGGATGAGAATCGAGGTTACGGTGAATTTTTACAAAGGGGAACAAAGGGCAACTCCAGGCCGGTCCTCGGGGGTCCGTGTTGGGCCCAGCCCTGTTCAACATTTCTGTCAGGACACGGGCGGTGGGACGGAGCACCCTCAGCGAGTTCGCCGATGACACCGAGCTGTGCGGTGCCGTCGACACGCTGGAGGGGAGGGATCCATCCAGAGGGACCTGGACAGGCTGGAGAGGTGGGCCCGGGCCAACCTCATGGAGTTCAACCAGACCAAGGGCAAGGTCCTGCACCTGGGTTGTGGCAATCCCAGCACAAATCCAGGCTGGATGGAGAACGGATGGAGAGCAGCCCTGAGGAGGAGGACTTGGGGGTGATGGTGGAGAAGAAGCTCAACGTGAGCCGGCAACGTGCGCTCGCAGCCCAGAAGGCCAACCCCATCCTGGGCTTCATCAAGAGGAGGGTGGCCAGCAGGTCGAGGGAGGGGATTCTGCCCCTCCGGCCTTTGAAGGTCCCTTCCCACCCAAACCATTCTGAGTCTACGATTCTACGTTTGCAGGAATCGACCCACCCGCGTGCCCCCGTCGGACCCCGCGGCCTGCCAGGATTTACACTGGCGGAGGAGCCTGCGAGGAGATTAGGGGGATTAAGGGCGTCCAAACGCAACGGAACGAAGCAAAACCCGAGCAGGGCTTGCTCCAACACGCCTACGGTAGCGAGCCTCGTCTTGCTCGGGCAGAAAGGGGGCCAGAGAAGCGCAGCCGGCACCTCCTGCCTCCTCCAGCCACGCTTCGGCACGAGGGCCGCTCTTCCGGGAGCGGCTCGTTTTATCACTTGATCGCTTTGCGATTGCCACGCGGGCACGGAGTTGGCCGGGGCTCGTCCAGCCCCCGTGCAGAACTCCAGATTTTCCCTAATCAGCTTCCAGAGACAGCTGGCGCAGCGTGCAGAGGACTCAGGGGCGGCCTGAGTCAGCGAGACGTCGACCGCAAGCTCCCAGAGTCGTCATCCTCTGGTAGAGATATTCTTGAAATTCAGCTTCTCGTTTGGAAGCCGCGGGAGGGGCTTTTTGCTGCCGTCACCACCTCAGCACCGCTGAGCTCGGCTCCAAGCAGCCAAGCGACGTTTACTCACCGTTTCTGCCTCCCCTGAATCACGGGTAATGTTGCCGTTCCAGATGCCGGGGAAGCCGACACGGGCGGCGGGAGCTGCCCCGCGATCGCGAGCCCACGTGCGGCAATGCCCACCTCCGCTCTCGGCGTGATTTCGGTTCGGCCGTCGGCCCGAACAAACACCGAAGCCAGCCCCGGTGAGGAGACAATCTGGAGAAACCAGATTCCCCAGGAATCTCATCTGGCAGAGCACGAAGCAACCCCTCCACCCCATCCCCAAGGATTACGACACACAAAAACGCTCTGCAAAAAACAAACAAACAAACAAACAAACCGAAAACCGCCGACTATTTTGATCTCCTCCCCGTTCACAACAAACCCATCGGGCACCTCTGCAGCAGGACGTGGTCAGAGTGAGACACAGCAGTGCCCCGACTCAGCTGCGCCACCCAAACCCCCATTTTTTGGGGCCGTTTTTAGCCCTACGACCCTTCCCACGTCACTGCGGGGCCGACGAACGCGCAGCCGAAGAAAGCGACGAAGGTTTAAACACAGCCCGAGCGAGAGCTTAACTAGGCGAGACCTAAGAACGGCTTTCGAAAGCCCCGGGCGACAGAAAGCGTTCGCTCCTCTGCGGCACCGCAGGGACGCGTCGGGTTGCCGATTCCCCGGGAGCTGAAGAGGGTGCCGCGGAGGAAAATGCGCCGAGGCCAAGCGCGCTCTGTATTTAAAAAAAAAAAAAAAAAAAAGGAGAAATATTAAGGTTAGCGAGCGGATTAGCAGCGCGCCGCGACGTTTCTGATCCCATCTGTCACCTCGAAAAAAAAAATAAATAATCAAGGATGATTTTGGGGAAGCAAGGAGAGTAAAGTCGCTGCGGACAAGCAGCTTGGAAGAGCAAGGCCACGGGGTGATCGAAGCGTCTGCGAATCCGTCTCCAAAATGTTCCGGCTGAAGGATCTCTCCCCAAATCTGAACTCAAACGCGCTTTGCTCATCTGGATTTTACTAGTTCCTGGCTTTGGTCTGCCCTCTCCGGGGTGGAAGTCCTAAATTTTAAGCACCCTCGTCGCTGGAGGCGGTGGATTTGCTTCTGCTTCCTTCCCGGAGCTCCTGCGCCTGCCGGGTTCTGGAAAAAGCCCCGGAATCGCGACCGCTCCTGGAACCACACGGGTAAAGCCACGAACAGCAGCGAGCCTGGCACCCACTCCCTACGGCCCCGGAACTGGCGATCCCCGCCGTGTTTCTGGCACGAGATCGCCCGGCCGGCCCGTGACCCCTTCCACGGCGCCTTCAGATCATCTCGGTGGGGCTGCCGGCGGGAGCAGGTGGGATTCGGCCTCGGATTTTGCTCTCCCGAAGCCTTCACGGAGGTTAAACGTCAACGCCGAGCAGCGGCTCTTCATGCCCCAGGTTTGGGCTCCGCTCCGAGGCCACCTCGCTCTTCTGAAACTCAGATCCGTGAAAAATAATCTCACTTTTACGATGCAGCCCCTAGGATCTGCGCTGAGACCTTCCGAGGGAACGTCCTTGCTAAATAGCAGGGATTTTAATTAAAAAGAACCTTCATGCTGGTTTTTAGAGCGTCGTTTCTCTTCTTCCCTTTCGCAAAGGCGTTTGCAAACCCCTTTCGTTTGCGGTAACGAAGTCAATATTAATATTTCCCGTTTGAGCTCACCAGCAAATATTTGCAGCACCTGTAACGTCCGCATTCAAAAAAAAAAAATCCCTTGAAATTTCTGGGAAAAGCCTTTTTTTTTTTTTTTTAGGCAGAGCGGGGCAGCAGACGAGGGTCAAAGCCAATCCCGCGACGTGCGTTTTCCAAACGCCGGGCGAGCGGCCCGGCCGAGCAAAGCGAGTGGAATTCCCGGAGACCGCGCAGAGTTCCAATCAGAGAATCCCCAACAGGGTCCTGGAGCCACCTTTCCTGAAAGCCTGCCCCCAAAATAATCCCATTAAAGGGCAAAACAAGATGAAAACAGAGCTCCCCTCACGGTGCTGCCAGGCCCCCAGGAGATTTTGATGCGTTTTGATGCGTTTTCCTAACAGAAAACGACGATTTCTTACTCAGACAGCGACCGGCTTCGACCCCGCTCGTGTCCTGACCGCCTCCGCCATTTTAAAACTCGGCGCTAACACCCCCAAACGGCGTTAATGACCTTATTAATTCATCTCTTTATTATTGCTCGCTGGATTAAGATCCAAAGAGCGATAACGAGGGTATTTCCCAACCTCCTGCGTAACCCCACGTGTTTCAGACCATTTCCTACAGCTCCTGGTAGAGCGGCCGTCGGCTTCGCCGGGAGCCGCTCCGGCACAGGCACTGCAAGACACGAACCGCGGTGGCTCAGCCAACAAGGCGCTGGCAGAAAGCCTGGAAAACTGAGAAACAAAAACCAGAAAAGGTAACGGATAGGGTTTAAAATGAAAATAATGCTTCTTCCGGCAAAAGACGACCACGGCCTCGTGCTGCTCTCCTCTTCCCGGTCACCAAAAGCACCGTTTTCGCGCGTTTTGCCCTCAACTACGAGCTCTTGGCGGTTTTTTGGAGGGACCACCCATCAAATCCCAGTAAAGCCCGGTGTTTCCGCCCTGCCCACGGTGGGTTTTGCTTCTCCTGCTCCTCCGTCCTCGTCCGAGCCCGGGACAACGCGGCACAGGTCGTTATTTATTAACAGGCCGCCGCGGCTGCCAGCTCGTCTCCTCGGCCTCCGCGTCACGGAAGAGGAAAGTTGATTTTTCACGGCCTCGCATCGTCCTTCGCTCAGTTTTGAGGGACCCAGCGATGGAGTTTGCTGGCAATCAAGTGGCTCCTTCGCTCTTGGGCCTCTGGCTTCCCTCCCCGGGCGCGGAGGTCCCGAGCTTTCTAACGGAGCGGTTGGCGAAGCCGAAGGAGGTGGGGGGGAGGAAAGAAAGGGGCACTTTTCGTCCCCCGTCCCGCGCTCCGGCTCGTTTCCCAACGGATACCGCGGCATCCGCAAACCACGTGCCCTAAATCCTCCCCTCTCCGGGTACATCCAACACCTATCTCATCCCAGCCAACCCCTTGGATCGACGTGGGCTTAAATCAAGAGAGGGTTTGTTGTAAAACCAAGCTGGGAAAAAAAAAAGCTGAGCTTTTGGGTTTTCTGGGTTAAACTCGGCGCTGCCAGGGACCCCTCGGCCCCGCGACGGCCGAAGGGGAAGCGCGGAGGGGGCGGAAAGCGCGGTAATTTAACCCGACATCGATCCGGGCGAGGCGGCGGAGAGGCCAGCCCTGCGGCCCGGCACTAAAGAATTAAAGGCAGAAATAATTCATGCTAATTGGCAAGGTTTCACAGAAAGGAGGGCTGAGGAACAGAAGCCGACGCGGGTCCGCGCAGAGGTCGCCTTTCCAGCGGCTCGGGTAGCTCTGTGCGATCGGGATGCTTCAACGGGGCAACAAAAAGCAGCTAAAAACAGACAAATCCTAAAAAATAAAAAAGCAACGGTGCTTGATTCAGTAAGAAACGCCACGCTACCAAGCCACTGACCCCCTCTTGGCGGAAAAGCACTGCAAGAGGCAGGGAGATCGCTGCCGTTCAGCGCCGGTTTCAAAAATAAACCCAGCGCCGGTGAGAAACCGGGAGCAGACGGACTCGCGGCCCGTTAAACGACCCTAACGATGCTCCGCGCGCCTCCTCCCGCCAAGCTTTGCGCGTCTCCTTTACCTTCCCCTTCCAAACCCTTCGGGGTGGCGAGCGCCTCGGAGAGGACGATCCAAACCCGCTCGCCGCGTGCCGCCCGGCAAAACCGGCCCTGCCGGTACGGAGGTTTTGGATTCAGGTAGCCAGAAGGAAGTTAAACAAGCAGAGGCGCGTCCGCCAGAGCAATTCCGGTCGGTGAACGATGAGTGAGAGGCGAATAAAGCCTCAAATAAAAACAGTTATTATCCACACGTGAGAGGAAGAATAAAGGCGGCGTCACGGGCAACGCGCTCCTGAAGTCGAGGGAAAGGCAGCTCCCGGAAATCGGCTCTGCTCCGAACCGGCTTCCCCACATCCCACCAGGACCTGCGGCGTACGGGACGGCTCTCCAACCGGAGAGGGGAAATTTGGGGCCCTTCACGCTGGGCGCCGGCGGGGGCTGAAGCCTGAGGTGGAACGGCGCGTCGCCGTTGGGGAAAGCCCCTAGCTCAGAGCGTCGGGAACGGCGAGCTTCCCGGAGGAATCCGCCCCTCGCAGGCTCCCGCTGGGACAAAGCGGTCTGGGAAGAGCGCGGCTCGGCTGAGAGCACCGAACGACGGCCGTTTTCCGGAGCGGCGGAGACGAGCCCTGCGTCTGCTTCGCCGGGTGAAACGTCACGGAAATTCCACGTTCCCACAGCTGGTGGGAGAGACGAACAACATCGCCGGTTTTCTCCGTTGCCAGACGAGTTTCACGGAGGCATCCGGCTCCCGGTCGTCGCCGCGGGACGAGCCAGCCAACGCCGAGCGCTAAAACCGGAACGGATCGGCGCGACGTAAGGAGATCGAGCGTCTTCCAGGCCACGTCCGACGCCCGCACAGCGAGACTGGAACGGGGCTCATCGCTCAAGAAGCTGTGCCACCGGGAAAAAACTTGGGAGAAACCAAATTTCCGGCTTGCGATAGAGTAAAAAAATAATAAAAATAAAAATAAAAACGCCTGTTGAGCTCCCACAAAGGAGCTGCGTCTGCGGGTTGCTGATTTCTGGGATAGCGAAACGCGAACGCCGGGGAGCGGTGGTCTGTGCAGCGTCCTGTACGGTCCCGCTTTTCCGTAGGGTGATCGGGGAGCCCTGGAGGGGCTCCAAATCCCCTCCCCCCAGCCCAGCAGAAGGGTCTCAAAGCGGAGCCCCCGACGGGTTCGGCATCCCCCGGCGTCGCCCGCCGTGCCGGGGGGGCCGGGGCGGACATCAGCGTCCGGCAGCGTTCCCAAAACCTCCGGGATCTCGGAGGCGTAAAGCTCCTTTCTCCTCCGAGAAGCTCCAGCGGCGTTTCGGGGAAGAGATGCCGGTTTCTCCGCGTGGGACCGTCGCCCTCCTCGACGGCGGCGGGCGGCGTGGACCCCCGCCGGAGAGCCGGGGCGCGGGCAGGGCTCTCCCACCAGCACCACCTTTCCCACCGCGCCGGCTCGGGGCGGCAAAGCCGGGAGCTTCCCTCCGGGACAAAGCTTTTCCACGGGCTGGGAGGACGCGGGTGGCTGCTCCCCCGCCGCCGGCATCGCTCTCCCTCTGCGGCTTCGCTGGGTCCGGTGCTTTCGGGGGTGGTTTTACGGGGGTGGTTTTTTGGGGGGGACAGTTTTGGCTGCGGCTGGAGAGTTCTCTCCTCCGAAGGCCTCGGCTTCGGTTTCTCCGCCACCGGAGTCCCCACCTCGAGAAGCCAAATCCCGGCGTCCAGCCCCCGCTCCCCCCCACCCCAGCGCCCTTACCGTGTCTCCAGGGATCCTTGGGGTCCACCGCCCCGGAGACCAAGTTCTCGTCCGAGGGGAACCTCACATGCTTGACCCCAGGCCGCAGCTGCTCGTCCTCGTTTTCTCCGCTCGCGGGGGTCCCGGCGGGCGGCGGGGTTTCGTTGCCAGGTTCGGGGTAACCGGGTACCGGCCTGTCGCCCTTCCCCCGGGCCGCCATAACGCGGAGCTCCCCCCGCTCCTCACCGCCGCCTCAGGGGCATCGCCCGCTCCGGAGGGGCCGGCCGGGGGTCGCGACCACCACCACCGCCGCCGCCGCCGCCGCCGGGCAGCGGAACGGAGCGGCTGCCTCCCGCCAGCGCCTCCGCACTTTTCACCGCGGTGGCGGGGAGCGGCGGGAGGAACCGGG
>WHYT01014826.1:68356-88852 GCA_009806455.1 Tetrax tetrax | reverse complement strand
CCACAGAGGAGCCGTGCCAGTCTCCTCCTGAGCCCCCATGGTGGGATGAGAGCAGCCACAGACCACACTCATCTGAATTTGCCAGTTTAAATGAGATTTATTTTTTTTTTCCCCCCTGACGTGCTGAACACAGATCAGAGCATGCATTTGCTGGAAGAAACCCACACAGGCAGCACTCATGATTTTGGGGGTAAAAAAAATCTCAGAAACATGATTCAAGGTCAACAAACCTTGGAGGACCAGAGGCTGGAAATATCACAGCAAGCTCCAGAGGGATGCTGCAGGCAGGGGCACAGTTTTGGAGAGAGGGAAGGAGGGAAATCACAAAAAGAGAAATTATTCATTGCACCCAAAGCAATGCTGACATGCTGCAGAGACGTTCAGCAAGAAGCATGGCTTTTTGGACACTGGTGGGATTTACTAGGGGAGAATGGAGGAAGCAGGACAAGCTCCACACAGGAGGTCACAACTACACACAAAAAGCCACAAACATTTTAACACAAAGAGCTGCTCACACCCACAAGGCCAATACTCAGCACTATCTCACCTCACACCAACTGGCTTTAAAGGCAGGCCAGCAACAAAGCAAACAGGCCACCTCCCAGCCCCCCTCCCAGTCTGCTATCCCAATATCCACAATACCTCAGGAAAAAATCTGCATCTCCATCAAGCACGTGCTACAGCAAAAGTTAATTTCAAGACATCTTTGGGAAGCACTGAAAACCTGATGGTAGCTCTTCCAGCGCAGGACTGACTTTTCACTCCCCACAGCAGTGCTCAGCCTTTGGGCTTAACAACAATTAACATCACCTGTCCAGCTCAGGTGTTTCCACAACAGCATTTCTGCAGGGCTGGGCTTCCCTCCCCAGCTGCAGAACACTCAGAAATGTATCACCCACCAATCACCTGAAGATATTTGAGATAATTTAACCACAGCATGCACCCAGCCGGTGAAATATTCCTACGACCCATTGTATAGAGGAATTAAAAAAGGACCAGTCTGACAGAGATCCACCGAAGCACTGGACACCACCACTGATGCTGTTCATTCTCCCAATCGACTAATGGCCTTTAATTTAAGTCCACGCTAAATTAGAGCATGGGTTGGCCAGAAGAGAGCTTGGGGCCAGTTCTAGCCCACCACCCACCTGCCCACCATTGGCAGGCATCTAGGTACAACACCACAAGCCCCCAGCAGTCAGCTCCACGAGAAATCAGGATGGGTTGGTGAAATCTCGATAGAGGCACCCTAAATTAGCTCTTTGAGTATGAAATTTTACCCCAAATAATTGTCCTAATGTTTCAGAGCCGGGCAAGCAGCTCCTATTCTGGTCCCCACAGTGTTGGGTTTTTTTAATAAGGGGGGAAAAAACAGAAATCGTGGCATCGCCTTGGCACAAAAAGTATCTGACGTGGGTGAACCTGGTTGAAGGAAAGCAGCAGTGCGTCTGGCACCGCTCCTTTGCAGAGGCTCCGTGCGACGGGGCCGCTCTCGCTCACCCTCCCCTCCCCACCGACGTCCACCTACTCCTGCAAACTTCCCCGTTGCAATTTCTTTATTCTTCTCCCTCCTCCTCCACGGGCGAGCGCGTGGGTCACAATTTCTCTGATTCGCCTTGTATCTCCAGCTCTAAAAAGAGAACATAATGGAAAAATAATTAAAAAATAAAAGAGAGGAATAAAAACCATCATTTTAAGGGAGAAAGGGGAGGGGGGCCAGGAGATCTGCGGAGCGAGTAGATAACCAGCAGATGTGATTTTTGCAGATAAGCGTAGTAATTTAGATAAATCTGGAGGCTTTAGAGCCTTTCGCTTGCGTTCCTTTTCTTTCTGTCTGATTTTTTTTTTTCAATTTTATCTCGCAAGTCAAGAGAAGGGGGAGTGAGAAGGAGGGAGGGAGGGGGAAGCTTAATCTTTGGGTAGTTTTTCTTTTCTTTTTAATGTGTTTTTCCCCAGAAGGTGGGATAACGCAAGCTGCTCTTCCCCCCCACGCACACAGACACACACATGCGCGCACACGCACACAGAAGCTGGGGCTATGTTTTTTAAAAGCAGCGGACAAAAATCAAAATATTTGAAAATGTATTTCATGGTAATTATGTCATATTTCATGGACTGATGCCACTACTGAAAGAGAGCCTGAATGCCTTAATTTGTATAGAAATTGTAATCATTTGTTCATTTCAAGGTGAAAATTGCATTTTTTAATTTAAATTGTATCCTGCGTGATAGTCTATTATCTAGTAAAATTGTCTCCATGTCTGAATGCCTTATGTGCAGCTGCAATGCTTGTTACAAATCCAGTTATATTCATAAAAGCTTTGTCGACGTCTCGGGAAATGTGAACAGTTTCTTGTGGGTTTCTTCTCTCCCTTTTTTTCTTTTTTCCCCTCTTCCCTCCCATTCTCATCCTCCCTCCCCTCCCCCTTAGCCTTCTTTTTTTTCCCATTTGAAATAAACCCATATCTACCATTAATAATAATTAGCCTGGGTATATACAAAAGACAATTCTGTGCAGAATAGGGCGAGGGACGTGCCGAGAGCATTCAGAATTCCTGCTTATTTATTTATTTCTCTGCAAGCCTCCTCGGCGTTGCATCTTGCTGAGGAATAAGGGACAAGAGAGGACAAGATCAAGGCAGGCAATGAGATGAGGGGTGAGGTTTTGTGCAGCAGCTCCTGTAAATAAAACGCATCCCTGAAGGATGACAGGGACAGAAAGACACTCGCACCGACATGAGAAAGAGATTTGAGTCACCTGGGTGGTTTGGAGACTTGTGATCGTGGTGGAAGGGAGGCAGAAGGTCACTTTGCTTCCAGCCTCTGGTTTTGAGAAAGACATTTTATATCGTGGTACGTCCTACCCGACAGCAAGTCGCAGCCTCGCCTCTCCTGGTGCCTGGCTTGGTCCCCAGTGTGATGTAGGGATGCCCAAAGTCTTCTCTAGGGGAAGTAAGAGTCTGAGAAGTTAACCGTGGTGTCCAAGATCGCCCAAAGCACCAGTAAAAGGCCAGATCCCCTGATCTCCTGTCTTCTGCCGCGCTCACCGCACATTCCAGCTGCCTTGCCGTTTCATATGAGGAAATTTCCGCTCCTGCTTCAGGGCAATAGCTGAGGGCACCCAATCTCCCAGCACCCAGCTATTCTGGGAAAACTGCCCCAAAAAAGTAGAAACACTAGAAATCCTGTTCCACGGATGCAGAGCATTAGGGGATGAATGTGGAGGAATGCTACAGGAATGCAGGATGAGCTCGCTGGCTACTGTAAATCAGCAAAACCAGTTAAAATTCCAGGCTGGTTTGCACCAGGTGAGAATGTGGCCTGCCCGGCACAGGATATTAATTATATTAATCCTTAAAAAAGAAAGAAACGGGCCTCACAAGGAAATCCTTTTTCAGTCATTTAATTCCCTTTCATACACCTCTCCCTGCTCAGAATACCCTGATTTTATGCAGGTCCACAGCCCATTACAATAAACTTCTCTACACCTATTCTGAAAAGAAATTGCTCATGAAATGCCGCGAAGCTAACGGCCGCTGAGCCGGATCTGCTGGCACCGTTGCTGCCTGGCTGCAACCACTGAGACCAGCAAGAAGGGATCCAAACCGGGGTCCTGAGAGGGGTCTGACCTCCGAGCCAGGCGAACAAGAAAGATTCGGAAGGGGAAATACCGAAATGCTGGCAAGAGACAGGTATGGCACAGAGCATGGAGGATGTCCTCCCAAAAAAAGACGTGTCGACGCCCTCACCGCCCTCTCTGTCTTGCTGTCCAACAGGCTGCATCCGCTCCACGCAAGAAAATTAATTTCACCAGGGACGCCCAGCGGTGTTCGGGTCGGAGGGGAAAGGCTGACAGGTTCCAGTGAGTTCCTGTAAGCAGGGCGTAGCGTGCACAGGGTGTCCCAAAAAACCAAGCCACTGGTGTCATCTGGAGCTGAGCAAAAATCACAAGCAGGTGCTAAGTGTCTCGGTGCCCGGCTTTAAGGAGGAGGGATGGGTGTTTGGAGGGCAAGACAGCCAGTGAGGTGCTGGGCACGTCTTCCAAGGTTCCCCTGGGACTTTCCTAAATCGGGCACACACTCTCATGGTCCCTGGACTGCACTTCCAGAAATTGTTTTCAGGATAAATATAAAAAAAGAATACCACAACCTCCCGTGGCACTCACACCTCGCAGGGTGAGGTTTTCTGCCTCCCTTTTCTCCAATCTCTGTTGCACCGCGGTCGAGATTTGGGGACTGGCTCAGACACTTCAGACAACGCGATCCTGCTCAAGTCACTCAACCTCCAACTGTCTGTAAAACAACTTTCAAACCCATTATGTTACAGCAATGCTGAAAAAGGGAATGTGATGGCAAAGAGGAAAGAGCAAAGCTGGTTTAAGCAACTTTTCCCAAAACATTTTGTTTTTATAATAAGGACCTTTTCAAAATTATTTTAATTATTCAGTTTTTAATAAAGAAAAAGGAAGAAAATGTTCAGTTTCTTTAGTTTTAGCCAAAAAAAAAAAAAGGTTTTAAATCTCAGGTTAGAAAGGCAAAACCATTTCGCTTCCCTTCCTAGTTGTTCTCTTTTCCTGCATGCCTTTTAAAATGAAAAAGCAACAGAAAAATTGGAAACAACCTCAATATTGAAGACATTTTTATCTATTCTTCTGAGAAAAATATTTGTGAGAATGTCCAGAAAAATAATGTAAATACATTCAACTTTTTTTTTTTTTTTTGAGTGATTAACAAGAAAAGTGCAAGTTAACCTTCCAAGTGCTTCTGCCCTCCAAAACTACATGGCATTGAGATATAAGATATATAGATATATAGATATATAGATATATAGATATATACAAATGTGTGCTCTGTGTCTCTGGTCGCCTGGAGTCGCGCTGTCCTGTGCTTTCTCCAGCTGCTAAAGGCAGAGCCCCGGGGGAATACGCAGTGGGAGTAACTGGGAGGCTGCAGTAAGCGCATGGCTGAGGTCGCAGAGGGCTGTGGAGGGGTTTGCTGGAAGCTGGACGCAGCATGTGTGAAACACAACTAAAATGAAAAAAAAATGAAATAAAAAGCAGAGCCTCTCAGGGTAGAGGAACAGCCCCGCACACACAGAGCGCAGGCGGCCGTACGCAGCGCCTCGGGTCACGTCCAACGACACGGGATCAAGGCGGACGCAACGCGGTGACCAGTGTCAGCACCCCATCCCCAGCCCGCAGGATGCCAAGCATTTGCGAAAGTTAGCAGCTGGTGTCAAATTGACTTGGATTTGATTAATCACCGGCTTATCAGCAGATTAAAGTTGACGACAGCTTAGAGCCATAATTGACTGGTGATACGTGTAGCGGGAGCGGTATCGGCCAAGCAGCTCCCTCGTGGGCTAGCTCACGCCCTTGATGTCTTTCAGAGGGCAACGGATCGACTCTGGCAAGACCTGGGCGATATCCTGCGCTCCTCAGATAAGGCTTGAGTCGCTAGGAGAGAGGACGAGGAGCTCGGAAAACAGTTGAGGGCAGTGTTGAAACGTTTGCGACTGCAGGGCCGGCGGCAACGGAGCCCGAACGTGACCACCGCCGGAGCAAAGTCATTTCTGGGAGGGCTGGCGAGGAAGCACAGAGCTGTTACTTTTCAGCAGCAGATCAGCACAGATTTAAAAAGAGGGATGTGGCTAGAAATAATGCTGTCCCATGTCAGGGCTCCTGGAAAATGTTAGTCCCTTCCTCTACAAACTCCTCAACATGGAATGCGCAGCGAGGCTGGCTTGGCCACCGGCAAAACACGTCAGCTCCGGGGTGAAAATCAAGCGCTGCTGGTGAGCGCAGGGCTTTGGGGTGGGTAAAATTTACAGATGTCAAATAATTCACCTAGGACACAGCTACGGAGCTGGGGCTACCAGCCCTGTTCTGACAGCTAAAGTCGGTTACGGTTCTTACACAAAGGTGAGCCTCTCCATTCCATAATTATCATGAAAAAAAGGAGATTTTCTGACAGCACAGTGCCCCTAGTATCACGCAGAAACAGTGGTTTCCAGCTTTTTCCCCATTTGGGGACCCATCGAGGCCCTCAGAACCGACCACAGAATCAGGCTGGGTGCCCAGAGCCTCCCCGGCCCACTGCCCCACTGCAAACCCATCCGCTGGTGCGGCCAGCTCTTGGCGACCGTGTCCCCCATTTTCCCATTTTCCTCCCAAATGTGAATTCTGCAGGCAGCAGGGACACATCCCCTACGCAGGAGCAGGCACGGCGCGGAGTCACACCACGCTTTACCTGCGCTAGGACAGGCTCCGCTGCCCAACGTTTCTCCTTCTAGGACTGGAGGAGGCTGCTCGGTCTCCGTGAGGGAGGCTGGTTTTCTCAGCAATAACGCTTTCCCTCACCCCGACAGAAAGGAAAGCTGTGGCCAGGGTTTCTCTGTCCCACCTAACCCAAAGGTGGCTTTGCTGGGGACTAAGAACGGCTTCAGCGTCCCGCTGTGCCCAGGGGACCGCAGACATCACACAACTCCCAGTGAAGGTCGCTGCCTAAACCCAGGACTCCGAGCACTGGCTCAGGATTTCTTCAAAAACACTGTACCAAGGGGAAGAGGAGAAAGGATCTCAGTGGGTGCTTGATCGGGGACTAATCTGAAGCCAACCACGCCCATGTGAGGCTGGGAACACCAGTGCTAGCGGAGTTTGCAAACGCTAAAGCCCTCATGCCTCCGCTGAGCCTTCTCGTGCCACTGGGAGACTCCAGGCCAACCGATCGCCGCCTCTTTTGCTCACAAAAGACAAAGCATGAGCAGCATTTCCTCACACAGTTGCTACGATCTAACGGTGATCTCATCTGGGTTTGGGAAGCCAGTTAGCTCCCGTGGACAGATCCCTCTGCTGAGAGGCAACCAGAAAAAAATCCCCAGCGACTAATCAGGCTAGCTTCTGCATGCAGATATTCATCCAGCACCACTTGGATGGAGATCAACTTATTTTACGGAGAGCCAAAACGTCTTCAGATGGGAACAGCTTTTGAATTCAGTGCTTTGTTTAAAGGTAAAATGCTTTATTACCGATTGCCAAAGCCCCGAGCCATGTATTCCTCCACAGAGTTTCAAAATATTTTTCCACTTGTTGATAGCGCGCTTTGGCTTTTAACGAAAGCCAGGTGCCCGCAGAGCTGGGAGTTAACGCGGCAGCCCGCTCCCGACCTGGCCAGTGCAGCCTGCCTTCCTCTGCCCATGCCACAGCCTGCTGAAAATGAATGCATAAAGAAAGAGTTGTATTCAGAACAGGTCAGGTAATTGTTCTTCCCTTGTGAAAAGTCACAGTGACATTAAATGTTTTATTTATTCAGGTAGCTTTTCCGCGTTTTCCTTAATGAATGAAGTACACAGCTTGGCTTTTTAGCAAAAACATCTGTACCTTTGTATGTGTGTGTGAATATTTCTGATTTAGCAGCTTTTCCCCTTGCACTTGGCATGCTGCAGATTGAGTTAAGCAAACAAGCCACCCAAAGACACTTTCAATCCTTTTTTTTTTTTTTTTTTTTTTTTTTTTTTTTTTTTTTTTTTTTTTTTTAATGTATAACAGTTATGCCTGAGTTACAGAGAGACACCTACAGGCAGCAGGTAGTTAAAGCAAATACCAGTTTCTCTTCCTACTAGACTACTCCATATAGCTGAATAAATTATGGTGCGATTATATATATACACACGCACGCTGGCAGGCATACACGCGCACGCACACGTACTCCCACGCTGGCACACACACGGAGCAAAATGGCTATGAGTCAAACACAGAAGCGACATATCCGCAGTTACTAGGAATAAGGAATGGCCTATAGTGCTATGTAGATATTCCCCGGGGGCGTACGCGGAGGCGTTAGGGACGAGGGGTTAGAAGCGTTAAATACACAAAGTCTCTGAGCGACAGGAGCCAATCTGCTGAGTTACTGGACACAGTGAGGCAAGGTCCATTTTGGGCGCTGAAGGGTGAAGGCAGGGGCGCAGGGAGGTAAAAAAACCCACTCGGCGTTTTTCCTTTCCCCCAAGGATGTCAGTTCTTGTCTGCAGGCATGGAAGGAATGTCGACCTGAGAGAACGTCTCTGGAGTGCATCCCGTCACTTGGTGGTTTGTTTGGATGAGGCGCAGAATGATTTTTGGATGCTCAGGCACGCTCAGAGTCACCAGCAGCTGAGGATCTGCTCAGTCCCCATTTGCTCTGCTTCCAGCGACTGCAACCACACGTTCTTCAGGGTCCTGCTCTTCAACGCTCTTCTGCTGCCGACCACTACTCTTCCATGCCCAGTTTTGTTTTGCCTTCAGGGCACCTCCCTCCGTTCTGTCCCCCCCCTCCCCACCCTACCCGCCCCCTGAGTTTGTCTCTTTTCAGCAGAACTGAGGTTGGCAATCCATAAAACAAAACAGAACGAAACAAAAAAAAATACTTGGACTTTCATACATGAACGTACCTTAAAACAAAACAAAGAAACAAACAAAAAAAAAATCCTCAAATCAAACCCATCCCACCCCAAAGATTCTGGAATGTATTTTGAAAACACACGATAGGCAAATTTCTACAGTTCATCCCCCCTCCCCCCCTTTTTTTTTCAACTAGCACGGCACTCACTGTGTTTTTAGTATTAAAAAATGTCAACTTTCTATAAACATACAGCACATGACCAAATTTCCAACTAATGTACAAAGTGCGACCACGAGGGAAAGGTCAGAGAACAGCTATTTGCGCTAGCACGGGGCGTTTTCCATATTTCCTCTAAGAATTCTATTTACAGCAGCACCCGGGTGTTCGCGGACTTTCTGGCGAAGGTAATTGGCAAATAGGTTTCTACAGCGCTCCCTCTTCTTAATACTTTTTTTACTTCCAGGGTCCTGCGCTCCGCGCCGAGCTCAGCTGAAGTCGTCCTCACTGCCAGGACCAAGCATCCGCTGCTGAGAGATGCTGGGGAGATGTGGAAGCACAGACGGGGGAACGGGTAAGAGAACGGTGGGGAGAAGAGAGCCAACAGGTCTTTGCGAGTGGGAGCAGCGGAGAATTCTCAAGACAAACTGGAACTTTCCTTCTAGTTTAGCAGGCAGCTAGGAATGCATTTGGTCAGAAATTTCAGTATAAATAACGAGGGATTGCAATTGTCTGGGGCAGATGCAGGGCCAACAATCACCATCTACAAACTCCATCTTCCAGCGGCCAGGAGGATGTGGATTTGAAGGTGCTCCCAGACTGGGTGATTATCAGCATTTGGCCTCTTTGATACGATTAAACACAGCATGCAAGAAAATCCTGTGCTCTGTTGTCTCAGCAGTTGGCTCAGAATGATACTGAGACAGGGGAGCAAAGTCAAACTGGTGCTTCGGTCGTTAATCCCCACGCTGATGTCCATCCCAGAGACACCTTTGCTCTCACTCTCGATCCCCCAGTTACTGTTGTTGGGAATTCAAACAGGATTCCTTCCTTCCAGCAGCTCTAAAGCGTAAACAACGCAAACCAGCATCTTTTGGCGCTTTCTGAGATCTCAAACTGGGGCAAAGCAGGGAGAGTGCTTCAGAAAATGCAACCGGTCCGAGGCATTTTGGCTTCTCAGTCACCTCAAGGACACCGGTACCTTTGGCCTCACCTAGGCATCATCTGTGGCTGCTACACGTCACCCTGAGAAAGGATGCAAAGAACGCAAGCCTCAAGTGCTTCAAAAGCTTGGTGACCCAAGGCAAGCCTTTCGCAACCAGAGGGAAGCTTTCTGTGGGATACAGCTGGCCAAGCAGCGGCTGAACTGGGATCTCTGGGGCGTAAATGACAGCAACACAGCCTCTGGGTGCAGGCATCGCCCCCACAGAAACATGCACGTGTGTGAGAGGCAGAGTGGCCACGTTGGTTTATTAATATGCTTTTAGGAATGTAGAGTAGGCTCTGCCACAGCCGTAAAGCAAAGCTGATGAGAGCCACATGCGGCTCCAATCGGATGCTGAGCAACGCAAGAAGCAAAATTCTGCTTTGGTCAGAACAGGTACTGGTCCACATGGCTCAAGAGAAAGAGGCTTGGTGGCTCATGATAAATGATGGGGCAAGGCAGGGGACAGTTCCCCAGAAAAATGTTGTTTCAGTTGCAAAAACAAGATCAGACTATTTGAGAAGAATGGAAGAAGCAGCAGCAACAGAAGAGGGCACAAGAGAAGTGTCTGCTTTAACAACCCAGGAGCATGTGCTAGATCAGAACTCATCCGACCACTGGTCCCTCGTTAGCGCCAGGGGACAAAAGCAGACAGTCATTATCCTAGAGCAGACATATAAAATAGTGTATTATAAACCCTAACAGCCTGGAGACGACTTTTAAGTACTGCCTGTTGCCACTGGACTTTACAGATCAGGTACTGCCTGGCACAGATCCTGTGCAGGAGGGTGGCTCTCAGGGGTGGTTCTCTCTCTTTCCTTGCCCTCTCCAGGTCAAGTTCCAGCGCGTTCTTGAAGCGAGCCCTCTCAACACAGGGTGAGGGGAAAAGAAGCCTGTAATACTAGACTTCTGCTTAAGAATCATTAAGGATCATCACCACATAAAAAAAAGGAAACCATTTAAAATCCATGTGGGTCATGACTTCACAACACCCTTTTACTGTTGGCTGCTTTTATGCCAGTAGCGTGATGAGCAGAATCGTGAGCTGATAGAAAAGTGAGAGCGCTGGCTGCTACAGAAAAGTGGGTGATAAATCCAGAAAACAAGGTCTGGCTCAGAGAGAGAAAGGCTCCACCACCAAACGAAAAGCAGAGGGAAGGGACGGAGAGGCTGAGTTCTACAGAATAGTGCATGAAATGGGAGGGCTGGGGGCAGAGCTGGGAGGATGGACAGGGGCAAGCGTTTCTCCTGGTAGCTAGAGGATAAAGAACAATGTTAGTAAGGTATTTTTTTTTTTCCTGCAAACAGGTGCAATGTTGCAGCTGGAAGCACCTTTCCTTCCTAGGTGCTGTTAGAAAGGCTCTTCAGATCATCTCCCCTCTGACTCCGTGGCCACATCCATCCCTCAGTGAGAGGCAGCTGTGGGAAAGCACCTTCAGAACAAGCACCATTTTCTTTCAGGAGGCCCTTTACTTGTAGAAGAGCCTGGCTTTGCATACTGACCCCTCCGAGCAGGCAGCTAACGAACACCTCTGATTCTTCCCTCTCTTATCTTTGCTCTCATGGCCAGCTTCTCTCCCGCTGAGCAGAAGAAGGGCCACTGACAGTCCTTGCCCTTCCCAACCGGATGGGCAAAAGCTCCGACGTGATGGGGTGTATTTGACGCCCTTCCTCTGTGCGCGCAAGGCCAGCAGTCGCTATCGTACCTCCTGCTGCTATCAGATGCCCGTGTCTTTTCAGCGATAATCAGGTCTAAATTGGTCCCTAAGAGGAAAAGTAAACGTTGCTCGTGCCTGTGCCCATAATCTCCAGTCCTCATGCAGCAGTTTACATTTACACTTTCCAAAGGTCCCAGGCTGGACAGACTTACATCCTGCCCCTGCTCAGCAGCAATCTGGCCTGCTCTGTCCCTGCTTTGGGAAGCCACCAGTGAGAACAGAAGGGTAGAGTGGGGTGGGGAAATTTGCTGTCACTTTAATATATGTTTTTCTGGTTTTGTCTGCCTTTGTGGTTTGTTTTTTTTCTTTTTTTAAACAAGTTCTTATATTTGGTCCATAGGTCTTCTGTGGTCCCTTAATGATCAGCTTGGTTATTCCTTCCTATACAACATTCACCAAATTTACAGCAATGGAAAGAAAAGGAAACAAAATGAAACATTTCTTTTTTTTTTTACAAAGAAAAAAAAAAGATCAATTTGGCTTTGACTATGCCAACTACCTAGATCAATGGAAAGTTCTTAAGCGTGGGCAAAATGCCATGGCCAGGCAGGTTAGAGGGAGGGCATGAACTTGGGGTTAATAAATGTACCCAACCATGTTCTCTGGCCACAGGAGGAGTCAGGTCACAGAGGCCAGCTTGCCTCTGAGAAGAGCTGGATACTTGGAGAGCCCTCCCCCTCTTCCCCGTCTCCTTCACAGCTCAAGTTGGTGTGAGGTGGAAGGGAATCGGGAAGGAGTAGGGTCCGGGTACAGGTAGATCCCTGGAAGGCTGGTGGTGTTTTCTCCAGTGGTACCAAGTTGCTGGAGCGGGTTGCTGGCACAGTCGGACTCTTCAGTAAGCTTGGCCTGTCTCTACCGGTAGGAGGCCCAGAACGGCTGAATGTTCTCCCAGCTTCATCCTACGCTGTGTAGACAGACTCACGTTCTTGGCCAAATAATCAACAGCAGCTGAAGAGGAGGGTGGGGGAAAAAAAAGAGGGTGAGAGAAGAGCACAGGATTAGCATTTAGTGGAAATGAGGCTTTCAGTATCAAAGGGTGCGTAACGAAGAGACCCCACAGCCCGGCTCTTACAAAGAGAGGCCCAACGCAGTGGTTGTCACAGACACAAGGGTCCTGCTGGACTCATGGCAAAGAGCGCAAACAGATGACGGTCTGGTAGGACAAACGCTGCCGGGGTTAAGCACAGCGGCAGCGGGCACTCTGCAGGCGCTGAAAAGACACGTTCCTCGAATCTCTCTATGGACTTCCTGAAAAGAGCGAAAATTCTACTTCTGCCACAGAAAATGGTGTTTCCAGGGGAGCTGCCTGAAGACAAGCCTGAGCAGAAACCCAGTGGGATAATCCTTCCAGCCTCACCTCGCTGTATCACCTCACGGTGGCAAAGTCAACTCCTGCACTCAAGGATGCTGGTGTAAATGATTCCAGAGATTTCAGTGGAAGCTCACCAAGTCTGGACAGGGCTTGTATCTGACTCATCCGCTGCATGCTGACTCATCTCTGCGAGCTCTACTGCCTGCCTTCAGCCGCTCTTCCTAAAGGAAACAGCTTCGCTCATCTCCATCTGGGTGAGAAATGCAGCCACAACTCCTGAGGCGACGCGTGAACCTGTGTCCCAGCTCACCCGACTGCCCCGTGGTCTGAGGGGGAAGAGGACTGGGGCAGGATGGTGACATTGCTCATTAGCTGAGCTTCAGTCAAAGTCTCTCCCTTTCACTAGCTTTAATGTCTCAAATTAGATTAATAAGGAGCTGGCAGGAGACGTACAATCCGTGCCAATGAGTAAACAAATTTCAGCCGTCAACGTCTTGTCAGACGCCTGCCCCAGAGGAGGTCCCTTCCAGACACAAATTCTTATTAGACTTGTCATATCTATTAGAATTCCTTTCACGCTTCTGCGTTCCATCACCGGCATCATTAACACAGCTCCGGCCTTTGGGAACCGCAAGGACCACATTAATCTGGCATCTCTGCTCCTCACCGGCTGGGACAGCGCAGGCTGTGCAAGCGCTGGCACGGCTGGCGCGCTGGGAGCGAGCGGGCTCAGCGCAGGGTGAGTTATCCGGGGCTGAAGCGAGGCCTGAGATAGGGAAATAGAGGCGGCACGCTGGCTGATGCTCCTGGGGGACTGAGGTCCTGGGTTAGCTCGACTTGGGCTCTGTAGCTGTGCTGTGGGGTCTCTGGTTTCAACGGGGTGTACGCAGCATCAGACCCCCGGCTCTCATCCAGACCTTATCAGCCTGGGCCCCTGGTATTTCAGGTAACCACAGTAAATAACGTCTTTGAGGGGCCGGAGGTGAAGAGGAGATTCACTGCTCAGGCACACTGCGTGCATGTGTAGTTGTGCATCATTTACCTCTGCTCCCATTGTCACCTGTGCTCTGGGTGAATTCAGATGGGGGCCTGGGAATGGAGGGAAGGGAACAGGCGGAGCCGGTCAATCTGCTCTGGGTAGTACCCAGCAAAATGGAAATTTTATGGCAATCTCATCCTTCTAAAAAAAAAACCCACTAAACTCCCAATATTGCTCTTTGTGCCAGTGGGCAGAGTTCAAAGGAACCAGGGTATTTCACGCCAGAAGTCAAAGATATGGTTTGTTAGTTTAATACAGCAGAAGCCAAAACAAAACCAGAAAAGTACTTACCAAAACTACTCTGGATGTTTATTTGCTTACGTGAAAGAGAAAGTGTGTCTGGATTTGTGTTTCTAAAACAGTGAGTAGGGAGGAGAGAAGTGGGGAGAGAGACATTCTCTCAGGCCAGGTCCAGAGCTCTTTCTTACAAGCCCTGGTTAGGTCTTAAGCCTGCCCCCACTATAACAGCCCTCAATTTTTATTATATCAGTGTTCACTAAAAAGGGGGTTCATACTTTTTTTGTCGCATCACAGAAGGAAGAAATATATGATTTGAACTGAACATCAATAAATACTAATCTTGTGGAGATCACTTCAGACCGATCAGCGTTTGAGCAGCATTTGAAAAGAAGCAGTGAAGAATTAAAAAGCAGGAGGGATTAGAAGTATCTGCTAAATACAACATGCACCGAGAAAGACAAGAGAAATGTTGTTATATCAAGGTCAACTTCATGTAAGTGATTGCTCTAACAGGACTAATTACCAATGAAAACTGTTTTCTCGCGCAGAGGTTACTATAAATGGAGCTCGTTACCAGGAAGGTTCCTAGTGAAGAGGACTCACACACTGCCTCACCAAGCTGTAAATACAAACACCTACACGCATACGTGCACACACGCAGAATTTGCTGCTTAATGTTGACCCCACCTCAGAACATCAACAGTTGGTTTGTGCTGCATCAGCCACGCAGCACGGCGTTGGCTTTGGCTGTGAGACTTGCCCTCACGCGGGGTGGGACTCAGCTCCCAGCACTGGGAAGCAGTCAGTGGCACTTTGGATGGCGCGTGATGGTTTCTCAAACACCTTCCTTGCTCCAGCAGGACCAGCTCCCTTCGTGACTGGCTACCCGTGTGTCTCCAGGCACGGGACACGTCTGGACTACCTCTGTCAACCACACAAGATTTGCTGCTGGGCATAGACCCATCAGCAGCCTGGGCTCTCATGACTACTAACAGGAAAATGTTCCTGCCCTGAACCGAGCCCAGTGGGCTCTAAAATGGACTCGTACATTTAATGGGCGTCCAGCAGAAACGAGAGAGCGGTGCCACAGAAATCAGGACAGGGGGCAAATAAACCCACATAAATAGGGCTATGTGAGCAGTTTTTCAACAGCACAAGGAGAGGCTCAAGTAAAAATTCCTGCAGTAAAGCAAGACATCTTTCTCTTTCCTTCTCCTTTGCTGGTGTCTCTCTCTCACAAAACGTAGCTCGTCCTCCTTATTTTATTTTTTACACACATGGGTGTGACTAACGTCTTGCCCAAGGGAATCTTTATTGGAAATACATGGTATTGGAATTTGTTTAAGATTTTTATCAATAGCACGTGTGTCCAGCCTCACATCCAGAAGCGAGGGGAAGGTCAAGGGGTCACAGATCAAACTCCCGAAAAACAAAAAAAGGAGGGGTGGGGGAAGCTGCTATTGATCCCGTCTGCTGCCACAGCCGGTTCTCATTTAGCTGTAGAAGTTAAAGACATTAAAGGGCTGTGACGGAGAGGGGAATAAAAAGCCACAGCCAAATGGAAGGAAAGGTCACTGAGGACAAGCTGTGGGCAAGTGGGAGCGCTCCCGGAGGAAGAGGATGCACCTTTAACCCTCCGCGGATCACTCTCTCACAACACCACACTTATTATTAGTTTAACACTGGCAGGTGAGCCCTTTGCCAGGCTCGCTGGTGTTTTTGTGACCCAACCCTTCCGGAGGAGAAACAGACCATCCTGGGGCGCCTCTGTCTTTGGGGTCTGAGGTTTGGGTTCAGGACTACAACTCCAGCCCCACTTCAACTTTCACAGAACCACAGCCCAGCTGACAGGCGCTGGCTTAACCTGTTTTGTAGCAAAACCTCTGAGCACGGACCCCGCCGTTACCTGGTGGAGGGCAGGGGAAGAAGCAACACGTATCGTTCTGCATCCCTAAGGGATGGCAGTAAAATCCCAGCTTTCCTTTGGCTGAGCAGGGTGAACATGTTGCAGGGCTTTTGGAGAAGCAAGAACTGGAGATGGGGAAGGAGAGAGGTCTGGAAGTTGTTCTTTCTAATAGAGATGTTTGACCTAAAATGTTTTAATTGGGACTTTTGAACTGGACTGCAAGGGTGTTGGGGAGGCTGTGTGGAGAAATGTCCATCTGTCTCTGGTGAGTAGATTCCCTTTTTCTCTCTAGATGGACAGATTCCCATGGGAATCCCTTCCAACACAATATCCATACCTTCTTATGTTCCCTCCCTCTCTTCTGTTCCCTATCCAGGGGGAATACAATCAGTGCACTTACTTTGTCCATACTGTCCATACTGGTAGCCAGCCACTGGGTCCACACTGTAACTGGTGGTGCTGTAGGTGGGAGGACAGTAGGACTGGGAAGTCGGGAGGCTGTCCACAGACTTGATGGAGTCGCTCCGCTGGCTGCAGCTGGCAGAGATGGAGTTGGTGGTGTCCAAGCCACCATGAAGAGGAGAGATGGAGAAGTCAGCCTGGGGTTGCGGAGGAACCCCGCTGGGGTTGCTCAGGATGCTCATCACCTGCAGAAACACAGGAGACAACACATCAATGTCTGGGGGAGAAAAGGGATGTGTGCAGCTGCCTTCATGAATACCAGAGAGAAACAGTCTACACATCATGGTGCTCTACCAGTAGAACATACAATATTAACATAGGTTCGGCCAGGCTGGAGAATGAAGACCTGCTTCCATCAAATAACAACAGCCAGACCTCCCAGGTGTCTCCTCTGTGTCTAACCTTTATTAGAAAGACGACCTTAATTGGGATAATTGAGAAGTTCCTTCACAGCACACTCAACCTTTGGTCTGTCTTTGCTGACCTGTCCACAACGTTAGCTGTGCTGTTCAGAATGAACACGGGAGAAAGGAATAAACCCGAGACAGACCTGCTCGATGTGCGCTGCCATCACCTCCCTTCCTACGCACAGCCCTGTTGGAGGAACAGACGCAGGAGCCAGGGAGCAAAGACAGATATTTTCAAAAAAGGACACTGAAGACAGCTCCTTTCTTTGGAAGTCTGAGCGGGGTTTGGTTTGTAAAGGTCCCTGACTAAACCAGGTGCAAACCTTTCCTGGCTTGGATGAAGATTCAGCTTTAGGAACTGAAATGTCAAAGTTCTCTCCACCCTCAGATGTGCAAGGATAACAGGTCCTGGTTCGGCTCATTTCAGTGCAGTGCTTGGTTCGAAAACGTAATTAAATTTGCACACCAGCAATCTTCCTGCTTTGAGACCTGAACCGGATGAACTTTTTTTTTTTTTTTTTTTCCTTCTTTTGCAGCAAAAATGCCAGATTTGTTCCTGTGGGTGAGTCCGGGGTAAGCCGCTGCCTACAGGCCTTGGCGCAAGGACCCTGACCCTGCCAGCGCTTTAATGCAATTGCCTCCTGCAATCAGCAGAATTACCCCCGGGGCCGCCAAGTAAAGAGTGTAAAGAGTTTGCAGAAGCAGGGCCGTGGCGAGGGAAGGAAGGGAACTCCTGATGCCTCTCAGTTGATCTCGCAGCCGCCGCAGGCAGGCCTTGCCATATTTGCGCTGGGGAAGCGCGGGGGGGAGAGGGGACAGCCAGTCACCTCGGGGGGCCAGGCCAGCGCTCAGATGCCGAGCGGCTGAAAATCTCAGAATTTAGTATAACCTTATTGACATCAATTAAAGTGGCAAATTGGAAATATTTGGAGCCTGGCAAGTGGTAAAATGAGCCCTTTATCCCCCAGCAGTGGCCTGGTGAGCTATTGTGCGGAGGATACATTCTCTGGAAGGACACAAGAGGGGTTGTATAGAGCGGCGTCTCCCCTTCCTGCTCGCCCCGACACCTTCCCCATCCCCTCCTCCCTCACCTTCCTGCTGGAGCGGGGGCTTAGGCTGAATGAGCGGCTACGCGCCGGCCTTTGCTTTCTAAAGCTTCTCCTCCCCCCCGGAAGGACGCGGGAGTCCCGCAAAGACGCTTTTCCCTTGATGTGATGCCACCTCTCAACTCAGCCGGCCCGAGATCCTTCCCAGGCATTTGTCTGGGAGGGGAATTCGGGAGCAAGAGTGGGAGGGTGCCTCAGTGGGGAGGCAGTGGGAAGTACTGAGGAGGGGGTTAGTTAAGAAGCCTGGAAAATTAATCTAACCCCAACCACTGGGTTTGTCTGCAGTGTGGTACAGAGACACAGGAACGAGCTTTGAACCAGCAAAGGAAACCCAGAGCTCAGCCAGGGTCCATCCACCCTCTCCTCCTTCAAGGTTTTCAGCCTGCACTCAGCTTAGAGTTTGCTACTGGTCCCCAAAAGTTAAACCTAGATTAGCTGTCTCTGCACCACGGGGCAGATGGCTCTCCTAAATCACCTCCAGCTCTCGAGACCCTCCAGGCACAGCTCCTTAATTGCAGTGATTCAGCCTCGAGGTATCTAGATGAAGTTGTTTAGCCATAATGCTGCGCAAAAACGTGCCTGTGGAACTCCCTGCCCCGTGACAGCCCACAGATTGAAAGACAAGGGGATGAAAAAGGAAATTGCATTTAAATATGCAAGACAGAGCGGATTAATATGAGAATAGGGCTGTCATGCTTTTCTGCATGGATGTAACATAAACCTCTCTGCCTCCAGGCTCCTGCAGCCGGGAAATCACAGGAGCGCAGCCTGAAGGTAGGCTTTCCAGCTGCAAAGTTATGTGTAACCTTCCACTAAGCTGGGTCACGAACTTTGATCCGGCTCAGCTACGAATTCTCCTTCTCCGCCCCTCTATCCCGCCGGCTGCAGACAGAGCTCATGGCTTCAGTACCACCTCAGCTGGGGTGTTGCACCCTGCACCTCCTTGCCCTGACGGATATCCCGGATGCTCGCGATACAGCAGCCACGGGATGTTACTGAATTTCACTCGCAAGCAGACTCAGATGTTTAAAACAATAAACATCCTTCCTGCCTGCGCGAAAACACAGCCACGTGAATGATGAGTTATTTTTTGGAAAGCTCCAGCCCAGGCAGCGCAAAGGTGGGTGGTTTCTCCTCTCCTTTCCCGAGCTGGCCGGGCCTGGCAGCGCTGCCGGACTGCGGACGCACCGCCCGAGCCCTGCAGGTGCAGAAAAGAAATCATGCCCTATAAAATGAAAGGCAACTGGAACCATTTGCAGAGCAGAGGGTTTTCTTGCTCTCTCCCTGCTGGCCATCTCCCCAAAAGAGTCAGCTGCTTTGTATTACTTAGAGAAAATAAAAGGCTCTCAAAGCAAGCAGAAGTCATATTAACACTTCCGCTAAGGCCCTGTTAAAAAGCAAGGGGGATGTAAAGCAACGCTGGGAAATGAAACCCAGATTCACACTCTTCAAATTCAGAGGAGCTGAGACAGGAGAAGACACTTGTACAAATCCTGCTAACAACAGTAACTGGCTTTAATCAGTCAGAATCAGGACTGATGTCTAATCCCAGCTCTGCTACTGGCTCACAAGGGCTCGTGCAAGTCACTTCAGCTAGGATTCAACTCAACTAACCAGATTAATGTAAAGTTAAGTTTCTAGTCTCTGCTAATCCTCTAGCATTCCTCTACAGAGAGACTGACGCTTCTGAAGGACAATGCAGCCCATCCTAAGACCCCTTTCTGAAAAAGACGGGTTGAATTTCCCTCTGGAAATCCATTAGTGAATCCTAAGGATGCCAGTATTTCATCAGGACGATGCCAGGGTGGTGAACGGCCAAGTGGCCGTACGGAGGCTGGAGAAGGGACATGCCCATCCGTGCTGGAGGCTCCCGTGGAGGCAGGGTGCCCGAGCACTGCAGATGAACCCTGACAGAGGCTGTGGGGCTCAGCTGGGCCAGGACCCCCAAAGGTCTCCGTTGCCTCTTCAGCAGCACTGAGCACGGGGAGCGGCTGCGTTTTCCAGGCACGCTGTGAGAAACGTGGGGCTGGGCTCCCCCGAGACTCTGCTTGCATGGGTTTATCAGAGGACAGCAGCCCATCTTCCCCACTCCAGGATACAAAGATATCAGAAATAACAAGAGTGAACCAGAGATGTCTATTCGCTCTTCACTAAGCAGCCACCCGACATAGATAACCCTACACAAGCCCTCACCCAGCAGGCCCACATTCTCTGACTTCTTGTTTTAGTTGAATAAACTCATTTTCCAGGCAACTTTTGAACTTAGGAAAGTCTGGGGCATCTGGAGAAATGCCCTCCTCAAGAATGCAAAGTCCTTTTACCTTTTCTTTTTGACCTTGCTTTCTTATAATTTATTACTTCTTGGTGCATTATCATCACTAACTAAAAATCAATACTCACTTCACATCTGTAAGGTTTTATCTGGAGGGAAATCTGCTACCTGTCCATCACAGTGACTGACAGCCTTCCCTTTCCCCTCCCTCTCGTCGGTTGTCTCTCTCCCTTTCCCCATCTCCTTTCCCCTTGCTGCTGTCCCAAATCAGTCACAGGCGTGGCGTGGGCTCGCACCTCGGGCTAAGTCAATAACAGCCACAGCCTTCGGCCTCATTTCAACCCTTTCTGGAGGTCATTTGTCATGGGGAAGAGGGGGTAGGGGTCTTGATGGGTTGGGGAGACCAAGGTTAGACGCACAAAGACCCTCCTGGATGAAAGAGCCAGACCCCCCCC
>WHYT01014826.1:41962-54463 GCA_009806455.1 Tetrax tetrax | reverse complement strand
GGACTGAAGATCAGCTGTGGTTTTTATTCTGCACCTATTTGTCCATTCCTGGGTAAGCTCAGGCACGCTGATGGCAGGTGGGGAACAAAAAGGGCTTGGTGAGAGATTCAAAATACCAAGAAATAACCAAACACACACACAGGTTTCCTGCTAAATCAGCTCTAAATCTGCCGTACAACTGCCCGATGTGAATAACGGCGGGGTGGGGGGATCACGCAGCACAGCTAGGTCCCAGCGAATTCCAACTGTTCTATAAACTTCTGCCATTCCTCTCTTCAGCAGCCCTACGCCGGCAGAGACTAACAAAGACAAACCAAAATTCACTGAAAGGTCCCTTCTTCCCCTCCTCCCTTTCCATTTCTCTCCCTCGTTTTAGTTGTTTTTTTTTTTTTTCTTTTTCCCATTTCGCAGCTAAGCTGCTCTGCGCTCGCTCACTATCACAACCCCCCGCGGACACTGGTAATGGAGTGCGGGTGCTGACTTACTGCTTCCAAACAAGATTTCCTGAGATCCTTTGAGTCTGCTCCACGGCCCCCCCCTCGCCTGCTTTTCTCTCTCCGGTCTCTCTCTTTTTGGAGAGTGGAGGGGAGCCTCTATAAATGTGAAAAGAGCTGCACTACAAAGAATCCCCCGAGCGGCATATCCCAGCCCCGGGCGAAGCTGCTCGGTGCGCTGATAGTCCCGCGTATCTGCTGCAGGACTCCTCTGTCTCTTCCCCTCCCTCTTTCTCTGATCAATCAAGGGCTGTAATCAGTTAAGGTCCAGCTTAACTGCAGTGTAAGATACACCAGTTAAGCAAAGCCAATGCCTCCAGGGTTCCCGTGGTAAATACGGAGAGGCCATGGGGAGATGAAATAGCCGTGATAAGTTCAGCAAGTGCAGTGCGAGGCTCGCACCAAACCCTTAATAACTGGAGCTGGCAGAAGAATGGAAGAAAGGGAATAGCCGGAGCGCTTCCTATTGCCAGCTTCTCTGCTGCGTGTCCGCTTGCTCTCTCAGGTCCCTGCATTTTTTTAAGGTGAGGGTTCAGCTTTTCAGCTCACCCTAATGAACGAATCCAGACCCCAGCCCTGTCTGTCAGCACCTCTGCTCATTTTGGATCCTCTGAGGCTACAACAGGGATGGATTTTTAACGTCAGGACCTCTTTTTCCCTCACCCGTAGGAAAATCACAGCTCCTGAAGTGAAGAAGTGCCTTTTGCAGCCCTGCATAGTGCCACGTGCTCTTCCTTCAGACTTCTCTCCACTGCTAGGGAGCACTGTGGTATTTTCAAAGCCAGGCAGCTGCTTGCTTTTGCCAAACATGAACCCCAAACCGTCGTAGGATCCGACCTCTGCATCCACCAAGGCGCAGGGCCCGCTGGTGTGGGGGCATTAGTGTAAACAAATAGGAGAAAAGAGAAGAAAGTGAGGATGCTTGCTGATAAGACTGGCTTTAATAGAGGATTACCCTTCTAGCTGAGGTGTTCTAGCTCAACAACCTCTCTCCCTGCTTTGCTCCATAGTGAGGCTTTTCCTTTCTCTCCAGAAATGTCCGTTGTAAGAGATGGTCCTGGGAAAAACGAGCCCTGTGTTCATTATTTGTAATCACCTATACACAAAATTCATGCTGTGCTGGACCCAAACAGCTTACAGCTTTCGTAACGCACTGCTTGAAGAGGAGGCTGCGGACACTGGGGCTGTTGAGGGGATGATCCCATGCAGGACAAACTACTGTCTGCTTCCATGTCTGAAACCCCAGAGCTCATTTCTGCCCCTCAGACTTGAGAAATCTGCCAGGGTTCAGTCACCATCCAACCCTCCCCCAAATTCTCCCTCGTCTTAATCCCGAACTCATGACTCTAGCTGAACACCACATGAGGTTGGGATCCAAATACCACTCTGTCGGCTCCTGTCTAATTGGACGTTGGCCCACGAGGCATTACAGATAGGGAAAAAAAACCCATGTAGGATTTATTAAAAACGATGCAGACACACAAAGAGCAGAACAAAATCTTTAACCAGAAGCGATAAGAAAGCCCTCAAGGATTTGAGTTTAGATAAGTATCCCTCTTTGAGTCCTCCAGCTCTTTAAAAGCTATTTGGACTGGAGTTTTCCTGTGGTGTTATAGGTGCTTACTTAAGCAGGGGATGAGATTAATTCTTCCCTGAGTATTTTGGCATTCCTGCACCTGGGGTCTGCCGAGGAGCAGCACAAACCTCGATTAAGTTTGCAATGATTATTTGAGTACAGGTGAAGTCTTTGAACAATAAAGTATAAAAGTAGAAGCTCCTGGGCTAACATATCATTAACTGTGCTTCCTTCTTGTTTGCCTAGCACAATTTGATTTTGACTACATCTGAAGGTACTCCAAAATAAAATTTTTTTTTTAGATTTATAATATGAAGCCCCCAAGAAGCAATCTTGAGCATCAGAGTAGAGAAATGCCTGTTTTTAAAACCTTGCTTTTCTTATGAACGTCATTTACTGCCTTGAACTGAGTGGTTTTTGAGAAGAAAAAGATACACTGATGAAAGGTAGCAGGCTGCTAGCAAAGCTGTGTCTGCTGCAAAGGGAAGGGTGTACTAACTGGTACATAAACCCGAACACGCTTGCTCCCCTGTACAAAGAGCTTTCTGCATTAACCCTACAACTCCTGGCTGAGCTACAAGCTCTCTTTTATGACAACATCTTGATCAAAAGCCTCCAAAACCAATGGCAAATCCTCAAACTGGCTGAGCAGAGTTGTGCCCCTCACCTGTCCTCCTCACTGCAGAGCCCAGGGAAAAGCGAAGGTACCACACCCTTGTATCACTCGAGCAGAGTTTTTAAGGCATCTCCTGCGTGCAGAAGTTTAAAAGCATACAAGCCACTGCTGATCCAGAGATAAATGGTGGAAAAGGGATTAGAGATACTTAGCGGAGGAGAGGGAAGACTCAGGAAGGGCTGATTATTTTAAAGATATGACTATTTAAAGATAATGATTGCATAAATTTAATTAATGCATTTTCATGCTGCAAATGGCTGTTTTGTAATTAATGTATCTGGCCTCGCTAAGCATGGGAGATCACATCTCCCAGCCCCCTCCTCCCTTCTCCATTCCCCCCTCCGCCTCTCATTTAATGAAAGACAGAAAGCAGATGACAGAAACAATTTGTCAGCCAGTACGGGTGTCAGATGCCTAATTGGTTGCGCTGAGTTAGTGGAAAGTAAAGGGGGAGAGGGTCGAGGCTGAGGGGGCTCTTTCCTCTTTATCCGAGCCTTCGGGGTGGGTGTCTGTACTGGTGGGGGTGGGGAGCGAGGGGGCGAAAGTGTTTCTTGTTAATTGATGGAGATTAGGACACAGATTGGCTGTGGCAAGGACTGGGCAGTGACAAGAAGGGGACAGGAGAGGCTGGTTAACACCCATGCAAACAAGCTGCCATATCTCACAACGCGTTAAGTCCCAGCAGTGTTGACAACACCAGTGGTTCTCTTCCGCCGCACTCCGGTACACCCGGTCACCGCTGCGAGGGGAAAGGCTCGCCGCGCGGAGCGGCAGCCCCGGGCACGGCTCTCCCCGGTTTGGTTTGCACCCTCCGGCTTAAGAGAGGAATCGGGACCTTGGCAGAAAGTTTGGGACGGCGGGAAGGGTGCTGCGCGTGGGAGGATGCTGAGCTAAGGCCATGGGCAAAGCAGAAAGAGGGAAGCTTGGAAAAGAAGATCGCTGCCTAGGTCTTACTTGCCCTAAGCCTTGCCCTGGGCTCAGACCACTGTGTCAGTGTGAGCACCTCAGAAAATCTGTCTCCTGTCTCCTCCCGCCCCAGCCCCACTCTGAGGCTGCCTTAAAAACTGCAAGATTAAGCAAAATTGGAGTTAATGTACGTACCAGCTGGTGCCTGAGCTCTGCTGGTGCATTTGGGTCACTGGTAATAAAGCCTCCATCTGATTAATTCTCCCCTGGTCATTGTATAGAGAGGAAATCCTCCTGTCCACATGAACAGGCCTGGCAGCCTGGAGCTTTCTGCATCAGGAAGCCGAGCCTCCGAGCCCCCCCCAGCAAGAGCTGAGCATCCCGAGCCCTCGGACACCCCCAAGAAAGCAGCAGGACGGAGCGCGTGCTATCCAAAGTCACACCTCCGTGAAAAGCAGAAACACGTCTTATTTCTTCAACGTTCTTCCTTCTTCAAAGATTTCTGTGGCCTGCTTTACTGTATTTATCATCAGCACAGGCAGAGCAGGGCTGCCAGCTCTCACCTTGCCAGTGGGAAAATGAGCCCAGTAAAGGCTAAAACGCGAGACGGCGCGGAAGTTTATGGGGGAGCAGGAATTTGAACATCCCAAAGCCAAGGTTGATGTCCTCATTCCAGACAGCTTTACCTCTCCTCTTGTAATAATTTAAGCCCAGAAATGAGTGGAACTTCAAAACATCAGTGCTGTATGATGCTGTTTAGTTAGATGCTGGAAGATACAATTAGGTTTTACAAAGTTTTATTAGCTCTGTCTCACTGCCACACACAAAAACCGTGGTGGGTAGAGACACAGGGGGAGAAAGAGCTGAGAACAGAAAATGCTGAGTTTCCATGCTGGGCTCTGCTCACATTGAAGCACGCAGCCTGCAGTAATGGAAATACTACTAAGCTGCTGCATTATACCTCAGGTGCCTCTACAAATGGCGTACAGAGGGTTGACAGGTGATGAATAAATGTAATGAAAAAGATAAACAATGTTTTCTTTGAGATTAAGGAAAGCCTTTCAAATAGCAAAAATGTAAATGGAAAGGACATGGGTGAGGGATGCAAGGGCAAATACAAACTTTTGACTGAAAGATCAAAATGCAGTAAACATTGCAACTTGTAACAAAAAGATACTGAAAATAAAATATCCAGTGGCAATAATAGTTTTGCCCCTTTGTTTACAAAAGGAGAGAAAGAAACTCTCCAGAAGAGTACTGAATGAAATGAAACCATTTTGCTCTTTCCAAAATGACCCAGCAAGTCATTCCCTGAGCCGTAGAGATCTTGGTTATCCTTTCCGCTGCAGGGCGAGCACGTTACAGGTACAGGACAGGGCCTGGCAATTTGTAACTGGAGCCATTCCTACGGATCTTTATGTACGCTGCCCTGACACAGAGGTGCCACCAGTTAAGGAGCATGTCGCACTGCATGAGACACTGCAAAAGCCAAGAAACAAAATCCAAGAGCCCCAAAATAAAATAAAATAAATATTTCAGATCTGGGGACTAGGCGGCTCCCCTCAGGCCTGGCTCTCTTTCTACTTTCCCAAGAAAGTAAACTTGGAAGAAAAAGAAAGAAGGAGAAGGCACTAGATTCCTGAACCTATTCCCCTGAAAGTAGAAGCCAAGCCTGGTTCAACTCTAAAAATGAAAAAAGGGCCTACGGTGCTGTGGGTAAAATGGAGGAACGGGAATTATTAACCCACCCCTTCAAAAAATCTGGCGTGACCAGGCACTGAAGAAGCACTCAGCATTTACTCCCTCCATGAACACAACCCGTACACGCCCTGCCATAGTCCTTCAGACTCTCCTACGCATCCAGCTTCTTCCTTCCGGTTTATAAATCAGGAGTGCGAACCACGGAGCTCCGCTGGGGAGGAATACGGCCTATTGTGTATTAAACCAAGGCTAAATGATTACAAGCACCATATTGGCTGAGAAAAAAAAAAAGCAGGCCGCAGTGAGTTGTGGCTGTCACGTCTCTGCTCCTGCTTGGCAAATAACTTCTAACGCACAATTGGTATTTATTAGATGACATACAACAACCGCCTCATTAAATCAGGGCTTCAGCGCAGGCCGGAAGTCTTAATTTAAAGTGTCACCAGCTATTGAAATCAGATGGTTGAGGCAGGAGTGGAGTGAAGGGAAAAAAACATGGGGCCTAAAGAAGTAGGAAACAGCCACTGGTCGCAACCCACCTTTGGAAATGGGTTGCGATTTCTACACTGGTCTGGGCACTGGTTCAAAAAAATATTTGTTCTGCATTTGCTTTCTCTACGTGCACTTTCAGGCTCTCCCCCTAGTAAACGGCTGGGCACCTTTCTGTGTGCTTTAAATGCAGCGTTGAAAGCAAAGGTTAATGCTGGAGATTGCATTCCAATTGAAAACGCGGCAACCGGTAAATTTGGTTCGTTTAGAGTGGAAATGCTTGAACTGCTGAAGATGGGTGGCGGGTGCGAGAGCATGGGGAGAGGGGGGTGGGAGACACTCCCTCAGCCCCGGCTCCTCTCCGGACAAAATTAAATTTCGAAGTTTAATGAGTTGCGAAGGGCACTGGATTAAAAAGCCTAGTCCTTGCGCTGCCAAAACTGAGCAGTGTGATGAAGAGAGAGAGAGAGAGAGGAAAAAAGAATCCCACCAAACCCAAAACGTCAGGGAACAGAGCAAGTGAAAAATGTCAGGGCAAATTGCTCTTGACAGTGTTAATATCTGCACCTCATAGCAATAATTACATGTAAATAAATAGTGAAATAGCTCTCAGCTGGAGTCTGTACTCTGAGTGCAGATGCCACTACCAGCCAGCTGGGGACCTTTCGCTCTTCCACTGCTGTCTCCCCCCTTTTTTTCCCTCCCTCCCCCCCCCCGTTTCATCTCTGCCAGAGCTGAGAGAGGAATTGCTAGCGCCTGCAGATCTGCTCACAGCCCTCCCCACTTCCTCACGGCACCGTGTCCGCTCCCTCTTCACCTCACTCTCCCAGCCAGGGGCTGCTGTCGGCTCTCGGGGAAAAGTACGCTGCCTTTAGCACCTTGCCAGGGGAAAATGAGCTTTACCGGATTCTGGCTGTCGTGTGAGGAAAGCTGAGGGGCTGGGAACAGCGCGCCTGACTGTCCTTCCATCTCTGGGCTCCCAAAAATGTCAGGAGGGATGGAGCTATCTGTTTCAAGCACTGGGATTACGTTCTTATCACCAAGGTTGTCTTGGGGTTGGACTAGATGACCTTTGAAGGTCCCTTCCAACTCTAACCATTCTATGATTCTATGATTCTATATTTCAAAAGTACACCGGAGAACACATGGTTTGGCATTGGGATGTGAAAAGATGCTTTGTTTCCACAGGAGACGCATCTCCCACTGCTATCAGTAGCATCCACAGAGATTTATAAGCCTGAGACGGTGCCTCCAACCCTTGCCCAAGCACAAAACAAACCCACATCATATTTTTCAAGGACATGGCTTGATGCAGGGCGTCACTGCAGAACTGCCATGGCCCGAGCAAGGGGGGAAAAAGAAATCACCACACCATGAGCATCACCGGGGAAGGTGGTCTGGAATCAGTCAGCACCTTTCCTGGTTCCCAGGCTCTGGGGATTTGAGGGCAGGCTAAGAAATCACGGATGACGCGGAGAGGGTGGATATCAAATGACTATTCACTGTCACTTCCAGAAGGAGCTCTTGAATGAAAGTAGTAGGGGTGAAATACAAAGCAAACGAATCTGTGCTTCACTCGGTGGAGAGTCAACCTGTGGGACTCCTTGCCACAAGAAGCAATGGATGCTGAGCTGCATCAACTGAAGAGGAGACTGGGCAAGTACTTGGAAGAAAGGTCCGCTGAGGATTACCAGAAAAACCACCTTTTCTTTAGGAAATCCCCTGAGCTGAGGGACCTTTCACTCAGGGGTCTGAGTCAGTGAGGGTCCAGGACAGTGTCTTGTTCTTGATCCTCAGGAGGAGTCTCCTTATGGTCACTATTGGAAAGGACCCACCGGGCTAGGCAGAGCTCGGCCCCAACCGCTGTGATGGTGACCAAGCTCTGGGAAGCTCCAAGGGAAAAATGCCCATCGTCTCCCAGGCACTCAGCTAATACAGCCAAAGGGCTGCGGGCATCTGAGCAGGGAGGGTGGCAAGGAGCACCCCAAAGGACTGTAAATAAACATGCAACTCCACTGCTAAATCTGGAAGCTTTTCTACAGAGAAAGCCTTTTGAGCTAGCAAAGGGTCTTGACTAAATCTCAGGTTCCTACCTTACATTGAAGGATAAAAAATCTGTGCCTTCATTCTTGACCTTGGAGATATCAACCTTCCCCATGGTACAGCGAGGAGAAACACATCCCAGGATGATGAGATGCTCAGATATTACGATTAAAGTCTTAGATAAAATTAAGCTCATTACTTTGGCCCTATTCTCTTCCACTCAGCCAAGTTATCTCCCTGTGCCCCCAGTTTAGCTCCCAGCCCTACAAGTCCGGGTCTAATTGTGAGCCACAGGGCTCTGCTCACCCTCCAGCAGACCCGTGAGGCTCACCTCCAATCGAAGCTGGCGTGTGCCCAGCCCCGCTGCCAAAAGATGCCATGCTCTCGCGCCGACACAGCTCATTAGCCACTCCCTAATCAGCATCACTGCAGGGCCAAACCACTAGACCAAAGCAAATTTTAAAAAATAAATAAAAATAACCTGCCAGTGATAGGAGGGAGACATGCCTACTGCTCCACAGCCTTGTGTAAGGGAGAAAAGCTCGGAGGCCTTTCCTCTTGGCTAATGAAATTCAGAACACCCCGCACTGCACTGAGCAACAAACATAGCTCCATTATTTGGAAAACAAATATGTTCTTTAGAGCTTCCTGGTTGTCAAACACCTTTTTGTTTAGCTCAACAACTAATCCACTTATCAGAGGATAAAGCTGCCAGTGAATCACTGGTATGATAAAAGCATGCACAAAATTAGCAAAAATTTGCCTATGGCTCCTGCACATTCAACAAACACCAGCTAAGAGAAAAATGATTCCTTTTTTTTTTTTTTTTTTTAATAACTGAGATCCCCAGGAGAGATTCTGTCAGATAGCGGCTTTTATTTTGCTTGCAGTTCCCACCCCCCACCCTCTCTCACCATATAACTGAAGCACTGAGGCTGGGAGATGCTGGGAACTGATATGAGATCCACAGAAATTGGCAGTATTTGAATAAGCAAGAGATGGAGTCGGGCAATATTTTAATAAGTTGAGGGTTTTTTAAATAAAAAAAAAAAATAGTGCTTAGGCACTGGCTGCTTCCCTAGGATCTCGGCGTTGCTGGATGTTTTCCTTCTCGGGAGGCTGGAACACCGATAGGATACTGGATTTCTCCTTCCCTGCCCTTTGCTGTGTTTTGTAGCCCTTTGTGATTTTAGCCTCTCTGCATTCCTGCATGATGGATCAACAATAACTCTCCCCGTTACATGGATGGGGAAATCACCGCAGACAAGAGTAAGCAGTTTGCCAGGGTTGGGCTACCAAGTTAGCAGCAGGGCACACGAGTTCATGACTTCCTGTTCTCTGCTGCCACAAACATTAAACAACCATCCCTCTCTTGAGCTCTGCCACCAACACCTTTGGCACGATCTTGCGGAGCATTAACTGGGTAAGTGGGATTTACCTGCTCTCTGAAGTTCACTCAGCTACGTAAGCCTTGGGAATTTCTCCAGCGTAGATGTGTGCAGAGATGTTCTGGTGAGATTTCCAGCATTTCCAGAGGGAGTTATAACCCGTGGGGGTGAAAGAGGGAATGGGAGAGAGAAAGGGGGAAGAGAGCTCCTTGGACTCTAGCAAATGAAGTTCCAACAAAGACAAAGTAAATCTCTCCATAGTCCGTGGCATCAGCAAAGAGCGATTCAGCTTTTCTGAGGTCTGACTCACTTTCTGAAGATCCTTGACTCTGCACTCATCACACAGAGCGTGCAAGATAACCGAACCCCTAATGGAAGTGTGTTAGTCAAGAGGAATGAATGTGGGTGATATTCCCTCTTCACCTTTAAATGATGACAGTCTGAAAGGGAGAATTGCCACAGCATGACTGCTGCCTTCAATATTACCGAAATCATGCTAGCGTAGCTGGTACTGGGCAGGAACCAACACAAGCTGACTGACGCACTTCGTAGCAGGCAGACTCTGCACCACCCAGAGCTCAAACCTCCTCAGAGCCCACCTCCAAGGCTCAAGTCAGCTCAGATGACGAGGATGCTCCCTTCATCCGAAATCCCCATTTTCCTGGACTGTATCAACCTCAGCTGGACTTTTGCCTGACTGTAGATTAGCAAGAAGATGCAGAGAGTTCAGAACTGCACCACAGCAGCCAAGCTGGGAGAACTGGGGTCTTTGAAGGTTTCTGGCCGTACTTCCTAAGCACACATCTTTACTTGGAAGTACCATCAGCATGACAAGCGCTGGAGGTGAAGATCTGCAACTGTTCCAGGCCACAGTCCCACCACAAGGGCCTGAATGCAGAGAACCTAACGCATTCCAATATTCTCCTCTTTTCCCCCTCAGCTTTGCCCAGGCTTGAACGGGACCACAGCACGTGATGACGGGAGCGTTTAGGGGAGCTGGGAATTAATCAAGAGGCACCCACCTGTCAGGCTGGTATCTGGAACTAAACGGAAACACTCGCTAGTGCTTGACCTCTTGCCCTCCAGACAAGCCTGTGGCTCTTGAGTGGTTTGAGAAACCCTCTCGCAGGGACCGCAGCTCCGAGACCCCGGGTGAAATACAGCAAGGGGAGCAGGCAAGGAGAGACACAGGAGCTGGGTTATGGGCGGTGGGGGAAGAAGGATGAAGCTGTAGCTGGTGGGGGAACTGGAAATCTTCTGGCCCGGGTGGGAGAACGCAGCTGGAGAGCTGGTGTAATGATGTGGTTGCAACGGAAAAAATCAGAGCATGCAACGGGCTGGCCAACAGGCCAAGAGCACGAGCTGTCTGAGCCTCAGTGCTGTAGGTAAAAGAGGCTGGACAGTAAAAGCCACTAGAGATATTCAAATATCCCCATGACTTTCTGTATAACCCCTGGATGAGGTCTGTGTTGGGTGAGACATATTCGATACATCAGTACATGCCGATTAGCAGTTCAGCACATGTTCCAGTGTTAAATCAGCCTTTCTTGGAGTTAATGGAGGCCAAAACTCAGCTGACGACCATTCAAACAGTGAAACCTAAGGCAACACTAACTCTGCTAAACAGCAGAGGAAAGCCCTCCATGCATGCCAAGGGATTTTGAAATACCAATCTTAAGGTGTGGGATTAAGATCTTAATTTTTAAAGAGACGTGGGGCTCTTGCACTTTAAAATGCATGCACAGATTCTAAGCTGATGTCAAATGGCTCAGCCACTCTGGTAGCATTGACTTCAGACCCAGATGATGTGACCAGAAAGATGCCATCCTAGTTCTGACTTTCAGATTTTCAGTTTTAGGACTTCTGGGCTGTCTGTGTAAACACCTGGGAGAAGGGAAAGGATGAATACGTCACAAAAACCAGCCCTCTCCACCTGCCCCAATACTGAAGATAAGAGGGAACAGTACAGAACAAGATCTGAGCCCACAGTGCAAAGGGGCTGGGACACGCTGTGCCAGCGGCAGCATCCTGTAAGTTCACAAACTCTGGAAGTGCAAGTCAGTTTGCCATTACGAAATACTCTGGTATTTTCAACAGGTATCTGTTACACCTGCTTCCTCCTCGTGTGAAATAAAAACTCCTCCTTCCCTTGGCAGCAGAAGTCACTCAAGCATTGAAGTTACCGAGAGCCTTAAGTCTTGCCTGCGAGAAAGAGAAATACTGGAGGTTCAGTTCCACTGATGTCCCCTGGATCTACATGGTGTGGACAAAGTTTATACTAGAAATCTGCTGGAGCACAGCCTAAAATTCTTTGTATGAAAAATACCTTATAGATGGGCACAGAAATGAGGTAGGGAGAGGGGAAGGGACATTCATGGGAGCTGGGCAGAGACTGAGAACTAAGGAGGCAGCTCAGAGTGAGGCAATTATTTGCTTCCCGAGTTGTGATGAGCCTGTGGCCTAGTGATGGGAGCAGGAGGACAGAAGTGGCTGCTACACAAACCAAGAAAATATTTTCTGCAACTAGTCCCTGCTTTTTCTTCTCTATTGCTCCAAGCAGCGACCACTAAAAGACCAAGTGAGAGCTCAAAGCCTCAAAGGCTCAAAGCCTTGGGCTAAAAACCTGGAGCTATGGATTCCGCAGTGAGCAATGCTTTCATGGAGCTTCGGGAAACAGAGTACGGATCCAGCCAAGGATGCAAAAATGTCTGGGACACAGCAAGTAGCTATACTGAATGCCCCAGCAACACCAGCCCTATCTGGTGCTGAAACCACCTTCCTCCCTGGGAAAGCAGAAAGCACCGTGAAACCACGTCACCAACAAAGAGGGTGCAGATTCCTTTAGAAGCACGCAAAACCGCCTCCCTTTTACACTGCAGTACCAGTGAGCACCTCCAGCCATCACTGACCTGCTCTCACCACTGCTGCTCATTTTTAGGGAGTCCTCTGTCCCCTCGAGAAGCGCTTCCCAGGCAGCCTCAGCATCGTCTCCTCCTCGCTGCAGCACGCAACTCCCGCAGCAGGAGCTGCTGCCCACCCGGGGCGGCTCCTGCCCCGTCTGCGGGCCGGAGCGGGGCGCAGAGGTGCTATCAGCAGCACGCTTGGCCCAGGGCTTCATCCGAGCCAGCGGATGCGTGCTCCTGACAGAGCTGCTGAATCCGGTGTTGGCTTTTCGGGTCGGGGAGACCCCGTGCAGCTCCTAATTCGGGGCTGGATTTGTGCTCAGCT
>WHYT01014826.1:12192-30926 GCA_009806455.1 Tetrax tetrax | reverse complement strand
TGTATGAAAAATACCTTATAGATGGGCACAGAAATGAGGTAGGGAGAGGGGAAGGGACATTCATGGGAGCTGGGCAGAGACTGAGAACTAAGGAGGCAGCTCAGAGTGAGGCAATTATTTGCTTCCTGAGTTGTGATGAGCCTGTGGCCTAGTGATGGGAGCAGGAGGACAGAAGTGGCTGCTACACAAACCAAGAAAATATTTTCTGCAACTAGTCCCTGCTTTTTCTTCTCTATTGCTCCAAGCAGTGACCACTAAAAGCCCAAGTGAGAGCTCAAAGCCTCAGGTGTTGTACAGAAATATGCATTCCCTTGGGCTAAAAACCTGGAGCTATGGATTCCGCAGTGAGCAATGCTTTCATGGAGCGTCAGGAAACGGAGTACGGATCCAGCCAAGGATGCAAAAATGTCTGGGACACAGCAAGTAGCTATACTGAATGCCCCAGCAACACCAGCCCTATCTGGTGCTGAAACCACCTTCCTCCCTGGGAAAGCAGAAAGCACCGTGAACCACGTCACCAACAAAGAGGGTGCAGATTCCTTTAGAAGCACGCAAAACCGCCTCCCTTTTACGCTGCAGTACCAGTGAGAACCTCCAGCCATCACTGACCTGCTCTCACCACTGCTGCTCATTTTTAGGGAGTCCTCTGTCCCCTCCAGAAGCGCTTCCCAGGCAGCCTCAGCATCGTCTCCTCCTCGCTGCAGCACGCAACTCCCACAGCAGGAGCTGCTGCCCACCCGGGGCGGCTCCTGCCCCGTCTGCGGGCCGGAGCGGGGCGCAGAGGTGCTATCAGCAGCACGCGTGGCCCAGGGCTTCATCCGAGCCAGCGGATGCGTGCTCCTGACAGAGCTGCTGAATCCGGTGTTGGCTTTTCGGGTCGGGGAGACCCCGTGCAGCTCCTAATTCGGGGCTGGATTTGTGCTCAGCTGCGCACTCTAATCGCTAATTAAAGGTTTGCCATCATCCTCCGGCAGCTGTTAGTGTCCTACAGGTCGATCCCCAAGCAACAGTCTGCCGAGCCGCAGCCACCGACTGGAAAGTTCATTGGATGGGCAGCATCCAGCCCCCTCCCCAATACACCCGGGTATTTATTTCCTCATCAGAAAAGGGCTGCCACATCAGACAATGGTCTGATGGTCTGCCTTACACCACCTCTTCTCCCCTTCTTACAGTCAGCTCCCAAGTATTTTTTGCGTTTTCCCCCACTCATTTATTCTTTTTTCTTTCTTTTCTTCCTTTTTTTTTTTTTTAAATGAAAAAATGTTATTTTGTGCCTCCTGAGCCTTGCCAGCTGGGCTCGGCGTCTGTATCAGCTGGAGGAGCTTATGAGGCTCGTCTCCTCGGATTTAGACTGAAATTTTGATTTTCTGCCGCGCTCAGATAATGTGGAAATCCTGTTCCCCGATATTTACTGTTTATCAGCGCAGCACAGCGCAGTTCTGGGGGGAAGGGAATCTCTCCCTCTGCGTGTCCCCCCTCGCTCCCCTCCACCCCTCATCCTGCATGCTAATGAGTTGGACTTCAGAGCAGACATACAACAATAGCCTAATTATGGCGAGCTGAGGGGAAGAGGAACTCCCTGGCGAAGAGGGTCTGCCTCGCTGGGATGAACTCTGATCCCTGTCCCCACCACACCCAGCACAGGGCCGGTCCCTCATCCCGCCAGCGATTACCAAGCCACCTCTCCCTCTCTAGGCCCACCACTAAGCCATGCTTTGTCCCCTCCAGCTTTACGAACCTGAGGATGGGGAAGCGGAGGAGCACGGTGAGCCGTGCCACGTCTGCTCCTCACCTGGATGAAGTGGTCCTGTCTCGTTGTGTCCAAGCCAGGTTGCCCTCAGCATCACGGTCTATGAGGCCACCGCCCTGTCCCTTTCACATGGCGTTTGTCCTGGAGGGAACCCAGGTGCTTGGGAACCCCTCAACAGCCCCAGCCACAAGCATGGTCCCCGTCCAAGGCGTGTATCCCTGCTCCTCCATGTGCTGACACACAAGCCTGCATCCTCCAGTGAGGATTAGTGTCACTGAGCCCTCACAAACTCATTCCTGCAAGCAACCCAGAGGCAAGAAGGGAAAGGGGGGGACACACTTCCCTGAGTAAATGACATGAACTAGGCAGGAAAAATAAAACAATAATAAAAAAATCTGGGGCTCAGCAGCAGGGGAACAGCTCTAAGGACCACTTAAGTGGCCAGCGGTGCATAATGCCTTGCTATTAATGAGGCCTGCTGCCAATCCCTAAAAGGATTGGTTATTGTCAGATAACGTACGGGGCTTTCTCTTCCCCCCCGAGCCCCTCGCGGGAAAGGCAGGCATTTCCCTGTGGTTGGGATTGAGCTGAATAATGTCCCAGCGACCTGCAAACGCACCGGGCTTTCTCCGCAACTGCATAATTAGAGGCAGCGTTGGGGTAAGGCTGCAGGGTAACGCAGCGTGTAGAAAGGAGGGAAAGAAAAATGGGAAAAAGAGGGGGGTTTTATATTTTAAAAAAAGAGGGGAAAGGAACGGAAAGGGAGACAGGAAACATGATAAAGCTCAGCCAGGCGCTCTCTGCTCGGCTGTTCTCTGTGCAGCTTGGCTGTTGGCTGGCTCTTCTGGTTTAAAGTGACTCCGCTTCTTATGGAAACGGAGAGGCGGTATTAAAAAAAAAAAAAAACCCAAGACACAGAGAGCTTCCTTATCTCATGGAGACAGTTGTCAGGAATCACTTTGACTGAGTCGTTTTGTCTCCATGCTTTTTTTCGCTGTCAAGCAGGCCTCAGGACATGGATCAAAGGAGAGGCGCCGAGCACTCGCTGAAACTTCTGATCCCTTCTCGGTAGAGACACGCGAGTGGCAGACAGCTCTCCTCCACATCAAATGGAAGGAGAGAGGAGAGGGAGGAAGAAGGGAAGGGAGAGGGAGAAGAAAAGCTGGGAGAGAGACAGAGAGAGAGGAGGCTGTGAGGGGCTCTCCCTGCCGCTCCAGAGCTCAGGGAAAAGGCAGACACAGCAGCCTTCGCTTTCCCCATTCCCTGTTCTCCGTTGGGAGCATCCCCCTGCCAGTGTCCTTCTGAAAGGGAAGCTGGAGGGAGGTGCTGGGCAAGCAGGAGCACAGATATTTCCCCCAAACTAAGAGGTGAGCTCCCCTGCCTCAACCCAGGCCTGGCCCCACACATCGGTGGGTCCCAGACCAGGCTCTGCACTGAAGCAGGAGTCGTGGTGAGAGCTCCCACCTGCGTGGGCTGCTTGGACACCCCTGTTTCAGCTCTGCACTTGCTCAGTGGGTGAATTTCTACCCCAAAACAACCCCGTCGGTGTCAGCGTCGCCTCTCTTCCTTCAGTCTCTCAACCCGGTCCCTGTGATTTTCCTGTATCTGCCTGGCGAGCAGCTCCCCACCCTTTCCCCTGTGTGGCTCACGATTCCCTTTCAGGTACTTATTCCCTGAAATAAGATCCCCCTCATCTCCAAACTGGATAGACTTAAGGGCTGACTCCAGCTTACTGCGGCGAGCTAAGACCCTCCGCACCTTTGATCAATTTACTGCTCACATCCCCCCAAACCCCGCTAGGATTTCTGATCTTCAGCCTCCGCTGTAAATTGATCTCATGCACGCCTGTCTGACGGAGGCAAGCAGCAGCATCGTGCAGCGGGAGGCCTTGCTGCACCCAAGCCATCTTCCCTCGCATCCACCACCGCGGAGGTGGAAACCCCTGCACGGCACGTACCCCGCAACCTGACAGCCCCCCGTTATTTATCTGTTCCACACGCAGCTAGATCTCCTCTCCTTCACGCTTCTCACAGTCCCTGGACACTACAGAAGCCCCTGCACAGCCCTGCAATCCCAGGGTTGCCCAAACTTCCTTCCACCTCACAACACAGACCAGCACAGCATCCCTTTAGGGTACGCCTCCCCCATAAGCCCCTCCTGATGCTTTGGGGCCTAACAGCTCTTCTGAGCAGCCCTCCAGGTTGCTCTGGAGTGGGATCCAGCCCCCCAAATCCTCCCTGTTCTCTCAGCCTGGAAAGTCCCGCTTGCAATCTTTGCCCCAAGACGCCGCAACCCATCTGTCAGCGATCCCAGCAGCTGCCTGGCTTCGGGATGGGAGCGAAGCAAGCTGCCTGCATCGTTAGCACACGTCGACGGTTAAGCGAACAGAAAATAAAGCGTACTGAATAACGACCCCTTTCAAAACACATCCATCAGCTCTGGGAAAGCTGGAGGTCATGGCATATGCCTCTAACGTGGAACTAGGTGAGCGACGCAGAATCCTGCACGCACCTTCAGCGTAGTGTTTCCTGAGCTGGCGCAGGCTCCAGGCTCGCAAGGAGAGCAATAGAGCCGTGTACACCTGCAGTACCCTGTCCCACCTCCTCTCCCAGCACCGTGTCTCTCTTGTTCTGTCGCACCCACCCAAGTTAATGCACTTTCCACAACCTCTCTTTGGGGGAAAAAAAAAGAGGGGGGCAGGTTGGGGTCAGTGCCCGATACGTTGCTGTAGTTTTTTCCTATCATGGATGGCTTTTCACAGGCAGGGCACAGCTGGAGCACAGCTGTTACACCGTTGCTAGATGTTAACAGGCACACACAGTGCGTGGGCACACCACACTGGTGTGCACACACCCAGAACGTGCACGCAGGAGAGCAATGCCCTTGCACACACGCGTGCAAGAGCACTCACGCGTGCCCCTGCCTCTCAATCCTAATTCTTCCTTTTACTGCGTTCTTCCCTTTTAAGCTTCCTCTCTATCTCACGTCCCTCGTTCCAGGGCTGCCTTTCCCCACTGCAGTCCCTTGATTCCTCTCACAGCTCAGCACCAGCTCCCCAGTCCCTGGGTTATTGCAGCTCTTCAAGCCATGCGGCGAAACACTCGCCTCTGCATGCCAGAGGTCACTCTGAAACGCCTGGCACCAGGCTGGATGCTGCATTAATTGCTAATCTCTCATTTTCTCTATCTGCCCTGCCTGCCTTGTCTCGAGTTCCCTTATTAATCAGAAAGCAAATCCTGCATTTGAATTCTCCAAGTGTGTGTCTCCTGGCCAAGTCCTTCTTACCCTCCCTGGTGCGGAAAAGAGACCCAGAGGAGAGCTGAAAGCCCCGCCAGTCCTGTCTGGATTTCCACAGGAATTACAGCCCCTGCGACGCCTGTTCCACCCACCCAGCTCCGGCTTTACTCCCACCACCCCGTAAGCGGGTAGCTGGGTCCGGGTGAGAAGGAAATTTCAATTAAATAGAAGAAATTTAAAGATTTTGGGGTACAGATTTCTGAGGTCTGGAGGCCTATCAGACACTCTCGTACCTCCCTGCATTTCTTCTTCCTGCTGTCATTGGTGTCTTGTCATTCTCCTCCAGTTTTTTTTTCCCCTGTATTTCGTCTCATATTTACTCCTTATTCCCCTTCCTCTCGATTTTGTCTCCTTCTGATCCTCGAGTTTACAAACCGTGCAGTGCCACAGGGGCTGCTCTTGGACCCACCAAATGACAAAGCTCCTGTCAAATTCAAGGCTCAGAAATCAACTGTTTGCTCTGAAATTCTTCAGTGTTTCTAATACTTCAGTAAAACACACAGAAAACAATGTCTGGAGTGGAAATCACCTAGAAACAAACGAAATCAGAGCATCACCCAGAGCATCAGAGCTAGGGTTAAGGTAATAAGGTGCTGCCTTATTTGTTTCTAATCAGTTTTCAATGGGACGTAAGTATCCAAATCAATCAAGGAAGCTCATGAAACCTCAAGAAAGAAAGCGTTTTGCCCCCTCAGATAGGAATTTCCCCCTTCCCACTCTACTCCTTTGCTCACAGAAACAGAGGCATTAGGAATCAGGCAAATAAATAAGTCTCCTTTTTCACATGAGAAAAATGTTCCGTTCTCCCCTTTTTCCGCTGCTGGGAGCAGAGGCGTCTAACTGACAAGAGCAGATGGGCTGTGTTTGATTAAATAAAAAAAAAAAAAAAAGAAAGAAACTTTAGTGGAAAAATTACCAGCTTTCCTGGGACACATAGGTTAAAAGTTTAGAGAAACGGAGCTGTATTCGACATCAAGCAAGGGAAAACGCCAACGCAGTCTCAGCAGAGCTACGCTCTCCCAGAGAGAAACCTGGCATTCCCGTGCCCCCTTTCCATCCCCCTGGCAAAAAAAAGGACACAGATTTCAGCATGTGTTCACCTCTTTCTCCAAAAATCCTGTGTACAATCTGCCCCAAGATTGTGGGGAGGCTGAAGACCCCTCTCTACAAAAGAAACCGGGTGCGAGGAATAATCACAGGAGTGGAAAAGGAGGGTAGGAGAAAGAGGGAGGAGAGATGGAAAAGGGAGGTAGAGGAAGCCAGGAGGCAAGGTTAACGAAAAACCCTCGTGTGGGGTGGCACCCAAGAGTGTTAGAGGTGAAAGAATATTAGAAGGACATGTTCCTACACTAAGATAAGCTGGAGAAATGAATCCTTATCCGTCCAAAACCAACCCTTTAAAATTCGAGCGAGAGAAGGGTCTCCTTTCAGGGAAATGGGGAATCCTTAATGCTTCCTCCCTCAGCAACTGTAATGCCAGGATGTTCCCAATCTGCTTTGAGGGATGGAAAGATTAAGAATAATAAAAAAATTGCAATAAAATATGTGTGAACGAGGGGGTAATTGTGGACAAATGCAGCATTCAAATTCATTTTTCAGCTCTTTTACACACCATTTCAATCTTATTTTCTGCTTGTTAATGAGATCTTGTTGGTTGGGGTGGGCACGGCTGCCCAGTATCGCTTGGGTAATTGCACATAATTTTCTCTCTACTAGTGATTTGCATCAGATTTTTTTTTTCCTAATTCTTTGCTATTTAAACCCCCTCCTCCCTTTCCCCTTCCCCCCCCAAATCTCACCCTTTCCTCCTCCTCTCTCTTCCCCTCCCCTTCTCCTGGCCCAGCAAGACTCATTTTGAATGCTTATTATAGGCACAGTGTCTCCGACAAAAAAAAAAAAAAAAAAAAAAAAAAAAAAAAAAAGGAAGCAGACAGAAGGGATCGGTGTCACTGGAGGAAGGAGCGCTGTCTCACTGGAGACAGACACTGCGATGCCTGCTCCCCTCTAGACAGCTAACATTGTGTCCTTCCCAATTGCCAGGTTCCCCCCCCCAAAAAAAAGGGTGGGGGGGCTCAGCTGGCTCTTCTCACACTTCTGCCAGGATCAGTGTGCTCCTGACAGGGATTCAGATGATCTCTAATCCCACCCCAATGAGGCCGAGGAAAACGTTACCCCTGAATGGTGGAAGAGACTGGAGCCCTGGGACAATGTCAGGAAAAACAAAATGGTGCTACGGTTCTGCAGACTAAGAAGGTGTCTTGAGTTTAGGGTGTAGATTTGCAGGCTCTGCCTCCAGTGTTCCTCCAGGAACGCTCTCAAGAAACAGTGATAAACCAGAAATTGTAAAATCTGACTCCAATCTTCAGGTACTGCCATTACTCTGGGAATGAATTTGCTCATGGAGCAAAAAAGCCACTGAAAGCGCTGAGAAAATTAAAGCAACAAATATGAGATGGCGAACAAGTTTCTCTTGGCTCTTCACATTTCTGGAATTGTTTTAATCTCTGGGTGATCCTGTGGGTTTGTCAAAAGACTCAAAAGTCTCAGAAATAACATGTTATGAAAAGTATAGGAAACGCCTGACTTTCAACTACACCTTAACATGTTCTCCAGCTAGACAGGGGCCACCTGCCGCAAACTAATGGTCTTCTGCTTTGGAGTGACCTCCTGCAAGACCTTAACGTGCCACAGCGAATGGTCAGACACATTCAAGATACAGGCCTGGATCTAAAAGGGCAGCGTACATTTTAGGAGGTGAAGCAGTGGACAAAATCCTCCTAAAAACACGAAGACATTTTAAAAAGCAGAAGAGAGATGCTGGAGAAGAAAGCAGCCCAGAATACAGCATGGCCCTACTACTTTGCTGTTTGAAAAGCATCCAGGGAATTTCCCATCATCACAAATGGCAGAGGCATACGTGGCCCTCACTTTTCTCTTTATGTTGACTTGCAATGTACTGCCTAACTCACCTAATTTCCTCCCATCCTCAGCGTACACATTCTTGAAGGACTGTCAGATGCTGACCAGGAGATAACTGGACTCAGTACTAAGTTTACCATTACACTGAGTTATTTGTCACAAGCCTTACCGCAGTCACAGCGAGGGGTCAGACCTAGCACAGGTCTGAACTTCAAAACAGAGGGATGCAAAGTTTGTTGTGGCTGCCAGCGTAAAGCATGACCTGGCTACGGATGCCTATGTGCCTGGCCTTGTTCTAGTTGTGGGTGACAGGTATTTTCAAATAAATTGAAATTATTCCTCTGTGGGACAAAAACGAGTTGGAAATATTTATCATTTATTTACAAAATCCCACCCACACACTTGGTTTACAACCCACTCTTGTGAGAAACGATGAGACAGAAGCTCCAGTGCCAGAGATCACTCTATGACTGCTAACTCTGGTTACTCACTCTTCCTACTTACGTTTGCTTCAGGTTTCTGTATCTTTGCTAAGCTTTGGCACAGGCATTAATGCCAGCCCGGAGGCAGTTATGAGCCACTGAGTCAGCCCAGCTGAATGTGTGACAGCTGCTGCTAACCCACACAACCTTTGGGGAACGACGGGAACCCCGCTGTTGCATGTTCCTGCTCTCCAGTCCTGAGCTACTTTCCGACAATCCGTGACCGCTGCAGCCGGCCAGCGCGTCCTGACAGATGCAAGGTGACTCATCTGGCCACAGCGTGAAGTTCACTTTCTCGAACAGGCAACACTCAAAGCAAGATCTCTCTTTTACAAAGGCTGTCCCAGCACGAAACCATCACAAATCACCGCTCGGGTTACCCTGAGTTCTCTCACTAAGGTCTAGGAAGGAGCATGACATGAGAAATCACGCTACGTCTTTGCACAACCCAGTCGGTGTTCCTGTATGACGTGCCACAAAAAAACATCATCGTGGGATGAAGCAGATGAAGACAAAAACTCCCAGCTGACCTCTCACTCCTCAGCAGTCTCAGGTGTGGAATAGAGGCAGAACAGCCTCTAAACCAGGGAAATTGCATGGGAAATGCTTTGGGAATCCAGCGGCGGAGCTGGACAAGGCACAAGGCTAGAGGCTGGAAAACAAGCAAGCAACACGGCCATTTCCCACGTGAAGCCTGGGTAACTTTCAGCAGCGGCTGCTCTTTCTGGCAGGAGGGGAAGGACTAAAGTGCGTGTGTGCGCTGGGGGGACCGAGCCCGCAGAGGCCAGACGTAATCCTCTTTTCCCTCCTGTGAGAATGGAAATGCCATGCTTCTCCTCTAGAATTTCAGCAGCCAGCACCAAGCCCGTCTGGTGGATTCTGGCTGGGACACCCAATCCTGGGGTAACTGGATAGCGTCCCGAGCGGCAGCAAATGCTGGGAGCTCTCAGCCAGGCTGGCCTCCCACTTCTTGTCTAAACTGCAAAGAAATCTCCCTCCTGCTGCTGCTGCTAAGGGGTGAAACCAGAGAACTGTCTGTTTGCGGCTCAGACAAACTGCCATCATTTTAAGTTCTCAATTTTTTTTTTTTCTATCTCCTGGACTCACTCCTTCCCTGTAAGTTGGTATTTACCCCTGCAGAGAGCAACCAGATACCACAGACAGCTAGAGAGGAGGAGGAGAAGGCTGAGGTGCAATGGATGGCTTTTACCTGTAATGCCAAGGACCAGCTGAATTATGCACAAATAAGTTACGCAGAGTATCTCATATTTAGGCCTCACAAAACTTTTACGCACCCTGCCACGTAAAAGAGGACACTTCTAGGAGTTCCCATTCATGCTGTTAGGAGTATTTCTTGCATCCTTCCACTAGGAACAGCAGAGAGCTTAGAAAGGCAGGAAAGTAGCAAGATAAGTAAATATAAAGCAGTCATAAAATAACCTGGGTTAGCCTTTCTGTGCACAAAAGAAATAGAAGAATTTATATGCTGATAGCTTGGCCCTCACATGATTAAAAGCATTAGGAAAATGGGAATCTCCCCTTCTTGGGGGTGCAAAGCTCTCTTTTCTTCAGGACTGCCAGATAATGTATCCTCTCTTTCCCATACAAAGGGCTTATTGGCTCAGGACTATATCTTCCCCTAGCCTGAGCCTGGGGGCAGGGTAATTTGGGATAGGGATAAGCAGGGAAGAAGCATTGGTCTGGTGATTTCAATGAGCCTCTGATTTAGTGAGCGGGACTAGTAAGAAGATGATGAAGCTACAGAGATGGAAATTGCATGATGGACTTGTATGCGTCTAGTGCTCGTGCAGCTTATCACGTGGATCTCATCCTTAACTTACTCTGTGGTGCTCAATTGCACTTGTGATAATCCAAATTAATCACCTGGGCCACCTCCAGGTGCTCTGGACCATCTCACCTGCAGTTTGCCTCTGAATTCCAAACCGTACGCTCATCTCAAGCCCAGTGCTATTAGAAATCCCTTGTCAGAAAGATGTCTCCCTGTTTCCCCCACAAATTACGCTGTTTGAGGCAATATTCAGCCTCAGGCCAGTCACACTTCTACATTTTCTATCATATGACCATTCAAAGCTGGAAGGGAGATTTTTATACCATTTCAGAGAAACTGCAAAATTTCCCTCTTTCCATTGACATTCAATGTTTGTTTTCACAGTCAAGAGATCACAAGCTATTGGACCTTAAAATCTCTATACCTCTCTGATGTCCCCGTTTATTGGACTCCTCTCTAAACAGTTGTAACCTTTTCATTGCAGATGCCTACCTAATTTCTCCCTATAGTTTCAAATTATTTTGCACTTCCTGCCTTAAACAGTGTTACTGGTCACTCTGAAACAACGGCTGTAATACACTTCACGTGTCTCCGTATTTCACAAGTGACTGAGAGCAAAAGTAAAAAGTATTTGGCACCCCCCAGGATGGGAGGCACCACACGAATACAAATCCTTGCTGTCAATTTTCAGCATACGGTGGGTGCCTTGTTCCACTTAAAAGTGAACGTGCATTTGGAAAACAGGTTACATCAAGTAAATCACCAAGAAGGTTAAAGGCTCTATCTAGAACATCTTCTATTCTAGAAAACTAGAATTCTTATCCCAGGATAGTGATAGAGAGAGTGGGCTGTATTTCAGGTGGCATACACCCTGGGCACCTCCGTGGACTTCAGTGGAGCTCACCAGCTGAAGAACCTAAGTCTGCTCCCACAACACATGCATAGCACAAGCTCTGCTCTCTCTAGACCTGCTAATGATGGAGGCTTTAAGCTCTCTACACCGCTGAGGCTTGCTTCTCTGTCACATGCAGCACCGAAAAGCCACGCACACAACTGGCAGCAATCTGAAGGAGCCTGGGACGGGGCCCTTCGGAAGGCAGCTGGGCTGAGGCTGGGAGCACAGATCCCCGAGGCAGGTTCACGGGCACTCTATTCTGAGCTCAGGCAGGGATTTTAAAATCAAGGGGGCTGTGGCTGTTGCCTGGTAAATTTAAAATACACATACTCCATTCTCTTACACAGACAGATATGTGTGAAATGTATCTTTCCTCCTTTAAAACTTACCTACATCTCTTATTCTGACCTTGTGGAAAGCATTAGCAGAATTGTTCACATGACAATTAGTTGCTCAAAACTAAATCCCAGATCTGCATCCCTGTGTTCTGAGGACACTTAGATTCATGGCACTTTCACAAGTAAGGGCTTTCTATATTCCAACTAGATTTGGACAAGCTGGCTTCAGCTAATCTCTAGATCAGTCGCTCACAAATCCGGGACTACTTCTAAAGAGAGCCTGCAAAAAGCAACTAAAAAAGTCAGGCATGCTGTTATTAGGCTAAAATTCACAATTCAAGGGTCCACACCTGCACTGGAATTTTTTTCAGAGGGCTGAGAAGATGAACATGGATGCTCTAGGCCCTGGTGTTTGTGATTACAGTGTGCTAACCTGAATATGGGAACTGACAGGATAGAAATGCTCTGGCAGCACAGCGCTGAGCTCAGGATAGAGACATTGCTGATAAACAAATTAACTCATTGCTTTAACTAGGCTGCCTCCAAGCATTTGTAACAATAACAATAATTCCCTTGTTAACCAGAATACACTGTGATAGCCTGAAGCTTGCCCTGCTCTCAGAGGATCTGCCAGCCAAAGGAAGAGAACAGAAACGGGTCACATACCTGTGGAGAGAGGCCATTGCTCACAGGATTCATGTGGTTGGCAGGAGCTGTGGCATTCATGAAACTGTCTGAGTAGCTGGAGAAGCTGTGTCGGGCCCCATAGGCAGAGCCGGTGTCAGCAGCGGCGGCTGCGGCGAGCCCTCCCTGGTGCATGGTGGACGGCGGCAAGGGCTGGGGTCTGTGCACAGTGCTTCCCCCGTCTGCGGAGAGAGCATTCAGAGAGAGGTGAACGGTCGTGGGGCGTTACAGCCCGTACCACGCAAAGCATGGGGCGATGGCCTGGCTATCTTGGTCCCAGCTTCCGGGTGCCACCACCACTGTGCTCCCTGTGAACGCAAGCATGTCATGGGACAGCTCATGCACAGGACGAGAAATGCAAACTTGGGATGAAATATCTGAGTTTTCTCTTAGTTTTTCCCCAGACAGAAGTGGTAAATTCCTTTGTACAGGCCAAGGCCAAAGCCAACTGGAATTAGCAATGCTCCTTTCACTGAACCCCAGTATGGAGTTTTATCCAGAATGAGGGATTGCCTGTACAATACTCACTTTATTGTAATGTGCTCATCATTTCAAAGCTAAGCAGAACCACAGTCATGAGACACATTGACACAGCAGAAAGGACCATGACTCAGAGAAGAAAACTGTGGAATTTCCAATGACTTGAGGAAAAACCTAGTCTTCCCTCTAAAGGAAAACCACTTATGCATTACAAGAGCCTTAGTGGGATGTCGTGACAGGATGATGCAGTGCAAGAGAAGAGAAGCAGCGCAGGCGAATGGGTGCTCACCTTGGGAAATGGTGGTTGTTGGGTAGGTGGAGTCCGGCAGCTGGTACGGGGGGAGAGTCGGCATTCCTGTTGGTGGGAAGCCCCCTGGCAGCAGGTGATTGAAAGCTGCCAGTTGGTTCGCTCCCGCCTGTTTGCGCCATCTTGCTCTTCGGTTGCTGAACCACACCTGATGGGGAGAGGAGAGACCACGCGTGACTCACTCTGAGCTGCTGTCCCACCTCCCCTGGGTGGCCGATAGAAAAACATCCTGAACTACAGCACTGCCCAAAACCAGGTTCAAATCGCTGCCTGACAGAGACATTGTGAGTATTTGTCTCTGTTCCTCAGCTTCCTTTCTCCCAAATGATAATACTACTACCGCCCTGCCTCCTGGGTGCAGATACATTCATTTAAAATTGTTAAAGATGCCACTAAGAGTGTAGGAGGGTGCTCTCAGCAGTCGGGTGAGATGCAGAGGAATAATTTAGCTTGTGTATTCCAAGAGAGTCCATTCCAAGTAGATGCATTGCTACCACCTGGCCATTCTGCCTTGTTATCTGACAACTATGTGAATTATGCCGAAGGATTAAGCACCATAATAGCAACACGGCTGCACTGTTAGGGGGGATAAATAGACAGATTAGCATCATGGTTTCTATGTTAGACAAGCTAAATAGATAGAACCAGACCGGAGGGAATACAGGGTTTTCTTAGCTTCTCTGTGCTGCAGCAAATCGCTGTTGTCTGTATGCTAAGACATGCTCTCCTTGCAAGAGGCACTGCAGCATGCACTAGAATTGTACTGCAGCCAATACAAATCTCTCTGCATTAAAATAAACCCGCTATCGACGCACGTGCAAAGCTGGGCTTGTGTTTCCTACAGTGCTAGTTTACCTGGAAGGCTCAAAGGGAGGTTTTTCTAAATGCATTTGTCTGCCCTCATGTGTTTTATCATGGGCAATCTCCCTTCTGCATAGTGGAAAGGGCTTCTCAAGCTGTCTCTTGGGCCTGGTTTACTTCATTTAATCAGAGAGGCTCTCAGGCCCGATCCCTGTTTGGGGTTCAGAAGTATGCGGATAAGCTTTCAAGCCAGATGAGAATGCAGCTGCTGGACTTTGTGAGGCCTAAAGGGCTAGAAAACATGATTAAATTTCACAGCAACAAGAAAAAATGGAGCAAAAATCAAGAGTGTAAAGCATTCGGGAAGGAAAAATCCTCCATCGGGCGTCCAAGCTGTTCAATGTCAGATCAGAACCTGGGGTTACAAGGGTTTGAGGCACCGCAGTCCAAACGGTCCCCACGTCTTGTGAATCAAACCAGAACTCTCTTCCCGAGACACAGCAGAACCTCAGTGCGACGAGCCTTGCACTTCAGATAGGATCCAGATCTCAAAGTGGCTATCCTTCTCTGGCCTTGAAAGTGAGTCCCACTGTAAAGGGTCACTTGTCAGTTTGGCTTTTTCTTACTGGTACCTGTGGGTACCTATAATTCACTCAGCATGACAAGGCAACACGTTTTCAGTGAGAGCTGCTTATTTAATGGACTGTGGCTCTCAGTCCACGTGCACTGCAGTGGTGCTTGCTGCAAAAACGAGCATACGCTGAGCTTCACACGCAAATTCCTGTGAGGTTCTCTGGATCACAGCCTATTATTGCTCTTTCGATGCGTAACTCACCTACCAGCGTGCTGTGGAAACAGTTTGACTAAAACCTGCTGATGATGGGTAGGAAGGACCCACTCCTGGGCAGCCCTTCGCTTCACTCTGTTATTTACATCCACACAGAGTGAAAACAAAAAAAAAAAAAGCCCAGTTTTGTTTGGAAAAGCTGGTCTAAATTAAGTCCCTTGAAATGTACCCAGTGCTGATGTCAGGTCCTTGGCACCAAACGCACCTTTTTACAGACCTCTTCCTACCATACCGCACTACTGGCTGAAGCAGCACAGCCTCTCAGCACCTTCCAAAAGCGTGACAGAAATAGGTCAGTTCACATCCGATCTGCATTGATCAACAACGTCCATGCAGGTCAGAATCTCCGTGTCCATTTCTGGCACAAAAAGTCGCTAGCAAAATCTAGGACAGAGTTAAGGAGAAAGAAATAAATGAACGTTAAGGGCCGTAGCACTTTGCAACTCTTATACAGTCCATGGCACAGTTTCTAGGAGCAGTGAGCAACAGCAATGAATAAATAACCTTTTGTCTGCCCTCCTCATGCAAAGAGGATGGTCCCATCCTTTTCTCATGTGTGCGTGTATGTGGAATTCATGCTCATTAGGGATGTGGAACTTGGCTCCTCCTCTCATATCATTCAGAATACATTTGCTTCCACTTTCACAGTTAAGGACATAAAAGCTGTTTGAATATTTCTCTTAGCTGAATAAATCTTTTCTCTTCAGAGAAAAAGGCCTACTCCCAGGCTGGAGGAGCTTTCACTCCAAAAAAAAAAAAAAATCTCAATGCTGAGAATAGGATATAAAATTCAAATACCTGAAGGGAAAACACAACCAAGCAGCTATGAAGCCAGGAATGGCGAGGGAATGAGAAATTGAACTCCAAGAACGTAAAAGCCACTCCAGTGATTTCTGACACTTTCCCGACATCGCAAAGGGTGGGAAAGTTCCTTTTTTTTTTTATAGTCAAGAGCCAGATGCTGGCAAATCCACTGGGGATTAGAAGTTCAGAAGAGACATGTGGAGTGAGCTGGTCTAGTACGGGACACGTCTCTCCAACAACGTCCCCGCAAGGACTCAGCTCCCCTGTGGTGGTTCGCCAGTTGGCTGGACTCACACATGATCAAAACACCACTTTGAAGAGATTTCTGTTGTCTTACTTTACACCACGGCAGGTTATCGTTGTTCATGCACCAACACACACGTTTCCACCCGCTGTTCAGAATTAAAATTCACGCGTGAGTGTATGACTCCTCCCATCTTGCTTCTCCACGTCCAGTTAAGGGTGCGTAAGGGAGATAAAAGGGTGCTCCAGTTCCTTTTACAACCAGGTAGAGTCAACCGAAAAGGGGCCATTCTCGAGGGGTCTTGCATACTCTGTTACAACGTGCACGGGCTTGGACAAAAGGAAAGCTAATTTTTGTGACAGCAGGTCACCACCAGAGAAAGAAAGTCAGTCCTTAATTATGCTACAGCCTCCTCCTGCGGCTTCAGGAACGCTATTGCTGTTCTGACCTGAAGTCATTGGAAACAGTGCTGCATTCAACAACTTTTGGTCCTTACACAACCCAGGCATCAAATAACCACCACTAAATTGAGGATAAAAACCACATTTTCTTACATTTTAGTTTATTTCAACAACCGGCCATCTGAGATAGAGGCTGCCACTAGGCACCATACCCAGCGCAGCGAGATCTCTGTCTTGGCTGGAGCATCACAGCAAAACAAATCAGAAACGATAATAATAGTAAATATACACACACCAAATGAGATTCACAACTACATGCAGAAACGCAGCGCTTCCTAACAGAGCCCGGCTGGAGAACCCAGCCACAAATCCACTGAAACCTTCCACAAAGAAACTGATAGGATTTATCTTCCCGTGCAGAGGAAGGGGCATTTCATGGCCCAAACAGGTTGATTCTGCCCCTTATTTATAACCCACAGAAAAAAAAAAAAGAACACACATTCCAGCTAATGATGTTAGCAATTCTTTCCCTTCCCCCGCCTTAAAGGTGGCTCAGGCCTTTATGCTTATAAATCATTTTATTGGTAGTTAAAATAGAGAGGCTAGAGCATCTAGCTGTAACGCGAGGCGCACTTCAAAGGGAACCTGCTTTCATTTCACAACAGTTAAGGTTTTATCAGCCGCTAAAGATTCCTCCTGCCAGAGGATCCTGTTACACCACGTTAAGCCTGGGGTGAAGGCTGCGGCTACTAAAACCAGACTGGTGGGAAGAAGATGAGGAAGAGGAGGAAGTTTCGAAGCTGCCGGTCTGCCTATGGAGAGGTTGTCCCAGAGGCTGCTGGGGCTGGATCACGCGAGTGAGCAGAAACCGTTCGGCTCAACTGAGGGGAAGCAGCTAGGGAAAGGAACGCTCTCACAGAATATAACTTAAAAGAAGATCTCCGAGCAGGTTCTTCATGTTCCAGTCATGCCCAGGGTCCAGGTAAGACCAGAGCCCCTCACTGTGCCACAGGCACCTGGCTCCGTAAGTGAGTACGCTGCTACAAGGATCCCGAACACGGGATTTTCACTGTAGAGCATCGCTCAATCTCTTCCCTTCACAGATGGGAGAGGGAGGCACGGCCAGACTAAGAAACCTCTCCAATTCATCACTGTCAGCCTTGCAGAACCAGCTGATCTCAGAAGAGCCCATCCTCCCGGCCAGATCGGGTCTGGGGCAAAGGTTAGCACTGGTTCTTATTTAACCTGAACGCCTGCACCCAACCCTGCCAACGGCCAGCCCGAGATGTCCCAGCCACTTGTTCTCAACCAGAAGTGCAGCGGGGCTGCAGAGACAGCTGCCTGCCAGGATGGGGCTGGACTGAATTATCCCCACAGCCGCAGAGATATGGGTCAGCTCCCACAATTTGTCAGACAAGGAGAGGAAAGGAAGGTCAAAAAGAGCCTCCTGTGGGAAAGAAAGCCTGTTGTGTTCCTGCTCAGTCTAATCAGGACTTGATGTTGGAGAAAGATAGATGGGATAAATGAGCTCATAAACGGAAACAGGGATGGAAAGCCAAGTTGTGCCTTTGCTTTCCAGCAGAATGGAAGAGATGCAACATGTGTTTGCCCGAGAGGTTGCAGAAACCAGGTGGCATAGACTCATACGGCCATTTATGGCCCAAGCAGACAAAAAAAAACTCCACTGAAGTCAGATGCAACTGCACAGAGGCGACTCTGCCAGAGCAGGTCCTCTCCAGGTTCTCCTTTGAACCAGGGCAAATCCCTGCAGTGCTTTGCCTTGTCCACACTAGTTAAAAATGCTGCAAGGCCTGGGCTTCCCAGGAGGCTGATCTAGAAGGCTGTTAGAGGGGAGCTCTAGCAGCAACAGCGATGAGACCACCGATAGTTACTGCTCCACCTGAATGCCTTCTTCCAGATGCTGCTGACAGTCAGCCCTCCCAGACTGGAAAAGGCTGAGATGTTCAGTGAGCTGGGACCCTGTAAGTCCCAACGAAGCTTAGCGATGACTACGCTTCCTCTGCCTGGCACTGAGGAGCGCGAAAAACAGACATCAGAGACACACAAGCATCCGTGAGACCTCTGAGGCAGTTCCTTACAGAACGAGAAGAAAAGCCCATGACAGCGCGCAGGTTTAGGCGCGCAGATTTTTATGTGCGCAGGCAGGGATACGGCTGTGTCTAGTGACACGCTGGTGCGGTGCCTGCGACGCAGAGCCTCTGTCACTTGTGGGTGATATGGGTAAGATAAATATTAAACAAGATAAATATTAAACAATGACTCTTCACAAATGAGATTACCCAATGAATTTAGCCTCTCCTTCTCCTGGTATACTATAACAATCTGCTGAAGAATTTCAACAAACAGCATGTGGTATGCGGATTTTTTTGCAAACTTTTTTTTTTTAAACAAACCACTGTTAGCAGTGAAATATCTGATTGTGACATTGATTACTTTACTCTTGCAATATTTTTTTTTCTAATCTTTTAATTAATCATGTCACAAACCCTTCCTCAACCAAAAGGCCATCCTCACAGTATGAACACCTCGTAACTGCTAATCATTTCATACTCCAGATGGGGAAGCTGGAGGCAGGAGAAATGAGATACATCTCCACTTTCACACTAAGACATCGTGAGCCCAGGTTTGAATTCATGGCTTCACAGCTCCAAACCCAACCCTGCCTAGTGATGCAG
>WHYT01014825.1:481801-493457 GCA_009806455.1 Tetrax tetrax | reverse complement strand
GGCTGTAGCCAATATACTGGGCTTAATAAGCAAAGTTATGTTTGTCTGGGGGACTATTTCACAGAACATAATTGAGGATGACAGCTTGGTTATGAGAAGCTTGATGTATACATCAGTTTAAAAGCTCGTCACCTACTTGATGCATTAATTCAAGTCCTTTGTGCAAGCCAAAGTTCCTATTCTAGGCAAAGCATATGGTCTGTCACTTAGCACATGACATGTTTTTAGATCACTGTCTGCAAGCGTACTGCCCCTGAATGTGAATGTATGGGCTTGCCCTGTAAAAGCTAGCACCAATTTATTACCTGTTCAAATAGTTCTACTGTGTTGTTTGGGACTATTTATAGCTTAAATATGAGGAAAGATATGTTCAGAGTTTAACCCACAGCTCTCCTTTACTATCCTTTGAATTTTCCCTGTGAGAAATGACTTCCATTTATCCAGCAGCTGAAGTAATATTCATAGGAGCATAAATGTATATGCTCATATTTCTCCAAAATAGTCATGTTGACAAGTCTCATAATTTCATAGACAATTCACTTTGCTTACTGGGTACTGAACTTGATTTTATAAAGATTGCTTAATTCGTTAGGGTTAACTAGACTTTGGCCAGATAAAGATTAACTGAAATAAAAACCAAACTGAAATCAAGCTTTATGGAAAGAGATATTAATTTACACTTACAATCAGCAACTGAGTAACAACAGAGAAGTAGAAATTGTGATCAGGGTCATACATGTAGGAATTATTTACTTCTCAGTGCATCAGAGTAGGTCCAAAGTCCACTCATAAATCATGCAAAAAAAAAAAAAAAAAATTAGTAATTGCTGGATACTTGTACTCTGAAATTTCATGTGGATGCCAAAGCATATGCATGTTAGATTTAGTGCCTTTGTATAAAATCAGGTAGACTGCAGACTTAATGGAAAGTATTACAAGTATTACAATTACAATTACAATTACAATTGTAATTACAATTACAATTTCCATTCTAAACTCAACATCAAATAGCATGCAAGTCCAGGAAATGAACAAATTTACAAACGTGCTGAACTTGGAACCAAATTTCCCCTCCCTATAGAAGCGTAGCAAATGGAAAAAGGGCACCTGTAGGTAAAATACTGAGTACAAAAATACCATGTCTTTGAACATTCGTTTGCATTCTGGATTGTTGCTTAGTGCTACTAACCTTATTCCATTTCCTTTCTGTCTGTAGTTATTGATATGAACGTGCTTGCTTTGTTTTCATACGCTGATTAGCAAATGTCAACAGAAGAATGTGAATATCTACTTTCATACGTGTCTGGGAGCATTTGCTGTTCATGTCTTGCTGTTAGTTACTCACTTTATTTTTTTTGTTCCAGTGGTTGTCACCATTCAGTTGGGATGCAGAAAAGGTACTTGGGTGAAAAATTGCACATTAGCCTGCTGAAGGCTAAATCTTGGGATGAGAAGTTGTGAAAAACACACAAGATAAGTTTTATCTAGCCCTGGGAAGAAGTGTGTTCCCAGACTACTTGAAAAGCGCAAGCTGTGGGCAGCATTGATGGAGCTTTTCCACAGAAATGTGCCTCACTTCTATTTCTCTGGCTACTTTTGTGCCTTAAAGAAAACAATCAAGTGTGAAGTGAAGAAGGATTCAGTGTGAAAAGTGGTATTCATTTAAATGGTTGATAAATATCCTACTGGCATCTGGATTTAGGTATCAGTACTGTTAACTCTTCCATGCTCTTTCCCTCGGCTTTTGTTCCTCAAAGCATGTAAAAAAAGGAGGAGAAGCACCCTTCCAAATCTGTGAAGGCTCAGAAACTCACCTGGGTATAGAACATGTGAAAATTATAGTAGTATAGGATTTTAACAACATGATGAAATGTAGAGTGCATAGTTGCTTTGATATCCCTGAAAGAGACCTTAGGAAGGTTGTGCAGAGCTGTGACAGTGGTATTTAAGAATGGACTTGTAAGAAAGCATAAAATAATCCCTGAAAAGGGATGCCAGGGCCTGGATAGGGGCACAAAATGAAAGCATGAATTGCTCTTGCACATCTGTTTACAGAGGGAAGGTTCGTTTGTGGCTTTCTTGAGTCTAGGAATAATGGGATTTGCATGCTAAAGAAGGAGGCGAGTGGGGTTGGTAACTGGCTTTGATGTGGATGTCTCCAGTTTTGTGAGGAATGCATCTAATGTCTTCTGTCTCCTGGTAACAAAATTAGCAGCCTGGCTAGCTACGTTATTTACAGTGAGCAGTTCCACATATGTTCTGATTAATGTTCATTTTGCTCGAGGTTTTCTCTTGTCTCTATTTTGAACAACGTGCCACATAAACCTCAGGTTAGTAGGTTTAAGCTTTGCAGGCTGTTGCACTGGGGAGAAATTCTCATGGAAGCTGTAGGAGATGAACACATTTCTGACTTTAGAAGAAAAGGAGGTGAATGCAGGAATGAGATGGTGGACTGAGCAATCAAAGGAAAACTAGATGGTGGTCTTCTAGCTCTTAAAGTAAAAAGCACTCTGCCTGTCTATGACTCTATCCGCCTTTTAAAGTCACTGAGTTTATTGTTGAAATTATCAGGGACAGACTTAGCTCAGCACAACGCACTGCAGAAAACAGTTTTATTGTATCATTGTTTCTGCACATGCATAGGACAGCTAGAAGGTGACTTCTATTGTCAACAACTCTGCTCAGCTGAAATTAAAAAAAATATAAAATCCCAGTATTTAAAAATACATTTTAATTCCTGATTCCTGTCAGTGTTCATTTAATTATCACCTGAGCTAGACATACTTACGAAGACTACACTTAGTAATTTATCTTGGGAAAAAAATTCTTGTTCAAGGAGCAATAAAATGTAGGAGATGCTCGTGGTGTCCTAATTTACTGTGACAAATAACATATTTAAGTGTGCAGGGCATATGCACTAGAGATGGGATATGATTATTTGAACCAGTTTCTCAAGTGTATCCTCATTATTTTAGAGGATTTACTGCATATAGATTTCATTTTGTAGTAGCTGGAAACTGTTCTGTTGGGTTTGAACAGTGGACAGGAACCATTACAAGCTCCCCAGCTACCTCTCTGAGGAGCTGAATGGGCGGTTCAGTGCTTATTCTCAAATAAGGCTTTCATTGGTTGTGCTATGTGCTATAATAAGATAAAAGTAATTATGAGTGACTGGTTCACTGAACAAAAGGAGTAGAAGTTTTAGGACAGAAACTTGAAAAAGGCAACCTCATAGAAATAGAGCTTGAGCCTTAGTTTTGTTTTTCCCTCAGTTAATTATTTTCATAGTAAACTGAGAAATACTACCTGGTGTTGTTCATTAATTTGTTTCTTTTGAGCAGGGAGAGGGGGAAGCTTTTAAAATCTTTGGTGACTAATATATCTAAACTTATTATTATCAGTTTATAATAAATAATAGAAATACTCTGTGAGAAACTAATTTGGCTTTGCAGTGGTGCCGTTCCGCTGATTACAGTATGGTTTTTGGAGAGAGAAATCAATGTAAAATTAAAGCCCTTATATTTATAAACTACTCTTTGATCAAGGGCTTCTACATTGAATGTGTCTTACAACATCTAAAATATAATAAAAATTTCTATTGAAAACATTATAAAGGGCTGTTAAAATAATTTGGCCAAGGCTGGAGATCATAGGAATCAAGAAACAATATTCAGTTCACTTTTTTTGAAGTGTTCTGACTGCAATTGTCTCTAACATGCTTGACCGATACTGCTAGAGTAAGGTAAAAATAAGTGTGAGGAGAAAACCACAGTGAGAAAATTGGTGAGCTGCTTTCGTTATTGTGTCTTGATACAATAGTGCTAATATAAAGTAACCATTACTTTCAGGATACTATATTGCATTAACACTGGAGTAAAGAAAAAACAGAAGTTCAACACTCTGGCAAAGACTAAGTAAACAGTAAACTTCTGCTTCTCACATCTTTTAAAAGCAAAAAACATCCCACTCATCCCCCAGCTGTGGCAGATACACCTTTGTGTAGGTGAGTATGTGTGTGTACTATTGATTGTACATCAGTACGGCTGCTGAAGAACTACAGTTTCCATCCTGCAGAATGATTTGACAATATTTCAAGACTTGCTTTTAACCTAGATAGGATAAAAATCTTTCCATAGAATAAAAACCATGTTGCTTCAAGCTGGCTTGATATAATTCCCCCAGATTTAGTAGTAGAACCACTCGATGGTTTTAATGCATCAGATGCTGCATCACCATTCACCTTTATGGACTGAGATCTTCAGGCAAGTGTTATCTCCCATAGTTTGCTGTCACTCCCATCATAGACTTGGTGGTTCAGTCAAGGAGATAAGTTTGGTGCCAGACAAGGAATATATCCTTGCCAGTGGGGACAGTCTACGAAGCAGAATGAGATAAGAGTTACTTTAGCATTTCTAGCAGAGGTAGATTGATCTTGAGTAACTAGGAGATAAAATGGCAGATTACATTCAGTCTAGATGTTGCACCCTAGGGGCAAAAATAGCTTAAATAAAATGATGGGCTTTGAACAGACTGTTTTACTGCTCAAGAACAAGATACTAGTGTTGTCCTAAATGACGGCAGTGATTTTACTATCTTATTTCAGGGGGAAAAAAAAAGTTAATTGAGGTTTAGAATTACTAGAGAAGGAATGGAGAGCAAAACAGAGATTATTATTAGGCCACTGTATAAATCCATGGTTCGGCTCTGTCTTGAATACTGCCTAGAGTTCTGACTCTTCAATTTTGAATTGGACATTATAGAATCATAAAAGGGTCAAAAAGAGTGTAAAAAAAAAAATTATTAGAAGGATAAAAAAGACTTCCATAGGAAGAAAAATAAGGTGGGAAGGGTATGTAGAGACAAATGTGATGCAATGAAAGCTTCAGGGAGTTATGAGGGGATCAAAGGGGGTAAATAGCAAATAATTGTTTGGTTGTCGCCATACAAGAAATGATGGGCATTGTTTAACAGATGGTTACTTCTTCATGCAACGTAATTGGATTGTGGAACCCCTTGCCACAGGATTTTTGGGTGGTAAAAATCTAAATAGAAAACAAAATCCCAAAAGCAAACAAAAGTCCTACTGGATAGGTCAAGGGGAAAAAAAAATTCCTTGAGGGATATTAAATAAGCTATCACTGCTGGATCAAGACGACTGTTTTGGAATAAGGTACTATGTGTTTGCCCTGTCCTCATACAGTTCCCTTTGCATTCACTAGGGTGATCCTGAGCTTAAGCGTATACTTGCTCTCATTGAGTATAACCATGCTTATTGCAGTCATCTGAAATAAAATAGTTGTGTGGTTGGACAAATTGAAATATTTCAGTAGTGCACTGTTATGAAAAAATCCGTATTTTTAAATGAATGAACAAACTCGGAACACTCCATATACAGCTTCATTTATGCGTCTTTTATCTCAACCATATTAACATCTGCACTCTCTAATCCTGGGATATATTGATAATAAGAGCAGGAGTGGAAGTAACTGATATTCTTTTGACCTGTTGGCTCACTGAGGAGTTAAAGCAGATGCTGTAAAAATGCAGGAGTGAGAAGGTGAGCGGTAGCAATTTCCCATATATTGGTGCATGAGTATTTATGGTTTGGTGGTGTGGGGTGGGTTTTTTTGTTTTTTTGTTTTGTTTTGTTTGTTTGTTTGTTTTTCTTTCTGAACGCAAGGCTTATAGGGGCATATACAAGGACTTTGTCAACAAAGCCAATCTCTGGTCCTCATTCCAGAGAGAGGCAGTGATTTCCTTCTGTTAGAGCTGCTAGACGTCTAGCTGCTGAGTGGCTGGACTATCCACTTACTGGATTAAGACTCACCCTTATCATAGAGCAACCAAACAGTTGCAGAATTTCTATCAAAGAATGATTATCCCAACCTTACTTGTTGCTCAAGGGGGAAGAGGATAGTAGTGCTGCTGCTGTGGGGCACAGAAGCCAGGCAGGAATACCTTTGAAAAAGGTATTGTTTTGAGAAAACAGTGCTAATATAAAATGGGGATGGAGATTACAAAATGGATTTCTCTGGGGCATAGGATTGATTTATTTTATGCAGGAAGGATAAATATGTGGATGTTTATCTGAATAAATGACTAGATTATCTTTCTTTGTGTTCTCAGAATGTGTATACTCTCTAGAAATTGTCTGCTTAATGAATTAAGCAGCAGCAATGTTCACAGTGAAAAAGGTGAAATTAAACTGGCTATTGAAGTTTTACCACAGAAAGGAAATTACTTCTCCATAAACTAAACATAGCTTTAAATAGAGCTATAGAAAGGGAAAGGGAATTTTTTTTTCTTTCTCCAAGAAGTCTTTTCATTTAACAAAATACCATTTCCATTCTTATTTTTTGGATAAAACAGCTCTGTTTACAAATGTGTTGCCACCAAGTGATATGGACGCTTTTTTTCCTGTGTAGTAACTTGACTAAAAATGAATTTCCAGAGGAATTGCAGTGAATTCTCTATTCATTCTGGGTCAATTTGGCAACTAAATTCTTGTTAAATAATATTAATAAAGACTGGAAAAAGAAAAAGTCATGTTTTGGCATTTAAAGACTTCCTTCCTTGTGGATTTGAAACAAGGCTTGTGATAAAAAAAATCTCATTTACATGATCTTAGTGTTTAATTTTATCTTGGAAGTATTTAAGTTTATTTCAGAAGCAAAGATATTTGGTGAGCCAAAGTTAATGTATGTGTGTATTTTGGAGTTATACTTCAGCAGGCCAAACTGTACTTACTGATCCTGTTGCTAAACAGAGGAAAGCCCTTTAAAAAAAAAAAAAAAAAAAAATTGTGCATGATATCTATCTGTGCTTATACTTCTTTGGCAAATTTTAGTGTTAGATTTGTTTAATTTAGTATACAATTTTCTGTAATTCTGGGTGGTGGTGAAGGTATGTGATTTGATACTGATTTATAGTAATAGTTATCACTGTTTTTAATGCAAAGAGAGCTACACTTTTGCTAGACAATACGCAGTTGGTAACAGTATTACAAACATCCACATGCATTGCAGAGATGTTCGAGTTGGTTTTGGTAGTTTTTTGTTAATGACTGAAACATGTGACAGGACTAGGGGTAATGGTTTTAAATTAGAGGGAGGTAGATTTAGATTAGATGTTAGGAAAAAAATTTTTACAATAAGAGTTGTAGAACACTGGAACAGGTTGCCCAGAGAGGTGGTGGATGCCCCATCCCTGGAAACATTCAAGGCCAGGCTGGATGGGGCTCTGAGCAACCTGATCTAGTCAGGGATGTCTCTGCTTCTTGCAGGGGGGTTCCCTTCCAACCCTAACCATTCTATGATTCTATGTCAATGTGGCCTTAGTTTGCAATTTGCACAATGCTGTTTCTTCAGTTTAACAGGCGTTAAATTCTTACATGGACTATTTGAGGACACTGGGCTGTAAGGCTATAAACACAGCAATCTTTTATCTTTTGGCAGTCACAGTAGAAACAGGTTGCACTGTTGTAGCCTTTGGTTTAACTCAGATTGCATTTTGGGCAGCATGTGGTGTATAAGCTGTCAAACACTCTGAAAATGGTGATATCTTGCCGACCTCTTGATTATGTCCCCTTATTTGTTCAACTTTAATTATCACATTATCAGCATCAAAGAAGTGGCAAATACATACAGGTATCCTGCTGTGCATGTTGTCCAGATATGTTAATTCATAATTATTGTTAAGAAAGATTGTATTTATAAAACATTTACTGGAAAGAAAAAAGCACCCTTTTAAAAGTATTTGGATGAAAGTATGGTAAAGTTCTGATCAAGATAATTTCAAGGATAAATAAGGATGTGGCAGGTGGCCAAGTGAAAATAAGTTTATGGGCATATACCATAATTCAAATAAAGGATGGTTCCTTTGTTGAAAAAGTTGATTTGATTGTATTCTGACAGGGAAGTGCAGAAACAAGCATCATCATGTGTTTCTTGATCAGTCTTCCAGGAACATGCAGGAAATCTTTAACATGATTGTGAAAAAGATGACAGTTCGGCTGCTTCTATGACATTGGTAGATGATTTATAGATACAGTAGATCTGACAATGACGTATAAATTTACAGCATGAAATATTTACATCTGAGCTTTATCAAAGGTTTAACAATAGCATTGAAGCCTCACTTTTTAATGATGACAACTTGGACAAGTACAAAAAGATACAGATGTAGGAAGTATTTCTAATCTGATGATCCATCCACCACCACTGCATGAAAAAGAAGGGACGGGGTGGGGAGCTATTCTCATTGCATCTCTCATTTTTCTTTATCCTAGCAGCCACTACTGTAAATTGTGGTATAGACCTAAGAAGCAGGTAATTTCTCTTGTCATAATAAAACAAAAAGGTCTGTTTGTGAAAGCCAGTCTGTGCTGTTATACACAGGCTATCTAATTTAAACCAAACGCTAGCAAGAAGTCAGTCTCCCTTTGTATTGTGTTCTGACAGAAAATATACATGCATTGTGTTTCAAGGATCATAGAGTAATTAATGGCTGTGTCTTTTTCATGGTTTATTTTTGAAAAATATCAACTTGGTTGTGAATGTAATTACTAATGTGTGCATGAACCCAACTGTTGAGATAGCAAAAAGCACCTGAGCATAGAATAAACTTGTTTTCATTAAAACTGTGATTTCCTTACCACCAGTAATGCTCGCCTGCAGCTTCTGATGTTGAATGTGCAGTGTTGACTCAGGATGATGTATGCTGACGTAATGAAAAAGTCTTGTCAGAGCATGAACTTGTTACCCTGGACTGCTCCCACAGATCTGGCTTCCAAAGTTGGAGATGGGTAAATGAAAAATTAAGCATGGTATTGATTTTGTTACTGATAATGTAGTTCAAAAGCACTGTGAAACTGAAACAAAGAGTTGGTGCAGAATTCAGCCTGGAATTAACTCACATAATGACTAATTTTTACCCAACTTCATGCCACAGACTCTGTGCCAAGTTCTAAAGAAGGAAGAGTTGTTTTTTTGCTATGTCAAAGCTGTTAAAAAATAGATGGGAGGACAGGTTTTTGAGCTATATAGAAGTGGAAGGGAAAAAATAGAAGTGGACACAATAGTGGTGCTCCTCCTTGGGGTGACTTTTTTAGGGAAAAAAAAAAAAAAAATCCCTTTTGAGCAGTATCACTTTGTGGGCCAGAATTCAGTTTGCAGCCCCTTGTAAATACCACATTCATTTTTTTAGGTGATACAGCTGACTAACTTGTTATTCCTCACTTTATTTTTATTCATTTTTCTCCCCATCCTATTGTATTTGGCATGACTTTTTAAAATTAAATCTTATTGTATTGATTTCAGGCCATTTCTTTATTGAGATCACTTATAATTCTGAACCAGTGGTCCAAGTGCTTGCAAAGATCTTGGTGACCTGCACAGAGTCTCTTTATTCTGCCAGGTTATTAATAGAAGTTTTGAAAAGGAGCAAGCCTAGAACACGTTTCTAAGTTGAAATAATCCCTTGATTTGACACAAAATTGTTGATCCTCAGACTTGCGCTGACTGTGCAGACAACTGATGCCATCATGCAGCTGTGTTTTATGGGGTTCTGGGGAGGGACAGCATCCATTGTTTCTAATTAGTTTGCAACAGGCAGTGTAAATCAGTAATTTTATACATGTGAAGTTTAGAGAGTGCTCATACCTCTTCTGCAAAATAGATATTGATCCATAAGTAAGGAAAGATGGAAAATCATTGGCTATATTGGTTTTACCTAGTTTGGTTATGTAATACGATTTCTGCTGTCTTTAAAAAAAATGCATTAAAGTCAAGAAATAGTGCAGCTATTTCTTCTTCTGTTTGCTGTAGCCCTGTCAGAGAATGAATTTGACATGGATTGATACAGATTGTTCTTGACAAATCCATTTCCTTATATAATGTTATATGGTGTTTTAGATGCTTGACATACTGCTTCTGTAATAATTTCTTTGAGTATCTTTGTAGCTTTAGTCTTCTAATGTCTAATTCCCAAGGTTCCCTCTAAAATTACATATTACTTCTGCTCTTTATAGGCATAATGATTTTAACTGGTAAGTAAATATAGCTGGAACTATTTTATTTTTATATTTGTTTACAAGGAAATAACATAAATGTGAAAAAGTAAAGCAAAGGTGGGGAGTGGGGGAAGTGGTTTTGCTCTGTTATCTGACTCTTGATGTAGTATTACGAGGCTCAAAACAGCTCTGACATAATTCAAACGTTAACTAGTTAACTAGTTCCCTTTCCTTGAAAAGAAGGGTAAAATTATATATAAACTACTTTTTTTTTTTCTTCTCTCCCTCATTTTCCAATATTGAATCTGTATGTTGAAAGAAAGCATAACAACCACAAAGAGAAACCTAAATATTACAGTGTCCAGAAGAAGTCTGTAGTGTTTCACATGAAGTTCTGTCCAGTAGACTACGGAGAATACAGACCTGAACCAAAGGAGTCTATATTTCTACAACGTGTAGATACTCTACTGTATTTCTATGCTGTATTTTCACCTATTGTGGATGCTCTCCTCCCAACTCTGGAGTAACATCCGGCAAAAGGTTTTAATATGTAAAATAAAAAAAATGAATCTAAAGACCTTGCTCCGATACTTACACATTCGTGTTAAAAACCTGTGTTCAGCTTGCACTGGTGGAGGATTAACACCAAGCTAGAGATCAAGTCACAAGTGTTGTTGCAATCTAACCAAACGTTATGTCACAGACAAGTGGAAAAATAAATTAAGAAAGCTAAAAGCATTTGAAAATTATTGTAATAAACAGCTGAAATATTTTTATGAACATAATGATTTTCATTATAGTTTTGCAAGAGACTACTACAGTCTGGAATAAAATGCTACTTTTGAAATTCCTGAAAAGATTAGTTGTAGGAAGTAGTAAGTGCTTTTCTCTATCTTCCCAGCTATTGCTTTTGAGGTCTTACGTGGGTTTCTGAATAGTCACAAGCCTACACACCTTAAAGTCATATTTTGATAGTTTTGGTTTTAATATTGTATGGATATGTTTTTATTGTGCCTAACTCGAGAGGTTTTAGGGAGAAAAAACTCCTTTCTTCCCTTTTCTTATGAAAGGTGCTATACAGGTTCCTCCCACTCAGCAGCGTTTCCAGTTTTCTAATGGCAGCCTGCAGCTGCTTTTTATTCGCAGCATGCTTCTGGTGTCATTACTTCTCAGTTTCTGTCTTCTGCTAACATCAGGGATCCTCCCGAGACATGTCAACTCTATCACTGCAAGTCAATATTCATTTGCTTTCTTCAAGGTCCATAGCTCTTCCCCATACAACACCAGGGAGAATTTCATTGTTGAAGCAGCTAAGAAGCAGCATAATACCCCAGCCGGTCACTGGTAGTCTTATGTTCCCAGAGTACCTAAGTCCTAAAGACAATAGATGGTAATTTACCCAACTGATTATCCACTGCTTTAAAACCCAATCAGCTGTTTAGAATTAACTCCTTTCAGTCATGCACTATGAATATAATAAAAGCATACTGGAAAAGCAGCATCGCACTGAGGGCTTTTCTCTCTGTGTGAGTCCCTTTATAGCTCACTCAGAAGTAAGGATAAGCAAAGCAGCTGAAATGAGAGCAGGGAAAAATGGTAAATCCTGCCAGCTTTTTTCTTTCCTTTTTTTTTTTTTTTTTTAAATCC
>WHYT01014825.1:456817-470825 GCA_009806455.1 Tetrax tetrax | reverse complement strand
TTTTTCTGGTTTTTTGGGTTTTTTTAAATCTGCTGCTTCCAAGGACACTGTGTTGGTTCATTCAGTCCTCCATCTGTGAACCACTTGGCATGGGGTATTTCCGTTAATGTAGACTTAAGAGGAGGGAAAAGACAGATTTGGTCCTCCTACACACTGTGATATGTTTTACCCTAAGGCAATATTCACCACCGCCCCCCTCAGGCGCTACGTGAAGAATGAAAGGCAAGATGCTGGTATGTTTGCGGCAGCGGAGGTGGTGATATGTGAGTTGGTGGTGTAGTTATCAACACATACCTCTAAGTATCTGCTGATCCTGAAATGTGTTGTTCACCTGCAAAGCTATCACTGGTGGGCAAGTCTGTAAGTGCATCTGCAGTTTGCTGTTCAGTAGGAGGAGGGACATGTGAGTACAAAGGGACTGAGTTCCTAAAGAGAGTGTAATAATCACATGGCAATCTGCTTAAGTGAATTTTCAACTGTTGCAGTAAAATAAGCAATTGTTTAAAACAACAACTAGTATTATTTTGTTCTCAGTTTTCTTCCAAACAAATTATTTTGTGACTATTTGAATTACACATTTAAAATATTTTTCAGTAACCTGTAACAAAAATTTTATTGGGGGGGAAAAAAAAAATTATCTGCAAGGAATTGCAGTTACTCCTGACTAAATGCAGACATTCTGAAATGAATAAGGAAGTAAGAAAAAAAAAAAAACCCAAACAAATCTGTTGGAGAAATGTAGAACACTAAATAATCTGAGACAAATACAGCTGTAAGAGAATAAGCTTATCCTGACTCAATCCACTAATCCATACTTATTCATATAACAAACAGAGTTCAGAAACTCAAATTTAATTTGTAGCTTGTGGCCTGAATGCATATGAAAAGGCTGCTAAATTTGCTTACATAAAAAATTCCTGTATTTCATACATTTTCATCAGAAGTAATAAATAATATCACCATCTCTTTTTTTTTTTTTTTTTTTTTTTTTTTAAATCCACAAAGGTTGAATAAGGCAGAACTAAGTGCTAGGTGCATTTTCCTCCTTAACTTTCATGCATTTTATTCAGTGTGATTCATGTTAGTTCAATGTTGGTCATTCTGAGCTATGTCTACAAGAAGATTTTAATGTCGTTTATCCAGTTGCTTTTATTCAGTTTGGTCCTTCCTTGGAACCTGTTCACAGAAGGATTTTCACTTCAGAGACAACCTGGAAGAAAAGAGTCTTTATGGAAAAGGAAATGCACTTAACCAAAGTTTACACGCTTATTTTTCTCCAAACCAACATGTTAAGACCTTAGGGAGAATTGTACCATAGGAATAAGTACAAGAAATGTTTCAGAACCTAATGAATGGAAGACCAGGTGGGCTCAGCTGTGTGCATTAATTCACCCTGTTGGCAGCTTTGAGAAGTCACTGATAGGAATTGTCTGTGTTCTTGAGGGATATGGTTCATGGGCTACTGGCTGAAATTTGTATTCATTTTGACTGTAAAACCCTAGGCTTTCAGTAGACACTCATCTTGGTGAGTTTAATAGGAGTGCTGATTAAAAAAAAAAAAAATCATCAGCGGCTTTTCAGATTCCCCAGGATAGACCTGGTCATTCATAGGTACAGTACAACTGACTCCCAGGGACTGTAGCCAAAAGGGCTATTTTTGCTAAATAAATAGTGCTAGAAGTTTGAAGATATGATTTTTATGTGGAAACAGTCCTGTGGGTGCTGACAGAAGGGGCAGATATGTCTTGAATTGTCCATACCTTTCACTAGCCCATTGTATGTTCAAAGCACTTGTGTAATTAAAACCATACTACTGAAGATGCGTGCATTAAGAAATAAAAAGTGTATGCAACAGATACAGATACATCTGATTTCCATCCCTTTGTTAATGTACACCTTTATTTATTTAAATTAGTAATTTATTTTTTGTGTAGTGCTACATTTAAATTGGTAGAAGACTGTTAAAGACAAGACCTTCTCGTAATGATCAGGAGGTGCAGGGGTTTGTTATTACTGGGGATTTGTTGCAGTCTTGGAAGAACCTTCCAGAAGATGAGTTTCTTTTGAATGTGCAAATACTATCACAAAATGGATAAGTGGATGACTTCCCTGTTGACTCCACCCCAGAAAGGGAGTGGCAGCTAGTCTACAGCAGGAGACTTTCAGCTTGGCTGAAAAATTGGTCCTGGAACTGAGAAACTGAGATATGACTTCTTTTTTTTTTTTTAAAAAAAAAAAGTGTTTTTTTTCTTTTGTGTATGTACATTATATATAATGCATACATTATATGTATAAAAATATACATCTCTGTGTGTATATATTATTCAAAACAAAAAGCAGGTCAGTTGGTATTTGAAGGTTACTTTCCAAAAGATATGTGTAAATATGCTTGGTGTAAATATGCATGCTCTTCTATGAAAACTAGCTAGTTGTTTTCGGGTTTCTTTAGATCATAAATTCCTACTAGAGTAGAAAGTATGCATTGGGTTTGCTTGTTTTTAATTGTTTTATGTTTTATGAAGATAGTAATGTAATCTTCTGGGCTAAGTCAATATTAGGAAACATTTACTTTTTCTTTCCTCTTCTACTTCCCTCTTCCTCAACCCCAAGAGAACACTGAGGAAAACTAATGTTTTCCTTCAGTCTTTATGGTATGGAGATTATTAGCATTTTATGTCACTGAGGTCACTGAGACTTCATTGGAAATGTAGAGGAAATGAACTTTAAAATTTTATGACAGGAAATCCAACATTCAATGTAGAGGTGTGATTCATAAAACTTTCTCATTTGCTGAGTGCCCTAATCTTCATGTTCCACGCTCCCCTCTGTTGACACTTAAGAGGCACGTACTGAGGTTTACTTAAGCTCATTGTGCCTTATGGAAGGCTCTTATGTTTGTGAAGTATTAATATTACCCTGTGCTGAGGTTATAATCCTATCCTTGAAAGAGTATTTGAGCCCTAGAGTGGGATTAAATACTGGTTCCTTAAGTAATTCGTAAAGGAGTATTTTCAAAATCAGGGCTGGAGTACAGATTGGTTTGGGCCACCCAAGTGAATTTTAAGCTTTCTGTTCCAGCCAGTGAAAATCTTGTTTGGCCTTGTGCTAGAATTGGATTGATTTATTATTCCAAGCTCTGCATCCTCCTGTAAGTTGTTATTGCAAATGAAGACAAGACTTAAATATTTAAGACTGTTCTTTGTGGTTTCTATTTAAGCAGAAAAAATGCAGTTTGTTGTTGACCCGCAGGGCTCTAAGACCTGTGTTTTCATCATCAGTTTTAGAGAAACCTTTCTTCCTTCAGAAGTTAAACCTGCAGACCTACATCCCAATCCATGCAGGAAGATGGTTGTAATTCTGTAACTGTCTGCCTGGCAAGAAGAACAAAGTCATTACCCATGACTGGCAGTGCTAAAAGAGCATCTGGAATTTATACCAATTGTGAATTTTTGTTGATTGTTGAATGACCAACTGGTGGGATATTTCATTCTAGGGTTCTTAGGTGTTCTGCTGAGCTCTGACATTGCCTGTGTATTGGGTTTGAGTCAGATAATGCCGTGTTAGTGTCTTATGAAATTGATATGTATTTTAGGACTTTTGATTATTTTCATAGTGTCATAAACCAATAACCTTTGTGATACAAAACACTATTTTCAGTAAACTGCTGAAAGAATTCTTACTCTGTTCCAATTGATGCCTACTAGCAGTCATAACCTGAACAGACTGAATTGCAGAATTTTGGGACATTTCTTGAACCTGGCTTGTTGGCAGGTTCTGGAAGGAAATAAAGCAATAAAATCTTATTAAACATAAGCATTGAGGAGAAGGCCATGTCGCCTTGAATTTTGGTTTTACCTGATTGCAAGGGAGGTTGTTCCAGAATAATTAATGCCGATCATGTTAGAGGTGGGAATCATGATATCAACAGGTGACTTAAAACAATCTTGCCACCCGTCAAATCACCAATGTGTATGAAATATCTAACCTGCAGAAGATTTTTCTACAATTCTGACTCTGAATTTTGAAGTAGGTGCTATTTTTCCAGAGACTGGTCAGTGGTGCAAATATAAACTTTTGAATTTTCCTTTATTTCCCTCTGTCCGTTTTCTTTTAAGTTAGATGAACTCCTAGTCCTTGTCAGAGTAAGTTTCAAGATGCGTAAGCAAGTACTATGTCTGAAGGTGTTTAAGGTACCATAGACTTAGTACAGTAGTGTAAGAAATAGAAACTCCTTCTAATTAAGTATTCTGCAAGATATGCTTTATTTATTTGTAAGTTTGGTTAAAAGGTACTCAGTGTAATTTCTGATTTTTATAAAAAGCAGTTACACTTTAGCTTAGTACAAAGAATCATGGTAGAAATAGAATGGGGAGAAGACGAGAAAGATGTGGATGAAGAAAGAGTTGAAATCTAAGCAGGGAGTGTTACAAATCAGGTTCTGTTATCCAGGAAAAAAAAAAAAAATATTTAACGTTGGTCAAAATAGACTGGACTGATAAAACTCCCTAGTCACTAATCACAACGGAAATAGCAAAAGGATACCAGTTTTTCAAATCTTCCTTCATTAGTGAGAGCACAACTGTACTAGTTTTCTAGTTTATTTTCCCTTTCTATGAGTATGAAAGGTGGAAATGGGACCTGATTTTTGATGGTACCGCTAAGGAGACAAGGCTCACTCACCCACCTTGGGCCAGCAGTCATGAACTGGTCAGATTCAGAAGTCTGATCAGTTTTTGGGTTGAATGGGTGTTACTGAGAGCAGGTGGAATTGGGAAATATTTCGAAGGGTGCTCAGACTTTGTTGGTGCATTGTGGCCTGTGCTGCTATTGCTCACAATGAGGAGCAGCCCTGAGATGCTTGCTATTGTCAGAAGTACTGTCTGTATGATCTACTTACGGCTTGTGTGGCTAAGGAAAATATGTCTATTAAACATTATTATAAACAAACATGTCATCAGTATTCCTTCCTCCCAAGCCCACCTCAGAAGAGATCATGATGTGTCAGATTAGATATAACGAGTTGCCTTCAGTGTAGAATTGACAGAAGCGCAGATGTGCTTATGCCCAGATTCAGCACAGTCTTGGTTAAATGCACACATCTGCAACCTGAAAAGCCCAGGCAACTGCATCATCCATAAAGCCAGTAGGGATTATAGGAATCCATAACTGTGTTTAGTCAGGAGTAAACTAATATGTTTAAAAGAAAGAGAGAATACTTTATGAGGGGAAAATCTGAAAAAGATCTAATCCTTGTTGTAGGCTCTTTTTGTACTTGTTTTTTTTTTTCTCCTGGAGAGAACAATGCCGTGCTGTAAAGTGCAGTTGCCAGTGGTAAGGCTTCCCTTCAAAGACAGTTGTCAGTACTCTGTCTGGCACAGAGGTAGATCCAAACAAGAAGGGAGGGAGGGGGTCGTTTGTCAGGAAGAGAACCAAACAGCATACCTCATGACAGTTGTCAGAGCTGCAGATAACAGGGATAAATCAGCTACTCTGGTTTGCCACTAGGACTCCAGCATTCCCCCCATTTTTGCCACCACAGACAGCTGTTAGTATGGCTGAGCTCCTTTCTCCTGAAGGGAGAAAGCTGAAGTCTCAGTCTCCAGTCTGATACTTGCAAATTGTATTTTAAGTCTTGCTTTCTGTAAACCAAATGTTACATTTTTTAAATGAGAATTGTCTTTTTCTACATAAGTACATAGGAGTAAACAAAAATATGTATTGAGTAGTGTGCACAAGAAACATAGCCAGTACAGTATAAGGGCATATTCCAAACTCTACTGCAAATAAATTATAACAACCCTCTTGACTTCAGTAGGCTGTGGACCAGGTATTAATAGAAGATGAGAAAAGGCTTATTAACCATTATAGCTAAGCAGGTGTTCTGCCTTCTTTCTGGCTGGTATTTAAGTTCTGGAGAGCATGTCTTTTGTTGACAAAAGCTTTATTCTTTAAGAGACTGGTAATTTTAAAGTTTGGATTTTGCACTTGTCAAGTATAGATAACAATGATTATTGCTGTTGAGATATATTATTATTCTGTCCCACATAGAACTACATAATCAGCCTCTTTCTAAATTGGCATGTTTATTGGCAGTAACAATAATGGGTTTGCAGAGCGCAGAGATGCTATTGAGAAGAGTATTGTGTACACTGGCTTAAAAATCTGGATCTAAGAAATATTGGTAGGGGAGAAGAGTACCCTGAATTGTAACGTTCACTTTTAGACCAAAGGGAGCAAAAGACTATTGCAACTTACCTGCTGTCATGTACGATAGCAGATCTCTTGTGATTTCTTGTATGCTTCCTATAGTACTGTGAAGAACATATACATTGGACCAGAGTTATTTTCAGCTGCCCTGTTCCTAATTTAAGCTAACCTGATTGCCTCTGGTCTCTGACAAGGGACAGCTGGAGTTCCCATCATACAGCCTTGAGCTTTTTTGAGCAAGGAGGACAGTATAACATGCTTTGGCATACTGTAACAGCACTTGTTTGACTTTTGTGCAGGTGCCCACCTGGAAGATCTGTGTGGTTGAGTACATGGTGTAGATCTACTCTTTTGCCTACTGGCATGAAAAGGGTTGGTAAAAATCTGTATGGGTGTGGGTTTTTCCCCTCTTTCTGTTTGACTTGCATTCTCTAGGTCTCTGCCGAGGGTGCACTACTGAAAGCACAGTGCTTCACCTTGTAGTCTCCAAGGCTAAACCAATAGTTTAGTACATTTTTTTTTTTTTTAATGTATTGCCAAATGTAAGTAAGTATCAAGTGGTGCCTCCTCTAGACTCTATCCAATTGTACAAAATAGAGTGCCTAGGAGCCTTGTAATGGACAGGTGCCAGGAAGTGGACATTGATACCTGTCTGATGAGCTCTCTGCTGAAAAAGGAGCTCTTCGCCCATTACTGCTCACTTCCCTCTAGTCCCTGACAATGCTGGCAGAATGCCGTGCTTGCAGAGACATAAGCACTTCAGGCTTAAAAGGGATTACTCCAAGATTAAATGCGATGACTCCTTCCTGCTACTTACAAAATAGATCTGGGGTGGGGGGGATGGGGGGGGGAAACATTGCTTAAAATGCTACTTTCCCCTTGCCCGCTTGCTGCTGAGGCCTGCAACTTAATAGTTTGCCTTGGCAAGACCTCCCCTCCCCTGCTGTTTCTCCCCCTGCAGCTGCTCGTTTTGGAGCCTGTGTGGCTGCATGCGTTGTTAAAAACCGCAGCTGCTCTGCATCCATTGTAAGCTCCAGCTATTGATTTAGATCTTCCCATTTTTGTGTTGGAAGAGAAAATGGTTGCTTTAAAAAGGCATTTATGTGGGACCTGGAGTCAGCCAGGGCCTTGAGGCAGAAAAGCCTCAACTCTGCGTGGCAGATGTGCCAAAGTGCTAAAAGTGGTTCCTGGTTTCTGATCCTTGTTTTATTATAACGAACACATACTAATAAGCTAAAACAAGATAAATACTTCTAGGGAGAATACACAGATCTTGTTGGGTAAGGTAGATGTAAATAAAAAAGTCTGAAACCAAATCTTTCCCCATCTCCAGTGGGTCCTTGAAAGGTTGGACCTTTCTTCTGATTTTGCTTTTGACTACAGCTGCTGAGAAAAGCTGGTGGCAGTGGCTTTGTGGGTTGCAATAACCCCCCACCCTGCCCTCTGGAGCTGTAGGCACCTCTCCTTGTTGTCATCGCTTTTGGACTTCCTGCGGCTATGCTCCTCTAAGCGCATACGCTGCTCCTTGGAGATGTACAAATCCAGATTTACGCTGCCAGCTCCGTGCTTGGCAGTTTCTCTTTTGTACCTGGCATGTATTGCAGTCCACAGGCTTGCTGTGCTTGGATGTGCTCAGCTGCTGCAGGGGAACAGCCTGGTCCCTATTGCTGAAAGGCTCTTGCAGATATCTGGGTGTAGCTCTTGCTGTGCAGGATCACCCTTTCTGGCAGAGTATGGTAAATGTAGCATTTACACAACAAGCAGGGGAAGCACAATAAATAGTGCCGCTGCCCATCACATCACTTCACACGTGCTTTTTAGCACTTGTCCATTTATTTAAAAACCTGGAGGGATTGTTTTTTTACATTAATGTCACCTCTTGTGCATCACGCCTCTCTACTTTCATGTCAAGCAGTTAAACACTGCAGACTTCACATTGCTTTTCACAGGTTGTTATATTTTGTTGATATTCTGGTAGTAAGTGAGGAAGATATGGAATATAAAATTGAGAGGGCTTGGGATCGCTTCCAAGGATTCCTGGTTTTCGTAACTGCTTTGAATGTGCCCTGCAGAAAGGCGGTGTTCACTCGGGATGGTTTGAGCGATATTTTCTGGGAGCTCTCCCAGGGTTTATTGTGGTTGCTTTATTTAATTTGCTTGTACAATTATGTCCTTGTGTCCCTGAAAGTCTCATGATGATTTGTGCACTGTCTGAGGAAGTGTGGACTAGGACATGAATGGCTGACAAAAAGAGGAATGTTAACGTGCTATCTCAGCAGCTGCAATGCTATGTTTTTTGTGATAATCTAACACAGAAATATTTTTTCTATCTAGTAACTGGGAGGTCAAAGCAGTGATAGTTATCTCTCTGTGCTTTTTCCCCAACCCACACTGCTATCCCCAAGAGTTAGAAAGGCATGTTCTAGAAAGCGTATCTAAACAATTGGGGTATCAAGTCAGTATGCTCTAAGTCATGGTGCTGGAGGTTTTTAAGTTAAAACTCAGGAATTTGGGGCTCTAGGCTTTGGTATAGACTTTCCGCATAGTCTTAAGTGAGGTCATTGAACAAAACTCTCTTTTGCTAATGGAAAACTATGTGCTCACAGAGACAGCTGGAAGTAGTTTCTTCAGTTGTAATCTGACTGTGTATTTCTAAGGACTGACAGATAGAGGTTCAGCATTTCAAATATATTTGAAAATTTCAGTTACAGTAAATATCAGTGTTACAAAGAAATGGAAATATATGCTGTTGTCATACCAGAAATGGTATTTTTAAATTAATATTACCAAATAAACTTTACTGTGAATTTTATTATAGTAAGTTAAATTATGAGTGTGGTAATAAGCCACAAAATACACTTGATTTCCTTTATATCTGCAAGCAGAATGAAAGAACTGGCAACTTATATCAAAATGAGTGCTTGAAGTGTACCTGTTTTTAATTAAGGGAACTATTTGCTGCAAATTATTCAAGTTCATACTGTTTAGAGGTAGATTTAGAGGTCTCTATCTGAAGGTAGTGTAGAGATACATCTGCATATTCTGAGTTTAGTTCTAGTGTGTATATTGCCTGACACAGAAATACAGATAGCCCACACTTGTTCTAAGGGTGGGATGAGGTACAGATCAGAAGTAGATTTCACTCCTGGATTAAGGTAGGGAGGGAGGAGAGGAAATGACATCTCCAGCTACCTGTTTCTCTGTGGTGAATGTAACTGTGTTTTCCTTCAGCAGAGTTGCTGACTTGTCGTGAGATGCGTGTTGTGCATTAACAATCATATAATTTGGATGGCCTATGTGTGCCCGTGATGCAATTTATGTTGCATCCACACTGGAATCCTGTTGTGCCTAATAGTTGGGAGTTTATGGTGTGCAGGTTTAGCAGCTGAGGTTATGCATGCAATGTAAGATCCAGAGCGTGCCTTTGTACAAAATGTGTTCTGTATGCGTTGCTGAATTTGAAGCTGACTCTTACACTGTGGAAATCATGGTGCAGGCATGTTTTGGGGAATTTATGGCATGACAAAGGAAGCTTGTCTCATGTTTGGAAGTTTAGCACTTCAGTGTTAATACTGAAGTGCCAGCTTTTTGGATTTGGGATGGAACAAGTGTCCCCTAATTTTTTGAGCTCCGAGTTTTACACAGGATCTGTCATATACTCTGTGTCAGTGCACTCACTTGGCAGTCAGTTTTGAGCTGTAGCACATTAGTGAAATGTGGTCAAAGTCGTCTTAGGGAAGTTGTTTGTATATTGCCGCATGTATAAATGGCATTATTGGTAACTATATAAAGAATTAAAGAAAGCTAAAAGAGGTTATATTTTAGAAGACGATATCTCCTGTATTGTTAGAGCACTATATTCAATTCCCTCCTTTTTTTGCCCCGTGGATTGCTCCTTACCTGGAACAAGAAAGACTCACGCACGGTTCCCTTCACCCCTTGTTTTCGTAATGAAAAAAATTCATTGGGAGAATCTGGTTCTTTGCAGAAGGGAAATTCTGCTGTTTATTTCATATTGCTAGCATAAATTTTTATAACATAATACATAAATAAAAGGTGCATCCATTTCTTAATAGGAGAACTTTTACTGCTCAGAGATAGTTTGGTCTCCTTAGATATGCGTTCTCATGGATTGTAGCCCTCATGGCATTTATTTTAGTGTTGCGTAGCGCGTTGTTTCACTATGAGCCTGTAGCAGAGGTGTTGCAATAACTGACGTTAGATGCTTGACCTGTATACAACTTCTGGAAAAGCTTGTAAATCTGTGAATACCCATGCTTCTGCAACTTGAAGACAAAGGGGCTTCTAATAATGTAGCAGAGAAGCCTCTTTACAATATGGAAAAAACTACTGAAACTAGGGTTTGACTATCATTCACTTGCAGATTTTCACTAGATCCAAAAAACCTGTGTGGAGTATGGGTGCTTCAAAAATAATTACTATGTATTCAGTTAATGACTTGTCACTCTGGCTTTATTTTGGAAAAGGAAATAAAAACCTCTTTCACATACGATTTCTCAACTTTAGTAAATAAGGAGTTATAAGAAAGCACATTAGAGCTAATGGCTATTACAAGATATGTAGTTGCTTAGTTTTTAATTAGAAAAGGTATGTTGAATGCACATGTATAATTACAGCTTTTATTATTCTTTGTATAAACCAGAAATTACTGGGAAAAAAAGAAGTTACTGACACACAAGACCCTTATTTATAAACATAAATTTCCAGTGATGCCAATGCAAATACAAAGCTATTGACCCTCAGTATCCAGCTTTACCTGGCTCTTGCTGTTGGCATGAGATTAAGATCAATACAGTAAGCATCCTGGAAAAAGTGATGAAAAGGCTACTGGGCATTTTGTCACTTTTGCTGATGTTTTATTTGGGGTAGAAATTGTTATAATCAAGTGGAACTTGAAAGCTTAGTGTATAACTTGATAGTTACTTGGGTGAGTCAAAGACTTCACTTAATAGGAAGTCTTGTGTTGGTGTTGTAGGCAGATGCTAACTTCTGGAGATGTTTTGAGGGGTGAATCTACATCTACAATGAAGCTACTGAAAGATAAGCCAGTCAAGATGTACATGCTACTAGTGCAACAATTTTTTTTCTAAATGACATTAAAGATAGCAGAAAATTTCAGACTGCAGAAAAATACAGACATGTGCCTATGATGCTGGCTAATAACCAGACACTTGGAAGAGTGTGTTACATTCAGGAATTTCCATTACTTGCTCCTTGCCCCCTTCCACCTCCCTTTCAATAAATTGCTGAAGATACTGTTTCTATTGTTAGTGTGTCTGTGAGAGACAGGCACTTTCCACTTGGAGGGGCGGGAGGGGGCTAGAATTAGTTCACTGCCTCTGGAAAGCTGATACTCTGCAGTGTAAGTCTAAGTTGTCTTAATGGGTTTTATACTACTAGATATCAGGCATTCTGCTCTGTGACAACTCTACTTTTGAAACTCGCTGAACATACCTAATGGAAATGGATGTAAAGTGTAGGGATTGTTAAACTGTGACGCTGAAAGACAGCACCCTTGAGGTAAAATCCTCCAAATGAACTGCAACTGCAGAATAGTTACAAGATAAGGAAATTTGTCATATAATCACTGGGATCCTACATTGCTCCTGACTGGCAGAAGACAAGATAAAAACAGTTTGTTGCTTCCTACAGTCAGAAGCAGGATTTCCCAGTTTTAGAGTAAATCTAAAGTTCTTTATGTGTATATGTTTTATCTTTATAAATATCTGATTATATTGATGTGTAAAGAAGCCTATTAAAAGGTTAAGTTAAATATCCACCACCCTTGTAGTAAACAGTGACAAACACTTTGTTACAATTTCTAATTTTTTTTTTTTTCTTAAGAGATGCCAATGCTGTCTTCCCCTCTTTTACCTGCTGTTTGAGAACTTCAGCAAGGATATCCTAGATTTTTCCTGACCTTGTCACAATGTTTTTCTTCCCTTTACAATGCATTATTTAAGGTGTGATAGGGTGAAAATTTGAGCAGTCTAAAGCCCAAAACAAGGACACTTCTGAATATCCAAGTTTATGTTAAGCTTAGTTGGGTGTCAAGCTGGGTGTATGCACTTGAGCTGCACTAACAAAAAGTTTGGCTTCATAGGCAGCTGGGAACAGCGTGCTTTGCTCAGCAGCTCCTTTTAGAGCAGAGCAGGAACTTCAGCCTCAAAATCAAAAACTCATAAGTTGGCATGTTACACGTGTCATCTTCGAGCACGCGCAAAGTATGGAAATCTGCATGAAAACAGTTATGTGTTTCAGGAGGTTTACTACAGAACTCTGATATGAAGAGCCTTTCATTAAAAACCTTCCCTTTAAACACTAGATGCTCTGGAATCTGTAAAACTGCAGTTGGATTTAGGGGTGTCTGTTCTGTGTGCAATTGTAATTCATGATGTTATTGGAAAGATGGAGGAGCATGTCTGGGTTTTTTTATGCATCTTTTGAGAGTTTTGCAGTTATAGTAGTGTTCAAAGAGGACTTGTGTGTCACTAGGAGTTCAGGGCTGCTGTCTCTGAGATACCACCATGATAAATAACTAAATAAGACATTTTGGTGAGTAGCTTCTTTTGTAATGCAGTCCCTTTTAATAAAAGATAGTTCAGACTCCTAAGTGATGTCCTCTAGTATTGTTTCATAGCTTGAATATAAATATATCCATATATATATATATATATTTAATAATTTCTGAAGTTTTGCTCTGTTTTTCTAGGAGGTACTTCACAGAAGTGTGTCATGGTGACCTGAGAGCATTTCTGTAGAGCAGGTTGTTGACTGAAAGGATCTTTGTGGCCTTTGGATTGTGGTTCTAGAATAGTCCACTTTCTTTTATGTTTTGGTGTGGTTTTTTTTTTTGGTTGTTTTTTGTTTGTTTGAAAAGAGGTCTAAGAAATTAAGTTCTTTATCTCAAATGGAAACTATCTTAGATGTAATCTCAATGCTTAGTTTTATATGCTCTACCTACTTTAACATGTTTCTGACTATGAAATAAAATGCATAAACTCAACAAAATAGCTTTTTTTTTTTACTGCTGTTTCACTGTGCGAAGCATCTTCTACAATATGTTTAACTTCCCAGTAGCAATTCAGCTCAGTTAATATACTACAAATGTAGAACTTTTATTAAATCTGCGAAATGACTGCTCACTCAAAAATAATCTCACTGAAGAAACTCTGCTAAAATCTGTTAACGTATCCTAATAAAAGGGTGTAATGACTTTAGAAAGTTTTAAAGAAATGTTATGGAACTGTAACGCATTTAGTAGAATTTAATTTACTACACTTCTTAGGTGAGCAAGGTACAAGGATAGTTGCTTTCAAGCTGTAGCTGTGAGAGGCAGAGTTGAGGAGAGCCTATCTTCTGAATTTGGTGGTATACCAGCTGAACTGAACTCTTTATAGATTTCTTTCATGGTGTAACTGTCCCCTCCAGGACTAACATGACTATCCCATCACGTGCCCGGCAGCTCATACCTCTACCTCTTCCTCTCCTGCACTACGCAGGTAGGCAGGAGAAGTAAATTACAGGCTTGCTCTTGTGGTGTTCCCCAAGCACTGTGCTTTAGAGTACTGGCTAAAGTAGATGGGCTGCAGTGCCATAGTTTTGGGGACTTCTGGTTCCACAGAAATGGCACATGTTTTGTGCTCTTGCTCTGAGGGAAGCTCCTTCGTGAGACATGATTAAAAATCTGCTTACTTAAAGCATAGAGTTGCAGTACTAAAGCTATACAAAAAAAAAAAAAAAAAAAAAACAATAAAAAGCATTAAGCTTATATTTAATA
>WHYT01014825.1:435364-455666 GCA_009806455.1 Tetrax tetrax | reverse complement strand
TTTTTTTTTTTTTTTTTTTTAGTTTCAAGCAAACAAAATTATTTTCAGATTCATTCCTATTTAAAGCTTTGCAGAAAACAGATTTTCAAAGTGAATTACAGTTTCTATTTAAACCATGGGATAAAGAATCAAATTTATATACAAGTGGAATGTATTTTATAGACGAATATTACTACGTAGGCTGGGTGTTGTTATAGCATCACCATGTAACTAGCTGTCCTGAGAAACTGGCATTTTTTTCAGGCTATTTTCTCCAACCCTGCTGAGGTGTAAGATGCTGCACACAATTACTTACTCATGTCAGATTGCCCTTTGCAATGTGGTAGACTTCAGTTTCTTTTCTGATTAACTGGCTGCAGTTTACCTCAAGAAGAGGAATGAGGCAAGTTTCAGAGAAAATTAACACCACTGCTTTCAGCTCCTGGTATCCAGTCAAATAATTACTGATGTTTGTCATTAAAATTGGGAGAATGTATGATCCCTTTGACTCTGGTGTTCGTATTTTTATTTCTCACTTAGATTGAAATGTCAGATATCTGCAAATGGTATTGTACTAATAATTAATTAAATTGTAAAGAAACCGGGCATGGCTGTGTAGCCTTGTCAGTAAAAACAATTGTTTATTCCAGCTGTGCTCTCCAGAGCAGTCTTTATAGAATTACTATTGGGATTATTTTTTAATTTTAGATTGTCGTATATTTAATTGTCTTTCATTAGTCCTTGTTTCTGTTTTTATTTTCTTTTTTTCTCTTGATTTCAATTATTTTTCATGTCAGTACTTTTTGCTTTTGTAATTGTTTAATGTGAGTTCAATTATCCAAATCATATAAAGATTTAGAACTTCAAATTAAACCTCATAATTTATCCATTGTGAATTTTTGCATATTACTTAAAATGTGTGAACAGAAAGAATCACAGATGTATGAAATCACATATTTCAGTTTTAGTTTCATTGGTATATAGATACTAGAAGTAAGAGTATCAGTGTATGTAGCATGCAGATTGGAGTGATATATACGTGAGCCTGCTTGGGGAATGACCAGACTCTGGATCAAAAAAGGATGACCAGTGAATAATCAATTGGTATGCCTTTTCAGTGGAATGCAATCTCATAGAACTCTACTGGAAAATAGAAGGCATCAGAAGATATCATGTGAATAAGGATTGTGGAAAATATCTTTCTAGTAATCTGACAGCATCACTGCATATGAAGTTTATCAGGGTGAAGTAACACAAGTCAGTGTTATCAGTGTTATATAGCAACACTTATTTGGATTTCGACATATAAATAGTGGGCTACATTAACACTAAAGTTTGGGATTCATCTGCTCTACCTAAGGTAGCTGAAAGTTAGATATCTACAGCCATATTAAATTTTCCGAGCCCTAAGTTGTTTTAAACCTCTGTAAGACGTCTTGCGCTGGGCACGCAAGTGTGAGAGTATTTGCTTCCATTTTGAATATGATGTGGTAAGGAGTACATGCAAGATAAGGGCATGCTGGAACATGTACAAAGTCAAGGGAATTTTATAGCTGTAGCCTGAAAGCTAAGAGAAAACTAAGCCTGTGTGTTGTCATCTGGGAATGCCCATGTTCTTCACACTTGGTTTGGTTTTGGTTACTGTGATGTGTATGTGTGTGTAGGGAGGAAGAAGTCTTGCATTGCTGCTGCGCTTCTCCCTTCAGCTTTTGTCATCCTTGTCCTTCTGCAAGTAAACCACTGCAAGTAACCATGTTTTGTCACATTTATTATGCTTCTAGTGTTGCTTTTTCTTCCTGCACTGCTAATGTTTCCATCTGTGTGCTATCATACTCAAAAAACCTGGGAGGCATCAGATAAAGTAGTCTGCAGAGATTATCTCCGTTTGTTGCAAACATACAGGATCTGATTCTGACATCCTCTTTATGCAGTTCCTCTGCTACACTGCCTGTCCTCTCAGACAAATAAAGCACTGAAATTATTAAGAATGAAAGAATCTGGCCTATTGTGACTCAGTTTGATTAGTCTGTTAAAATAATTAGCAGGTAGCTTACGGGAGATGATGTAAAGAGGAATTTTATGGCATGTTTTAAGATTAAGATGGGAACACCTGAAGCAGTGTGGAGACTCTACTGAAGTGTAGAGGTAGATACTTTGAGCATCCCTACCTCAAACTTATGATTTTGAGCTGGTACATATTTTCATTTTTGTTTATTCACAAAGCAAGCAAATTTAGCCTTATTGAGACGGCTTATTACTTTCCTGTATTGCTGTAGTCATGTTCTAAGTGACGGCAGATGAGGGCTGATTTCCTAATGTGCAGTTTGACTTAGTTAAGCTTACTTTTCAGAGCTAATTCATCTATTGGTGGCAAATTGAATTTTTCCTGCTTTGACATGCTTCAAAATACATTTTTCATACACTCCTCTGTAGCTGAAGATAAGACATGCAGAAAAAGCGAATTGAGATGGAAAGCATTTACCTTCTTTCTCTTTGTTGCTGGCTGCAAGATATGATCCTGCAGCAGCTGTCTCATCATCAGAACATTTGTTTCGCATTGAGATTTCTATTGACCTCCACTGAAGCTTTGTTTATGGTGAGAGCAATGAGCTTTCAGTGCATTGTTTGGCTCTGCTGTGTGGGACAGGTCCTGCAAACAAAGAAGATTGCTTAGATCTCAGACCTGAGCAGGAAAGGCATTAATACTAGCATGCTGCCAAAAGCTAGAAGCAATGGGATAATTTATGCTTTGGAAGGGTCCCATTTTGTGAATTTACTGTATGGACTCCCTGTTTATTTTGTTTTCCTTTCTTGTGTTGTTATAGCATTTCATTCCTCTGTCCAGCTTTCCTCCTCACAGCCAAATTCCTTTGTGAGAAGCAGGCAACTGCAGTCCAATTTCTCTTTCTGCAGCTGATTTTTATTCAATTATGAACGGGTTTCCAATGAGGCTGTATGGTCCAATGGTAGAAAAGAGACACTGACAAAGATGGCTATGTTTTGTTGTAAGCCTTGGTGCTAGGGTTGAGAAGGGTTAGATTCTGACTGACCTGGTTTCATGAAGCCCCAGTGCCTTCATTGTACGGTTTGTAGCACTTAAAAGCTTGGTATGATGTCAGTGTGTTTTATTGTAAAAATATTTGAAATCCTGGGTCCACATTCTGGATCTAGAGGTTATGGCTAAAATGTTGCTTTGGAGGCAGTAAACAGATCTTATTGACGCTTCTTGCTGTTGAATCAAGGCTTTGCCCCCGCCTTGAATCAAATGTGCCCATCTTCCTCCTCAAGCCACTCCACACTCTCTCCAGTGTCGCCCATTCCCCCCACCCCCGACTCCCAAAAGTGTTGCTGGTGTAAGGGAAAGGTGAGACTATCAACAGACTGCAGGCTGTCAGAAAATCCGAAGACCTCATTGTCCTGCTTTGGTAACACAGAAAAAAAGAATCAGGAGGTCTCCAGTTACACATCATTACCCCAGAGAGAGCAGTAATAGGTGTTAATATAGCCCAAGCCTCATCTGGTGGTGGCTCAGTGGCTGTGACTGCTGTCTTGGGCAGATGAAGGCAGAGCTGAGGCTTAGCTGATTCACGGCACCCACTCATCCACTCTGCGTGTTGTGAGATCACAGAGATGTAACATTGAGCAGGAGATTTGGGCTTTGCCTTCCTTTGCATGCAGCGTTGTCTCTTTCATCAAACCTGTCCCCAAAGGAGTTTTTGCTATATTGGTACATTTCCCATCAGGCAGTTATTAATGTAACCCTGAGCTCCCTGGCAGCCCACGGTGGGGTGCCTGTGCTATGCTGTGTGACACAGGTAATTTCCAGAGGGAAATAAAGAGTGCTTTATGCTTCCTACGCTTTATGAAGATTACTGCGGAGGATAATTTGTGGCTTAAATTGATGAAGGAGCTCCAGGGACTGTGAGGAGGTGGCAAAACCATGGTGCCTGCAAGGCTCCAAAGGGACCCGGGAGCCTGGGAGCAGTCAATGCGGCTTCTGTACATAACCTGTCAACAAACCTTTCACAAAGGATAAAGTTACTAGACAACAAGTGAATGTGATATATTGGGTGTCACTGTGGCTATTTAAAGTGCCACTTTGGCTTCTTCAAGGGGACATAATGCCTCAAAAATGGCTTGGCTTTCTCTAGAAGGAAAAAAGTAGTTGATGAATCAGGTGATAAACTAGATTAAATTATTGAGCACACTAAAAGCTATTTGAGAAATTAAACTGTCATGTGGGAAAACTTCTCATGGATTAATATAACTTGTTAGGAAGTATTGCTTTGCGTTGTTTCTGATTCTTATGTTTTTCTGTTGCCCATCTTTCTCCAGCACTGGCTAGGGGTGGATACTGGGGTGAATATTTTTAATCTCTGGAAATATTTTCTTCTCAACTGCAGTAAAGTATTTGTTTGATGGGAGAAAAAAAAAGCTGATTTACTGTCTTAAATTGACTGTAATAAGTATAGGAAACTTAACTTTTAATAAGGAGTGTGCTTTTACTTAGAGACTAGTTAAAAAAAGAATAAACTTTTTGCTGTAGAAACTGAGAATACACTAGCAGTAGTAATTAATATCATGTCAGTTAGAACATTACACTGAAGTAGAAATAATTTAAGATTAAGACATTTCAGGCACTGTTAATTATTTTAATTTACTGGCATATTTTTTTTTACAAGCATCATTGTAACTTTTGAGGGTATAATTTCAAAGAATCTAGTGATCTAAATGGTTTGCCATTCTGAGGTTTAGCAGGTTTTTTAAAAGCCTTGTTATAGGTTTTAAAATAGATTAGGAGGTCATCTAAGCTTTCTTTTTTACCCCTAGAGAGGCTGTAATAACCTGTAACCTAGCTGAAGAGACTAATGAATTAAAAGTATAGCAGCTGAATGTACCATGTGGGTGGGTTCCTGGTGCTTGTGCTTGTGGTAATCCCTGCAGGGACTAATTTATTTTGATAGAGGCAGCTAGCTAAGGAAGCCGACTTTGACTGGAATTTATTTCAAGAATTCGCTCTTGCTTCACTTTAATGTATCTGATCAAATGCTAAAATGGAGTTTGAGAAGTACTAACAGGACATTACTAACATGAAAGCTCTGTCTGTGCAAGCAGTATGATTGTTGATTAAATGCTGTGGTATTTGCAATGTGAAATAGAAGACAACCTTAAAGCTGACCATACTGTACTTACTGATGAGTATTTACTGAGCAAACGGAGGTCTGTTCCTTTAATAAGAGCTGGTGTAACTGGTCTTGACTAGGGTTCAATTTGCTTGAGAGGTACTGCTTTGTCAGAAGTGCTACTTTGAGGACAGGTTGTGGAGGTGAATGTTGTGTTCTCATGATGAGCTTGATGTGTTGTCAAAATCCATCTGGACTTAGCTGTTAGTGAGCACTTTAAACCTAGTGCTGAGATCCAGTTGTCCTCGCACTGTGAGATATGAGCCCATCTTTTCCTCCTCTTCCGCTCTGGCAGCGTACCTGTAAAGGACCAGTCCTGTGAATGTATGCAGCTCAAAAATTTCACTTGCAAAGAAGAGTTGTGCAGCCTGTTTTAAAAAAAAAAAAATATTGACATGTTTGTGACAAACGCGCTGTCTTGCTTAAATTTGGCAATATGTAGGTATAATCAGTACCTCTGCATTGGAGCTACATTAGGTGTAGACCAGCGTGTCTAAGGGGATCTCATCGGTACTGACTGACGGAGGACATATGGCAGGTCAGAGGAGGAATTTCTGAAATGAAAGATGTCAGCCTATATAAAGAGCAGACACTCACCTTGAACTCAACGAAATAAAATAGTTTTAATTAAACAAATTAAACTTTTTCTATATAAGCTTCAATTTTTCAATGATATTTCTATTCCAATTCAGCTTTTCAAGTCCTACTGCCTTGGATAGGTATATTAGCTTTTCTAAAGCAGCAGAGCAAACCCTTAGGGTTGAAGGCAGCTTGCACAGAGAGATGAAATACTTCTTTTCCTCTGATGATGTGAAAATGCAGCATTTAGTAATATATACTGGAAAAGATTAATATCTGCTATTGAATATAATAGTAGTAGCTGGAGCTGTTCACTGCTCTGCTGCTTTCCTTCTCAATATATGAGGAAGGACCTGATCTAGAGGGATTATGTTTTATCTGTGGATTCATTTTCTTTTTTTCAGTTCATGAAATAACAATGACAGTAGTTGATAGTTGTATGAGGTAAACATTCAGGATCATTGTTGAATTACCGAGGGAAGTGTTTTATGGAGATGATTTCACATATGTCTAATTTCCTGCAGCTCTTGTGGCCCCTGTGGGCAGACAAGAAGTCGCTTTCATAAAATGTCAGTGACTTTGCAATGTTAAAAACTAGGAAATACAAGTTACTGCCTTTCAAGTGTTGTGATGGTCATTTATTTACAGAAGGTGAAAATGGACATGAAAGGGGAACACTTTCATGTAACAGCATCCAAGGATATAATTTGTCTAAACGTCGGTGCTAAACAGTCTGATCTCTACTCTTTTCACTGGGTAAGTCAATGTAAAGGGCCAGTTGTGTTACTGGGGAGGGAGGCACAGATTCTGCTCCACTTGCTGCAAGCATGGGGTCCCAAAGAGCTCTAGCTCGAGTGGAAGCTGGAGGGGTGGCTAAGGCAGGACTGTGTGTCTTATGGGGTGAGCTTTTTGAGGAGGGAACAAGTGTAAGGCTTGAAGCAGCTCACTATATATATTCAAGCTGTACTGTGGCGTAGGGACACACAGGTCTTTGAAACAGGGATAGAACTAGAGTAAAAGCTTTTAAGGCATCTATAGTGGACCTAGAGATAAAACAGCTGCTTTGGTTTCTTGCACTGACCCTTTTCTCAAAGCAAGACTGGAAAGACCTTGCTGACTGGACCCTCTTTCTGAGGTTATTCCTGGATGGAGATACACATGAAACACGTGAATAGTGCATCACCCTGGTGTGCAAAGCCAGTGGAGAGCATAAGCATAAGCCATGGGGATGATCAGCTCGTGCAGGTTGGCTGTTTTGTGCTTTGTCAGTTTGCAGATACTGAAATTGCAAATTTTAGACCTTCCCTTCATATTTTCACAATCTGTTTTTTAACAACAAAAATAATTTTTAAAATAAATTACACATACTTATTTTCTGTGTGTATCTTGTATTGCTAGTTTTTAAAAACTGAATACAAAACTACTGGCTTTCCCTGTCCCTTCCAGTGCTATGACTAACAATGTGGTGAAATATCTACACTTAGAACGTAATAGCCTTTCGTCCTAAACCAAACCACTTCTCTCCCATTTTATTTAATCTCCAGGACAGCTGTTCTGCTGAGAGTCCTTGTTAGAGTGCTAATAGCACAAATGTCTGCTTACAAGAGTTGTTGCCCTATACTCTTCCATAATATTAGTTGGCAGGCAATAACTACTGTAGCTATCTTGTGAGGGCTATGGTGACAAAGATAAACCTCAGGCAAATTTTCTGAACAAAATCAGTCAGCTTGAGTGAGTAGTCTTGTTTAAAAATTAGATAACGATGATCTTAGCTGTAGCATTTTAAATTATGTAGTAAATAGAGCTGGATGCTTCCTCATATAGTTAGTTCTTAATTGTCATCTCCAGTGGCAGTCACGGGATGTGCCAATATTTATGATGGATATAGAGGTTGCTCAAAAATTTCTTTGGGCGACAGTCTGGAAAAAAAATCTACATTTGCTTACGCTGTGGAGAATAACATCTGTTTCTTTGTCTTTTTTGACAATAGGCACCAACTATATTTTATTATGATATAAATTTCCCAGAGAGACAGGTATTGATCCATAAATTACAAACATCTCTTCTTTTTGTGTGTGTGTATCTAGGTTTTCTATATTAAAAATAAGAAGCTGTGTTTGGAGGAAGGTTTTCTTTGTTAAAAATAAGAAGCTGTTCTTGGAGGAAGGAGGAAGGTAGACGGGCCGGGCCATAGCCAGATGAGAAGCTTCAAGCTGGCCTCACTGCACTTGTTCGCCAGTGCCCAAATGGTTTAAATTAGCAATTGTGTACTTCTTGGTATTTGTGCACTGTTGAATGAATATGCAGGAGGGGGCAGGACACCTTTCTTCTCTGTACGGCTGAGATGGGGTCCTGAAAACAGGGAAGTGTGTCCACTAGTACGTCAATAGCAGAAATTGTCAGCCAATCCCAAATAACTACCTTGGCAAGTAAATCACAAGTCAGACTTTAAATCTTTGTTCTAGTGATGCCACCTACCTTTGAGGAAAACATAGAGGTGCCTGACTGGAAACGCTGCTTTGGAAGTGAAGGCAAAACCCATATGTTTGATATACTTATATTTGTGATTTCCAGTGAAGTCAGTAATCAGAACTATTCTGTACAGCTTTGTTCCTGTAACGGACGTACCTGTGTGATGGATATGACGTATCTATCACACTAACATACTTGACTAACGCCTTAAATCGTGATCTCATGATGTCATTCCTGTTGCAGGAGGAGCAAGTATAAGCAGGAATATCTAGACTATGTCTTCTAGGCTACAGTAAGCCTGAGGCTGCTGTGTCTGAAACACCGCACATGGGTTTGGTTGTTGTGTATGCACAATAGAGAGAATTCAGCTGAGGATATGAGCTGAAACAGATATAACCTGCTATATTTGTGCATCTCAGTGCTTTGTACTTGAAAATGGGGAGACGGAAAATGTATTTTATTTTGATGTGGTAAGGATTTAGTAAAGATGGTGATGTATGAATTGAGGGGGAAAACCATATAAATAAAACAATCATGATTCTATTCAAACTGGAGAATATTTTGGTGTTAAAATACAGCTCATATTCTCACAAGACTAAGGTGCAGGGAGCAGGCAGTGAATACTTGGTCTGGCAAGCACCGTGGATTTACTCAATGCAACTAAAAATTTAAATGGGGGATCATCCTGGAAGGCAAATAGCAGGAATCCTGTAATTGTCCAGTTTAACTCTAGATGGATCCAAAGTAGTTGTACTGTACTACATAGCTAGAGATGGGGAGGGACAGACAGTGCTCAGGTACAGCCCTGAGCTAGGTCTGAATCTGGGTTGGTAACTAAGTGCTTGTGACTGATAACATCAAGGATCTCCAGCTAGAGCCTCTGTAGGGCTTGTCCAAAGCTTCTCCAAAATACAAATGTTCTGGACTGATGTCTAAGTGGGACCAAACTTTCATGGGAGCAGGTTTGTAAACCCAAACCAGAACCTGACTCCGCAGTATGGCAATGCTGAGAAATGTGGGAGATGCAGATTGAAGTCCTGTTCAGATTCACTGTAATCCTAATTTACTCTTCCCATCTCTAAGGGCTTTTGAATAGGGAAAATTACCTTCTCTGTGGCTGAGGACCACATCACTTAAGACCTTGGTGTTTAGACTCGGTGTTTAGACCTCACACATTGGCTTTGCTGTGAACCAGTCAGAGTTGCAAAACCCAGCTGTTCCTGATCAGAGCAATCAGAAAACCTGGGGAAAAAGTGTTCAGAGCGAAAGCAGAAATACTGTGTAGGGCTGTGTCACAAAATGTCCCATACACTTAGCTATAATTGTGTGTCAACTCTGAACTGCAGGCTGTCATAACTAGGGCGCTTTGCAACATAATTTTGTCAGGAAACATAGTTTGCAGCAAATAAGTCAGAGTTTTGGGGCCTAATATATGTAATTTAATACTATTAAATTTATTTTCCTCATTTGCAGTAGTACCAGCAGCAAGCAAAACAGTGATTCTGTGCCATTAAAGTTTCCCAGATGCAGTCTGTGCCAAAGACTACACAGACGCTGCCATTAAGGCTCTCTGAAAAACTGCTTGGAGCAGCAGAAAATGTGCTATATTTTCCGGATGTCCTCATAAGGCTGAATGTTAAGTTAGACTTATTATCTCAAAGCAAAGTATGCATATAATGAGCTGATAAATAATAGACATCAGATGTGATACTGACTCTTGAGAAGTATATATCACATGCTTTTCCCTACTTTTGCATTTAATCCTATAGAATATTTATTCTGATGGTCTCTTCCTCTGGTCTTATCACAGATTAGTTATTAAATGAAAACAAACAAACAATGTTTTTGTTTCTATCACCTAGAAGGTCTCTTTGTGAGAAGTCTTGACTTTTATTTTCACTTTAGTAACTCGTTCTGTGTGTGGTCTATAGCGTACACTACCACTACAGTACAACACAAATTAAATTCTGTGCTGCCTAGAATAGATGTCTTCCCTTCAACTTTTTTTTTTAATCATCCAGTTAATTTTGTTTCCAGGTGAAGTCAGTGCAGTCAAACCTGCATTAAAAAGTCCTAGCCTGTCTGAAAGGGGCTTTTTTTTTTTAAATTTCTTTTTACTCTTGCAGGCTGCTGGAAGGCTCTGAAATGTTTTTAAAAGACTTGGCAAAGACTTTGAACTCTAAATCAAACCTGCATTTTTAAATTTTTTTTTTTTTTTTTTTTTTTTAAATTGTCCCCACTGTATTGGTCAGTGAATGGGGCAGCATCTCTGTGTTGTTAAGAGGGAAAGTTCTAAGCTTCATTTTGGAGATGGTTTCATTTCAGTAGTGTTTCAGCTTCCACAGGGGTTACAGTTTTGATCTGCGTCTGAATTTAAGGTAGTGTGATGGACCTTTGTTAATAACTAGAGGGGAGGCGATCTCATACAGACAGGTCAGTGAAATATTTTTAGCTGTGGACTGTTTCTTATTTTTGCTGCGTTTTAGAGGCGTGCTTGCTGTTGATTGACATCTCCGTCTGTGGCTGTGCTTTCTCCCAGTGTCTGAAAACATTTTTGTTTGATTCTCTTAAAAAGGGCAATACCTTTGCTGGCCTGGCCCTCTGTCTTGAGGTATAATGTTTCACGTAGGAGGCTCTTGTTGTGGCAAACTGTCACTTTTAAGTGATGCCAGAAACTATCTAAACGTACAAAACTACGGAAGAGGGTTTTTATCTTGAGATGAAATCTGGGCTAGCAGTACACTGTGTAATGGTCACTCACAATATCCTTGGTCGAGTGACTTGAGACGTACCTAAAACACTTGCTATTTCTGGTCTTGACTTTGAGGAGACTGTTTTATACCAGTTGCCAGGCAGAGCTAATTTTGAGCACCTTGCATGGTTGAAATTACTAAAGCAGACACCGAAGAGGTACTAGCTCTGCTACAGTATTTACTTTCCCTGTTGCATCTGCTTGCACAGTGTAATGCCTGCTTCTGCGGCACTGCTCAATGTAACTGCTTGCCTAATAGATCTCTTCATGGTTAAAGAGATTCAAAGGCGTGACAGTGGGAAGCGCTCCTCAAGTTCATTTAGGACTGTGAGCCGAGAAGGGCTTCCACTTGGAGAGGTGAGCCAGGCTGTGTGTATTTCCCTACTAGAATTGCCATCCTGACTGGAATAAAAGTCTTCAAGTGTGGAGGAAAAAACTCAGCACTTCTCTGATAAGGCTGTATTGCATAATTTCTGTAGAGGTCTAAACCTCCAAGAAAAAGAGAAATAATTTTGGATACTCACAGAAGCACAGCAGGGAGTGTAGGGCACACAGTCTGGCCCTGTCCTTACTCTTGGACTGTGTCCCTTCTCTGGAGAGCGACTGACTGACTTTCCCTCCACGCTGCCTTTTAGATTAGTACAAAGAGGATTTGGTGTTGGCACTGGAAGTGAGCACATTGGGGAGGAATCAGTTTGCATCGCTCCTGTGCCATGCATTGTGCCACAGCATAGATGCCAACCCTTAAAGCTGGGAGCGATGAGGGAAGCATGGGGGTGAGAAGCCTTTGCACTACCAACATCAGTCCTATACTCTAACCATGCATGGATGGTAGATCCTGAATGGTGCTTAGCTGCATAGCAAGCATCAGGTGGATATTGTTTTGGTTTTAGTAGGGGGTGTGTGCATGGGTAAACATCTACAAATGACTTGGAGATGGAAAGAATTTTTTACAAAAAGAGTTCTTAGGTAATTCACAAACACTAAAAAGGGCTAAAAGCACTGAAAACTTCTTCCATTTTTTTCTTCATTGTTTGTCAGCTCAGACAATGACCATTAAACAAGTTTCTGCAGCCTGAAATAATGTATTAGTAAATGAGGCCATCTAGATTTCCTATATGCTGGGGCTTGTCGTGTGTTTGGATACAGATCACTTATTGTTTGCAGTTGTGTCAGTAGCTCTGGATAAATGATAAATAAGAATTTCAAGTTTGCATATTCATAAAGTGCTATCTAATCTGCCTCCTCTACAGGGTGCAGAGGAAGTGAGCATAATGAAAGCATCTATGAATAAGCTGTGCTTTGAAACCAGAGATATTTTGGAGATGTGCATTTGTTTTCATACTAAAAGGCCCTGTGCTTGGACTAAATCCTATGAAGGTTTATACTGACATCAGCCTTCAGATTCCTTCCATACAGACCATTAAATTAAAATCTATTTTTTTTAGAACAAATGTGCATGGAAGTTACAGACATTAGCGTTCTATTATCAGTCCTATTGTAAATGTGTCCTTACCAGTTCACAAACAGAAAATTAGAGCCTCAGCTGGTGAGTATCTACATACCTCTATGGACTTCAGTTTGAATTGTACTGACACTTTCAATAGACCAGGTTTGAAGGGGAAAAAAAAAAAGTGGATTTTTTTTTTTTTTTTTCCCTCCCACATACAAACATAATCTCTGTTACTTTCGGAATACAATCCAGTTCTGAGATTTTTTTTTTTTCTAGGTGCAGGAAAGCTTCAATGTTTATATAATGGAAATGCTCCACAGCAGTGCTATGGATGATATTGCTACTATTCGGAAAATAAATTTTCTTTGACTGAAAGACATCAGAACAAGTGGATTTACTGCTTGTATATCTCTGTGGAGAGGTGAAAACAAACAAAAAAAATGTATTCTTGACTGATTTAATTAAATAGTTTTACAATCCTTTAAAAAATAATGCATTTTTTGCATTGTTACAATAAAAAAAAAAAGTACAACTTAAGGGCTTTTTTCTCTCACACTGCAGCTTAGAAACATTGAACCTTGCCAAAACTCCTAGTTTGTTGTGATTATGTTGTATGCATGGGTACGTATGCAGATTTTTCAAGTATGAGAAATATGCTTCTGTTTCATATTTTGTTTTTGTCAGCTATTTTTTCACCATTCTAAGTGCTCACTGGGAATATGTTTCAAAGTCTCCGGCAGATAAGTTTGCTGAATTTTGCTTTGTGTAGTAGATGCTCCCACACATAAGCAATCACAGAACAGAAATACTTACATGTGATTTCTCCAGTTCTTTCACAATGAATCAATGAAACTAAGCATATGCTACGGGCTTAATCCTCACATAGGGCACGTTAGTTATTAGAACTGAATTTGCTATGAGCATTCTGAAAATGGAGAGATCTTTACAAGACCTTAAAAAAACCCCACACTCATCAATAATTATAAAAAAGCTTCTCTTTTTCTCATTTAATAATGTATTTATTCTGTGTATGGAAGTAAACCTGTGAAAGGAAAGTAGGTATGTAATATTGTTTGGAATTTACTCCCAGACATGCATCTATTGTGAACTTGCGAAGGGAGAAATCAGGGTAAGCATTTTAGCCCCTTCTACTTCTGTTATTTAAAAATATAAATTATTTTATTTCCTATTGATGAACATGATCTGTGAAGTGAGCAAAGTTATAATTTACTGAAGAACTGAAAAAACAAATGAGGAAGACAGTTACTGGGGTAGTTTTGATATAAAAGTTGGGTAAATATTTTGAGTGCTTTGTAAGATAGCAGTAGCTTTAACCAGAAGGGCAGGTAAAATCACACAGTATGATAAAAATTACAACACCTGCTATTATAAAATAGCAGCAACACTCTCAGATCTGGATTTAAAATACAAATGTGTTTTATCTGCTGCCTGTCAAGAATACTAACATGATTACATACATTCACAAGCAATCTTGAAACCTTACAGTTGCAAAAAATTATGACTCAAGTACCCATATGACTGGTTTTAGCCTGTTGAGGATAATTAGTGTTTGACAAGAGTATATGGTCATGAATAGAAACTAGAGCAGCCTTGAAGTAAATCTTTGGAGGAAAACCTTGGAACTCTGGGTATTTGGGTATGAAATTGGGGCCCAAGTTGGTATCTCTCTGCTTCTGGTGATCTGGATATATGCACCCAGCAGAAGCCTTTTTAACAGGATTAAAAGTGAAAACTATGATCAAAGCTAAGTGTGAAGGCTTTGTGACCCAGTATGTACTGTTTCTCTTCTGTCGTATAATTATGTTCTGATTTTCATGATTCTGGTCATCCAACATCAGTATAGATAATCATGATTTAGGACTTTAAGCAGTTCTCTGAAGTGAAAGAACAAAAAGGGGAGAAAGTCTAACAAAAACAGTACAGAAGAAAGAGATTAAAAAAAAAAATCAATGTTTTATGCACTTGCACATAAGATAACGTAGAAATAATGATAAAGTACTTCTTCAGGATATCCTATTTTGAATTAATTCCAAGACCTTTTGGGGAGGAGGGTGGGGAAAGGAAACAAACTGAAAACAGGCAGATCGAAAAGCAGCAAGCTATAGAATTTATAAAAGAATATTCTACCTCCTGAGAGGGGATAATCTGTTTAGAGAAAGAAGACAGGGAGCAAGAAGCATTTAAAGTGGTTTGGCTCATGCAGCAAAGGCATGATGGAGACAATAACCGCAGGTACTCAGTGGTGCTTTCCGTGGTGCTCTAGAGCAGGTACAGAAAATAGATCGGGGAAATGGGTTTATGGAAAAAGCTTGCAAGAAAGGCCTTGAGCTGCTTGGAGATCTTAATTGCACAGCTGTTTGACTAAGACAGGGGTGTAAAACTTTGGAAGGGATACTTTTTCCCAAGTGCAGGGGTGTCTTATGTGCAATATGCTGGAGAGTGCCACAATATATTTTGGCCCTAACCTTAGTAAATGAGCCTACTGTGACAGACAGTGCTGAAGCTGTGGCTGTCTGGAGTTTTCAGCTTCAGATGTCATTATATTAGACATTGTCATGCAAGTACGTTTTTGAGGAACAGCACAAGAGTGAATTTTACCTTCAGGAGAGCTGACTTGGAGTAAGTGTGAAACGCCCTAGGGATTTTTCAGTGGAATTCAGTAATGTATCGGAAGTAAGCAAAGAAATAAAGCTGATTTTAAACATAGAGTAGCAGGGAGGACTGAATATTAATATAACTTTCTTTCAACAGGGAAAACACAGCAATATTTACTTCACCAGAATCTGAAATGGAGTAGTCAGTGTACATAGCTAATGATTTGATCTTGTGAAGCTTTAATTGTGTTTTTAAACACTCCTCTCCTCAACAAACAAAAAAACTCCAAACAGACAAAGTAGAGCATTAAAATAAAAATCTGTCTAGTTTTAGGTATGCTAAATGCAAAGGAAGTAGACAGTAAAGACATCAGTGAAGATGTCTGTGTTGGGCGGTACTCTGAGCCTTAGCTAATACAACTCCTTTTTAACACCTGAAAAATCTGGATCATTGTTTATGGTACTGCAGGTTAACATGAAGAAAAGGATATTTCTACCAGCATATCTACAGAAGATGGAAGTAATGCATGATTGACTATAATGTGAATTTGAAAACAAGCATTTTAGAAAAGATAGATTTCTTTAAGCAGTCTTTGCTTTCTGCAATTTTATGAAGCAAGCACAGCAGAAATCTGTTTTGGATAGCCAAAGAGAAGTGAAAATGATTTGTTATATGGAAGCTGCATGTCCCAAAGCATTCAGAAAATGCAGATCCTTATTTTCTTAACACACTTAGTGAAAATTGAGTAACAGTCTGAATCAGCTGATTCCAGGAATGCTCATGTAGCAAATCAGAAAACTAGGTTGTCAAAATGTGCACAAACCTGCTTTTTCTCCTTAAGAGTTCATGAGATTGAGCAATTTAGACTGATTGGCTTCAACCTTAATTGCTCTTGCAATTATACTTGAAAACCGTTTTGGTTTTCAGGAAGCTGATAGCATGTAGCATTATCTAGGAGCTATAGAAAGCTGAAAATTGCTCTGTCAAACTGTTGTAGTGTACTCAGCGATATACTTGTCTGTCTTTGGTCCCTTTTGAGCACTGGAGAGAAATAACCTAGGGAGGAATCAACTGATAGGGCCATTAAAGGCCATTTCAGATACAGTATATTGGTGAGGAGTTTTAAGGTGAGGATTTTTAAGGAGTTTCTGGGAGGGGCAATGGAGATGATCAAAGTTGTCAAGTTGTTTCTGAACAAGGAAAGATGGAAGTAGGTTAGGACTGTTGCTTGGACAAGAGAGAACTGAGGCGGAAGTCATTGAAGTTTATGAAAATCAGGGTTACCAAGGAGAAGATGAAATGTGGTTGCTTGTGCCTCTTCCAGTGGAAGAAGTAGAGGGCATTAAATGGTCATAGATTCAAAGCCAGTGAAGACGCTTCTGCATGCAACATGTACCAGAGCTGGGGAACCCCAGCAACTGGATGCTGAGGTATCACTGCTGCGTGCTTGCCTCTTCTTTAGAAATTACTGCTTCCAATACAAGTTTTGACGAGGTGCTCTTTAGATATTAAAAATAATGACAATATTACCTACTACATATAGATCTTGTAGCTTTTCTAAATATATTGTGGTATTTGCATATGTAATTAACTACAAATAATAATTCTAGAGAGAAGGATGTATTGGGCTACAGAATTTTTGAAATTTCCAAAATGCTAAATGCTTGTCTTCATCAGAAAGAGGTGAAGAGCTAATCTGATTTATTCTGCTCCTCATCTCCTAGTTTAATGAATCAAAGGAACCAGTATGCCAGTATGTTTGGGAAGAAGGAAGGAAAAAATTATTTCGAATGTTTAGACCTATCCAAACAAAAGTTTTCTTGATTGGCTGCTATGTTTCCATAGTGGTTTTTGGTTTCTAAAGAGGAAATACCTCCTCAAAATGCCCCGAGTGGCTTTGTGTGCCAAAAGACACATCAGGATAAACAGGATTACTGGAATGCATTGCTCAGTTGAGACCTGGGTTAGGGCATTTTAAATAGGCATGGTAAACTGCCATCGGATCTGGAGAAGAGAATTGTCTGTCTCTTATCCATGGTAACATATTTGTGTGCAAAAAGTATGTAAGAATTACTACAGTATACACAACATTGTTACTCCACTTTTTATAACAAGCCACACTGTAATCTGGATCCCAGTATGTGAACACCATGCATAATCCAGAACTGTTAGTTTTGCCAACTAAACTTTTGCTTCTTATTGGAGAGGACTGTTCCTTGCTGAGTAAGATCTAAATGAACACCTGTGATGTTTGACCTCTATATTAGGTGCCATGTAGGTAAACAAAAAAAACCCCACCCTAACCCAAAAATGCGAAGATAGTGGGATAAATCCTTGCTAATATAAACTGGCAGAGATCCACAGACGCTGCTGGGACTGACAGCTTGTATCAGCTTTGTTAATACTGGGTCATATCTAAGGCTTCAAAAGCAAGGTTGAGCCTATTACAATTTTTCTCGTCTTATGAAAGAAGCATGTAAATTTGGCTTTTAAAAGTAGGGCAATATAGTTACTCTTGTTTTCAAATATTAAAGATCAGCTTTTATAAGTCAGCTTGGTATAGAAAACTCCTTTGTGAACTAGTTATGGAAACAAGAACTATCTAATACAATCAACCTGAATGATGGAATCTTTGCAACTAATTAATAATTTTACCAGCATTATTAAAATTTATGAGCAAACTTTTGGTTGCAATGCGTTTATGTATTGTGCATTTATTGATCCCATTGAGGAGTCTAGGAGATCTCCACCACACGGGTTCTGCCACAGTATAAATCAAATTATTTGTGTCCTGTGCGCAGAGGAGTGGTTGATTTGAAGCTGGACTTCCTGGGGAATGAAACTGGGTGCAGGAGAAGAGATAGAAGAGATAGTTCTACTTCTATGGGCTGAAGACCCTCAGAGGGACTTTCAAAACAAACTTTCAAATTGTATTTTGACCTCTTTCATACTTGTCCACTTCAAACAGTTCAAAGTCTGTAAACTAGGTTTGAAGGGGGAAGGGATATAACCAGGCTCACTAGAGATGAGCCTAGGGATGGCATGCCGATGTTGGGGGTGAAATCGATAGCCCAACTCAAGTGCATCTACACCAATGCATGCAACATGGGCAACAAACAGGAAGAGCTGGAAGCCGTTGTGTGGCAGGATAGCTATGACTTAGTTAACATCACAGAAACATGATGGGACGACTCTCATAACTGGAATGCTGCAATGGATGGCTATAAACTCTACAGAAGGGATAGGAAAGGAAGGAGAGGCAGTGTGGCGGCCCTGTATGTTAGGGAGTGTTTTGATTATATAGAGCTCCACGATTGTGATGATAAGGTTGAGTGCTTATGGGTAAGGATGAGGGGGAAGGCCAATGAGGCAGATATCCTGCTGGGAGTCTTATAGATCATCCAACCAGGATGGAAGAGGTAGATGAAGGATTTTATAAGTGGCTGGCAGAAGTCTCACAATTGCCAGCCCTTGTTCTCATGGGGGACATAATCCAGGAGGAAACAGGTAATGACCTGCTGTGCCACCTGGACATTCACAAGTCTATGGGGCCAGATGGGATCCACCCAAAAGTACTGAGGGATCTGGCAGATGAGCTTGCCAAGCCACTCTCCATCATTTATCAGCAGTCTTGTTTAACAGGGGAGGTCCCAGATTTCAGGTGGCTAATTGGAAGGTTCCTATATCTACCTCACATGCAATTGCCTCATTGCTACAAACTTTATACATTGGTTGTGATTTCAGAGATGCACTTAGTGAGACAAATGGAGGCAGGGATCCCAGATATTAGTGGGCTTCCAGTACCTAAAGGGGGCTAAGGGAAAGATGGGGAGAAACTCTTCAGTGGGGCCTGTTGTGACAGGACAAGGGCTAATGGTTTCAAAATAGAGGGAGATAGATTTAGATTAGATATTAGGAAATTTTTTTTTTACAATGTGGGTGGTAGAACACTGGAATAGGTTGTTCAGAGAGGTGGTGGATGCCCCATCCCTGGAAACATTCAAGGCCAGGTTGGATGAGACTCTGAGCAACCTGATCTCATTGGAGGTGTCCCTGCTCCTTGCACGGGGGTTGGACTAGATGACTTTTGAAGGTCCCTTCCAACCCAAACCATTCTAAGATTCTGTGATATGCAAGTCTGAGTTTAATTATACAAGCATAAATTTAAAAGCCTCTTTCTCAGTCTCTTGATTGTTTCTTGCATAGGCAGTGCTTCATAATCAAGATCTTGTTTTTATGATAGGCTTGGTAGAAAATCAGTAAAGGAACTGTTTCCACACATCTGAGTTTCATCTGTACGGTTTTCTGCCTGGAAGTAGGCCTGCTATGTTTTGAAATAATCTTCTCCTTTCCCCTCCCAACAGTTGCATTTTAGAGAAATGTCCTCTGTTGTATCTTTATTGAAGTACCCAAGTAATGAAAGAGACTTTGTTCATGCATCATCTTCAAGTGAAATGACACTTTAGATTATGGATAAAGTCCAGAGTCAGAAATTAAGATCTGATTGAAAATCTTGACGTCTACAAAACCAGGTTAAATGAAAGTTGAAGAGGTTCTGATCTTACATTGTTTTATAATGGCTTAGATTAGTTTCCTCAACTCAACTGTCTTAATTACATAGGAAATAATACTCAGTTATACCCAAGAAGGTAATTGCTAATGTAGCAAGCCAATTACCTTCAAACTTTTGGAACAATGAACTGTTAAATAAAGAATGTGATAAAAGTGGGCAGTTACAGAGCTGGGCTTTCATTCCCAGATTAGTCCAGTGACACTAAAAAGATTTCACTGAAAGATTGAAAAGTTCAGCTAAAATACTGCAGCAGTATAGAAGAGTTTCAGCATATGTTTATAGACCCCAGGTTTTACATTACTTCTGTATTGATAATGCTTGCTATTTTTCTGTCATTCTGTGTATATTCATGATTTGTAGAAGAGGAGAAAGGGAATAAAGAAGTCACAGAACAGCTCTGAAGAGCAAGTGACAAATATTTAGTATATATATGCACACAGTTAAAGGACGTGAAAGTGATAAATACATTAAATACACGTTTCATTACTCCTCAGTCACAGTACATAGCTCATTGCCTGTCTCTTAAAGCCACTTGTTGCCTGCCACACTCTTTCTGGCAAGTTCTAGAAAGTTTGTGAATGCTAGGTAAATACTTGTACCTTTTTCTAGGTATTTCACAGGCCTCTGATTCTGAACAGTATTTACAAACTTCATTAAATTTCAGCCTGAGTGCTCTTTTTTTTTTTTTTTTTTTT
>WHYT01014825.1:414807-435220 GCA_009806455.1 Tetrax tetrax | reverse complement strand
ATATAAAAAAAAGAGAAAAAAAAAAAAAAAAAAAAAAAAAAAAAAAGAGAGAGAGAGAAAATGGACAATGGGGAAAATGACTGAAAGACCAGAAACCAATTCAGAGTCATCTGCTCCTGTCTCCCCATGATGGAGTAGAAAGATACATATGTGTAAGTAGATGTAATTGTACGTGTATACATAGTTATGCATATACTAATAATTAAGAGGCTATATTGAAAAGAAGGCAAAAATGAAAATCAGAATTGGAAAGGAAAATGTACTGGATAAATGAAAGTTCTTTTAAGACAAAAATGGTGCATATTAAAATTATTAAATATAAAAACTAGAATGTAGGACTCTACTTACTAAAAATGACTTAAAGAAACAGACAATGCAAAAGGATGAAAAAGGAGTGAATGAAGAGACAAGAAAAGAAAATGTAGGTTACATGGCTCATTAATAAGATACTGTTAAAAGTTATCACAGATATTTGGATTTCAAATAGAATTGAAGTGCACTAAATTGCTTCAGTTTTAATGAAGAAAATTAAAACTTTTTTTTTTTTTTAAGTATTAACATAAATTCACATGTACCTGTGATTTTTGTAATCATCTTTCTCATGTAGCTTTTCCTCATTTGCTTGGGGATGAAATGAAAGTTTTTCTGCCGCTTTCTCTCTGAGGTATCTCCAGTGCACAACAATTGGAATTAATTTAATGCAGAAAATACAGCTAGATGGCAGCTAGTCAGAATTTTAAGGAAGTAGATATAAAGTCAGTCAAATATTTTCTAGAAAATGTCCTCGTTTCTTATACTAGACACATTAAATTCACCACACTACAACACATTTGACAACCGTCAACAGGACTATATTTAGAGGGCCAGCACTTCATACAGTGGTTTAGCAGCCAAGGTAACAGTGAAGGAGTCTTCCTCGAAGACTCTTTACTCAGTAAGTAAATGTATGAAGGAAGCCCTAATCTGCCACCAGTTCTGTATGTCATGAAAATGCTAATCAGTCTCCTAGATGAGTATATTCTCCTCTCCTATAGAAATCAAAGGTCTTACAGAAAATAGCAAGGCAGGTAAGCAGCGCAGATATTTTATATAGGTAAAATATGAAGTACATAAGCCTGTATATGCACAATACAATTGTTGTTACAATTTAATTGACTGAATTGAGATTTAGGCTAGAAAGGAAGATACCAGAAGCTAATTCTGCTCATGTACAATAATTCTGAGCAAGCTGCGTTTGGAATTCTGCCCTGATCCCTGACGACAACAACCGTAAGAAAAGAGTAATGCTAACAGGTCAAGTGTGTGGAGTGGGAAGGGCTAAAAATGGAAACTCAGTGATTTTTGGAATGTGCTTTTGATGAAAAATCATCAGCTACCTTAAAAATATTTATGTGATGAGTGTCTTGGTTATACTTCCAGTTCAGGGAAGCTCATGCCATAATACCTCTCTTTTTAAAAGACAAGGATTGTTTGTGCTTTAACATACTGCCTGTATGCTAGGAGGTGAGATTCTGATCTCTCTTAAGAATTCATGATTGAATTATCCAGTTGCGTCCCTGACCCTTGTCCAAAGCTATCTGATAACAATTGACCCCATATTCATGGCCAGGCATACCAAATCATGTGGCCAGAATCAGACGGTGCACCCAGATTGCTCTCATTTTCCCTGCCTGAGACTGCAGTGTAATGCGGTATTGTCCCAGAGCAGCAATGCTGGATCTGTTGCTCATTAAAAGGGAAAATTATTCAAGAGCTGATGACCACAGTGAGCCCCAGTGAAGATGTCCACAAACAGCAAGGCAAGTGGAATTCAGTCCTCAAAGACCCTGAGCTCCTGTGCTTGTATTTTCTAAGTGTGGTGTTTTAGGATTTCATGACTTCCCAGCGTGGTTAATTGCCCAGTCCCCAGACAGTGTTTTCTCTGTGTGAAAGACAGCCGATGCACATACTTATTCATGTGAGGACAGTTTTATAGAATATCTGACTGTGGGCTAGAACACCAGCTGTTGGGCTCTACTGAGGTGTGCAGCACTCATCTGTACTTAGTTTGATTACTTTTGCATTACTTTAGATTCATTAACTCTTCAGAAGCCTTGCCTTATTGTCTAGTTGAAACTCAATTCACCTCACTCCTTTTCTAGTTTTCAGTCCTTGCTAAATGCTTTATGGCAAATGATCTTTTCTTGCTCAGGCTGTCACTAGATTTGTCTGCTATCTTCAAGAGCACTGTAAAATTAATGCATTGGGCCTGATTTATTATAAGAAAATACCTTTTAATTTCCATTGCTATAACAGAAGGAAGGCAGAAACAATGGAGTGCAGTGTATTTAGGTTTCTTTAGTAGCTATACAGTGATGGATGAACAGAAATACTCTGTTGCCTAGAAGCAGGACTTTGAATGAGGCAAGAGCTTGCTTCCAATGGACTGTTGTATTTGTGTGATATATTGTATATGGGTGTAGGTATATATGGTGCCTATTGCCTACAATCTTGTAACCTAGGAAATGGAAACACATTCTTTGCAGTGTTTGAATTAAAGGTAATCAACACATTGCTATGGACGGTTGTTCGCATTGCTGGCCTATAATTTACTTTTAAGAGTAAGCTATTCCTTGGAAGAACCTAAGGTCTCAAGTAAGTTCAACAATGACCAAAATAAGACACTGTTGCATGACAGCATTTGACTGTCTGACACCTCTCAATGGTGAGCACAGAAGTGCTATTGTATTTCAGTAGCTATTTGTATTTATTTCATAATAGTGAAAAACTTCACTGCAAAGGAGTCTGCTCTGAAGCCATAGTATATTCTTGCCCTTGCAGCATGTTCCTGTGTGTTTTGGCTAATAAAGTATGCTCTAATTAGATAATAGTAGGATGTTGCTGTGTTTTCCCACTGTACTGCTGAATCCCAGTACTTCGGATGTATCAATGTATTTGATCACTGAAGCAAAGAAAATTCAGAGATCATCAATGTGTCATATCTTACATGTCCAGAATGTGCATGGCATTTAGTTATGAAATTTATTTGGGACAGAAGTCTTATTGTAGAGCACCCTATCAGTACTAAACTGTGCTTTGACTTTCCTCTTAGAGATGGGAAGCTGGAGGGAGGGAGAGAAGGCACCTGTGGGCCTCTGTGGGGAAGGTCTAGATACCAGATGCAGGTAGTAACTTGTTGACTTTTGACCAATGGTCAAAATGATGAAGGCCACTGGGAAAGAAGGGAAGCTCTGTCTGGGATATTGGAGGCTCCGTTTAATAGACTTGGGTAAATGAAACTAAGTTTAGGAACACAGAAAAACTCCTGGGAGCTTGTTTGCTTTGATTGCTAAACCTTTTGAAGTGTGCTTATTGCTGTAAGGAAGGAAATCTGGAAAAGGTCAGGTATGAATTAGGTGAGAAATACAAAAAGGTATTGCTCAAGATGGTCATTAAATAAGACAAAAATGAGATTCAGGAGTAAATGGAACAGTATCACTGTAAAGGTGAAATGCCTCAGCATAAATCAGTGAAGACAGTGAGACTGGAACAAGTCGATCCAAGATGCATTGATTTTGTAGAGGTCCAATTCCAATCTGGTGAAACTGATATTTTGTAAGAGTCTCATATGGTAATCTACATGCATGTTTGTGAGATCCTTGTAAGGACTAAAGGTCAGTCCATCTGTCTCTGTCTACTGTACTTACGTATTTCTAACACAACCATTACCATTGCATCTAGGCAGTAGGAAAAATGATCCATATTATTGTCTCTGGTGTTGGGGGATATCTAAAGTTCTGCTACATTAGACTCTGTTGAGTGACTCATGCAAAGACAGCCCCAGCTCCTGAAAGCTCATGATCTGGTGTTTTGGGCAAGGAGACACCAATGGGTGAATAATCAGACGAGCAGGAAAGAAAAGTGTGGTAGAGGCACCTTGGTGCAGTTGGAAGAGTCTTCAGTGTAGACACAGGTGGCCGGAGACTAGGTGTCCTAAGTATCAAGATGTTTGTCTGGGAAGAGGCCTCTTTATTCATCAAGTAGTGGCATTGGGGAGTATCAGAGAAATGCTCTGGGACCTTCCAGATGCTCCGTTGCTTTGCTGCCTGCTTTGAAAGTGAAAAGATGGAGTCCTGCTGATCCTCTGTGGTTGTTCACACTCTGAATTAATCTAGACGTAAACTGCAGATGTATTTCTTGGGCTTTCATCTTATTTGTCCCCTTTTTTAAATAAAGTAAAAGATCACTAATGTGAGGCAGAAAATTGCTCTGAAGGGGGCTCTGGGACTCTGGGAACGACCACAGAGATAAAAACAGAGTGGATTAATACAAACAAAAACTGCTGAGCCTAGGTCTTTGTAATATTTGCCTTTTAAAATGTAGTTTTGTGTGAATAATGTTAGTATCAATATTAATATCTGCTGAGATGAACAAAACTAACAATGTAATAGGAAAAATAAATGTTATCCTACACAATAAAGTTTTCAGTGGGGAGTGTCAGAAAGCCCATGAAAATGTGCAAGGACTGATTGCATCTCTGAATTTTAGACTAGTGTCACTGTTCTACTCAGTCTGTCATTGTTCCTTGCTTGCTTGTTTTATTTTTTAATCTGTCTCTCTACACAGTGGCAGATGAATGTCCTGCAGAGAACAACATCTTTAGTTTGTGTCTGCATGAATGTACATAGCTGGTTTCAGTACTAAATTGTCTGATATCTTTAACAGAAGATGCAATAACTATTTTTAAAATATGCCTTTTTTTTGTCTAATTCCAAATAATATATGTTGGCTATATTAGCTGTACAGTTTCTTGATACATGCAAATGCTTTAAAATGGAAACAGCCTTAAGAAGTTAATTGCAACAGAAAACAGGCATCAACTTGTATTGTTTGGCTTGTTTTTACACAGGAGAGTTATGTTTATACACACTCAGCAGGCTGGAGATGAAAGAAAATGCTATATAGCTCTGTGATCAGAGCCAAATGCAAATGCTTTGTCTGAGCATAGATCTCCAGTGAAAGCCCAGAGCTAAGCTACCTGGGCAGCCATTATCAATGAAGTGGAATATGGGCAATACCTGCCCATTTGGGATTGTGGATACTAATCCTGCTGACAAGTCCACCATTGATAGCTGGTATCGCGTTAGCCCAGATGTGCTTGAACATGCTGCCGTCACACTGAATAACAGCACTGATCTGCTCTGACAAGACAACACCTCATCCTTAGTTGCCCACAAGAGGTTTAGCCAAAGCATCCCCTCATGATCTTGAACTCTGGGCAATTGCTCTGTGTCTGACAGCTCCAAGTCCCTGCAAGGTATGGCATGTCCTCAAATTGGCACACCGCTCATAGCGATGCCTTCCGCTGCCAAGTCGCAGAAGGAAATTTTACAACTTTCTTCCCAATTGTTGTGACAGGGAAATCCACTGTCCTGCCGTGACTAGAAACTGCATATGGTCCTGGATGCCTTCCTGGGAGTCTTAAACCAGGGCCTGGCTACCTTTGCCTGCAACGTTTACAAAGTAGACTTGTGAAAGAAATGGCTGAGGGAATGTTTTCTCCAGTGACAAAAACCTTGAGATCTCAGTAGGAGCATTTTATTTTGTGAAACACAAGGCCAGAAACAGCTGGTGCAAATCAGCACCACTCCTTTCAAGAGACTGAGATGCTGCTTTATATTGACAGCTGCACCTTGTCCTGAGTTTTCAAATTTAGCATATTATGCACAAACACAGTGAGTTGTTCTCCTCAATGGTGTGGGAAGTACATATTTTGACCCTATTGACCTGCAATCTGTTAGCAGTTTTCAGTAATTACACGCTTCATATAAATGATAAATGACTAATATTACAGAATGCATTCATTTCACACTCTTTCACCTCTTAGTAGTTATTTTATTGCAGTATAGCTATATCCTGATTTTGGGGAAATGAATAAAAACTTTCAAGAAAAATGAGCAAAGATCACAGAAACAGCCTGGTACAGCTGTCAGCCTCTGCATTGCACTGATCTCCAGCAATAGCCTAATCAACATACCAGGGTGGCTCCATCTTCCATTAATTATCTCAGGCTGAAAGGAGAGGATATCCTACATTGTCCAGACATCTCATGAGATTAATTACTTTTTCTGTGAATTCCCATAGCTGGACTTGTGGCTTGTGTGGAAGGAAATCCTCTTGTGTTTTCTGTTCTTCAGACTCTGTATTGTCCTTTGCATTTAGGTTGCTTTTCTTTTTTCTTACCTTAAATATTGGCCCCTCATGCCTGCCTCTTGGGCTTTTCGTGCATTTGCTTTAGGCAGACAGCTGCCTACTTGGTCTTTCTACCATGGCCACTTCCCTGCCTTTGGTGGGACATTTCTGCTCATCAGCCATTGACTCTGGTAATTGCTCCTGGCTGTGAAAATCACTTAGGCTTCCCCTTCACAAAATACCATGGCCACACAAGAACCTCATCTGAGTGCTGAATCTGGCCCTGGGGCTTTCTGAAATGGCTGCTAGTGCAAACCTTGCCTGGTTCACTCTGTGGCAGCGCCATGAGGTGAAGCATCAGGTTCATTGCAGTACGCTCCAAATGCTGTTTTATGTTAAGTTGTTTGCAGTGCTGTACTTTGCTTCTTTACTGCCAGTTTCATCGCCTTCTATAAAGCTTAATTTAATTGTTCTTTAATTACCTCTTTGGATTAGTGTATAAATCTCAGATTGAAGCTGTAAGCAGCATATATAAGGCTATGGATGTCACAAAACATTGCTTCCCTCTATTTCCATGTCCCTGTCTGAGGTTACACTGCGCCAAACCTTTGCTGCTGTTGTAAAGATGTTCAGGAATGGGAGGAAGGCTTCATGCTCAAAAACTTTCTTTTTGTAGACAATTTTCTGGAAGCAGCAGCATGGAGAGAATTGCATATGTTTACTTCATTTCTCCAACCACTTTCTACCAGAGCATGTATTACTTTGCATTACTTTGGTGTTTTGCCAATTTACATGAAGAGAAGACATCTCTGATCTAGTTAACATATGAGGTATTATCTGAATACTGCCAGGACCACAGTTTCTATTTAAAGGTATCTCTTTAAATAAACCACATATCCTAATTTAGCCAAAGTAGAAATGGTTTTTACTTGAGGTTTTAAGCTAGGTTCTGTGTTACAAGCAGTTGCACTGAGCTCTGCCTTGTCACCAACTTTCCCAGATCCTGAGAAGTCCTGGGAGTTAAGGAGATCATGGCTTGCTTTCTCAGCTTGCAAGGTGCTTCTCTCATCCACTCCCCCATCCCCTCCTTCCCCTGCACTGGGTGTGGGAAGCTCTCACCTTAATTTTAGACTTTAAACATGAATTTTTAATGTCTTAGTGTATATTAATTTAAGTGTTCTTCCCTTCAAAGATGATGCAGTTCTACTTTTCAAATAGATTTCTGTTTGGAAAGTGTATGTTATATATAGAATTAAACAGGGGAATATTGATCCTAAGTGGAGTTGGCATCAGCAGATACTATGAAGACCATTGTTTACAACTAGATTTTATTCTCTGTTATGCTTTTATGTGGTTTTGCCTTTTTTTTAATTTTTTTTATTTTTTTTTTATTCCTTGCCTTCCTGTCCAGGTTGTACTCTATATTTTGCCTTACCAAGTTTCTGCTCCATTTTCCTCTGTGACCTCTTGTAGACAGACTAGAAAGCCATTAATATTAACCTGTTGACTGAGGCTTTTAAAGCCACGATGTTTATAGGAATTCAGAAATGAGCAATATAAATTTCCCAGCTGTTATTGAATCTGCATTTACAAAAAACAAATACACTTGACCTTTTCATGAGTTTTCTAAATTATTTTTGTTGAACGCCTCTGTGCAAATCTGTTTATTAGAAGACTGTACAAAAAGCTTGTACAGAGATTATGAAATTGCTCCTTCGTCTTCTGAGGCTTTAGACCGAAGTAACCTCTACAAGTTAGAGTGGAATAGGGCTATATTTCTTCCTTCTTTTTCTATGTATCAGTCTTCCTTGGTTTGTGATATAGAGAGAGCAAGAGGTCTCCAATGGTGCTTTTCTCTCTGACTTATGCAGCTGGACACTTAATTTTGCTGAGGACTGTGCCTGCAAGGCCAGACTTCCTGGGAGAAGTGGTGAGATTTGAGTAACAAAATATGTCTTGAAGTAATACATGAGGATTGATATGCATATTAAAATACCCTGATTTACACTGCTAATTCCTTAAAGTACTTGGAGAAGGAATTTTGAAATATGGTTTACCCTTTCTACTTGTAATCTGGCTTGTGATTGACATCTATATCTACCTTTAGCTGATGAAACCAAAAGGGCCGTTTTACTTCCATTTTCAGGTGGTTTCTGGGCAAGTTTCACTGCCAGTTTTTTCACATACCAGTGAGATGTCGCAGGACTGGAGTGGCAAACCTAGGGCATTTTTTGTTTATTTTAAAATGTGCTTTTCCTTGTAATTACTACTTTAAAAATTGTAAGCATCTTTTATTGGCTCTGACATTGCTCTTTTACTTTTTTACAAGAAGTTTAACTGGGGCTAAGTTTTGCTTGGTGGTGTCTCTTTAAACATCACGCTATGCCTAAGGTAAAGATGGGAAGACAGATGTTGTACTAACCTCCACTGATTGCTTTCTGATTGCCAGTTTAGTTGTCTTTCTTCAGCCATTTAAGATGGCCATATGGGAAATCAACAGTGATGATCTTTATTAAAGTACCAGAAGCGAGGTGCTTCACCTACACATATTTTCAGGGGAGGGAGAAGGATCTGAACTCAATTAGGAAATTTATGGAACTGCCAGAGCAGGGTATTCATTTAAAATTGCTGAGGGCTGCAAAATGAACAGAAAACTTGACAAAATATTCGCACTAGTGCAGGTTCTGTATGTAAACTAAGCTCAGAAATTAGGAAGTCCACAAACTTTCTATATTTTTTTTTCATGTAAAACCTGGACAGTTGTATGTTATTGCATGTGAAACAACAGACAATTAGTGAGAAAAGACTTGGAAAGTTCAGTTATAAAGAAGTTATTGGAATTCACTCTCATTGAGTGACTGGATAAGTCAGGATCTGATTTGGTATCTCTGCTTCTTGTTATGTTAGGAATGAGACGGTTTTGTTTAACAATTATTTTTCTAACAGTAGGAGTCACGATGATTTAAAATTCTTCGAATTGTACCAAAGTGCTTTGCCGCTGGCATGGGAAACAAGACAAAGAAATTCAGTCATTGAGGAGATGATGGGTTTTGGTTTTGGCTGGCTAACTGTAACATGTTTTCAAGTTAAATGTATAGGCTACACTTGCAAAAGCAGCCGGCTTCACTGGGCTTCCCTTTATAGGGAAGTTATTTATTTATCTGCCCAGTCAGTGCAGCAGAGGCTGCTGCTATGTCTCAGTGCTACTGAAATCTTCTTCAGTGTATCTCTACCCTCCTGCTGCAGCTGTGGATTTGTTTGCTACACTTACTTTGGCATTCCTTATTTTGGTCCCCTGAAGAAATTAAATAAAACTTGTCACTGGCCCAGATTGTGCTGTTTGGGAAAAGAAGCCACATCTTTCTCTCTCTAGTCCTATTTTATGATTTGTCCAGGGTTTGGTGAAGTTGTAGATCCAATTGTACATCATCCCTTGATTAAAAACAAGTCTTCCACACCACCAATTCCATTTCAGTCTCCAAATTTGTACTGTTTAGACAGGTGGGGTAGTAATTAACCTCTGTAGCCTGTTGTGAAATCCAGGAACAGCTTATTTTTATTCTGCTTTTTGTCTGATACTGTTTTTAACAATGTCCGTGATATAGAAAGCTATATGGAGCTTTCTGCATGAATGTAGTTATCATCTCAGAAAGACAAAAAGTCATCTAGTTCATATTAACTGAAATACCTTGTGCAGTTCGCCATGGTCAACAGCTGGATGGTAAGACATCAAGAATACATTAGGCAGCTTTCTATTTAATATCTTCATTGCATCTAAAACACATGGTAGCACTTCATTGCTGATAAAGAGAAAGCACGCTGCAGTCAATTTGATGCAGCTACCGCATTGCCACTCTTTTGCCAGGCCTCTTGCAGTCTGTTGTAAGAGTAGCATACAAACATAATCTGATGTAAAAAGTAACACTTAGCTGTGATTTTACAAAGTGTTATCCTATTTATTTTAAGTGTCGTGTAATTATCAATTCATTTACTACCTATTGTAATACCATGAATCATAATGAATGTATTTGCATAATAGGTAGTATCACATGAGCTCAATTATAATTCCATATTAGCTAAATGTACCATGAAAACAAAATGTTTCCTATAAAGGTAGGCTGGAGTTGATACATAACCTGTCTTATACATGGTGTGTCACAAATGCTGTTACGGGAAATCGTTCTGTTTGTGGACTTGCTCTCAGAGGGGACTGTTCTGCACCCCTGAACTTCATCCATTTCCTCTCCTTTCTCCAGCCCCCCAGTTTAAATACTCTTCTGCTCTCCCAACCTTACAGATGAGGAAAACCTCAGAAAATCTCAGAAACCTGTTATTGCTGTTTAGCTGACATGCCAGTGCTCTGCTTGCTCAAGTCACAAGGCAATCTCTGCCCAAAAGACTGAGTTTATTGCCGCTGTGATAATCCAAGACCTGCACGTGCTGTGTAACTGAACCAAGGAGTGGTCGCACTGGGGACTTGCTTCCAGAGGATTGCTTCAGCTCTGAGTAGGCTTCTTTAAAAGTCTTAGTTTCTAGACATAACTTCTTTTTAAATAAAAAGATCTCTAAAAGGACATGTGCTCCTTCCTGGAACAAAAGTCAGCTCTGCGTTGCTGTGCTGGGGACTAAGACTCAAGCAGGCTCCCAGCTCCTCAGTTACATGGTTTGCTCTAGTTATTCTCTATGCCTAGATTGATCTGTACTCTTTACTGCTTACTTATCATCACGGTCAATTGTCTCTTCTCTCTTGCCAGTGTTTAAAACAAGATGATCTCCCTTTCAAAACTAGGTATGGCCTGTTGCTATGCGCTTTACACATATACCTAGCTTGAAGAATAGCCTCATGTCCCTTTTGCTAAGGAGCGGTGTTATCTGTGGTTTCTGCATAGACTGGCATAGCAGATACTCCTTCATCTCTCCACATTTCTAGTGAATGATCACAGGTGATCCACCAGCCCTTGGAGGGTGACACGACTGCAGGGGGGAAACAACCCTGCATTTACACCAATCGTCAGCAGCGGTTCAGAGGCCAGTACTACTCCCCATACTTTCCCCTTTGCCATCTCAGAGCTGCTTCTCCTACCCCAAACGCTCTCTGCTTGTATCCTGTCTCTGCCTTTATTACATGATTTATACAAGCAGAAATGAAACATCTATCACTTTGCATAGAGACTAAGTGGTCCCTTTCAGTTTTGGTTTAATGTGTTTTGAAGACATGTGATCTTGCAATAGTAGAGTGGTTAAAATAACCCAAATGCAAACAAAATCTGGTTTCTGAGATAAATCTGAATGGCTCACACCTGTCATTTGGTTCACTTAAAAGTTCCACATATATTCTGTTGCAGAAGCAAGACTTGCTCATGCAGTTGCCTGAAAATGATTTTCTGTGAACTGTTATGTTTATAACAGATGTGTCTAACCCTACTCACTACTTTTTGAATGTATCCCATTTCCATGCAGAATATGAAATGCTTACTTTCTGGCTAGTACAGTTGATTTTTACTTGTTGCCTGCAAGTTAGATTGAGAATACAGAAATTGCAGAGGATAAAAAGAGAGTTATTTCCACAAATACAATGTAGTTACTGGTACCTCAAGGATTATTTAACTTGATCTACACTCAGGAAACAGCACTGCAATGGCAAAAAGCTAACACAGTTGACAACACTTAATTTGTTTGAACTCATGTTACCGTTGGCTTTACAATGTGACAGGAGAAATGCATCGCAGGAATTGATGAAGTTGTGCCACATTTGCACAATACTACAACTCTCTACAGTCATTTAGGGCAAGATTTCCTCCTTAATATACAAGGTAAAACTTCTGAATTTCATCTGTGCAGTCTAGCTGATGTGCAATTAAAGCTGTCCTCTCTTAGTTATAATTCAATTTGGCCACCTAGAAAGAAAATGGACAGTGGGAATGGCATAGTGCTGTTGCTGGATTTACATAAAGTTAGAACTGTTGCAAGGGAACAACTAAACATTTATTACAAGGAATCTATGCAATACTTATACAACAGACATCCTTGCCAAATTTAGAATTAGTAATCCTCTTAACTGGGACAAGCACTGGACATGATAGGATGGAGTTGTCCATGCGAAGATAGAGAGGATGTTATACCTGGCAGTAGAACTACTCTCTAGTGAGTAGAGTTATTCTGGAGTCTGTCAGGGAGTAGCATCCCCAAAGGAAGTGACTGTTGTGAATTTGAAAGAAAATGCTTGTTCTTTAATGGAGATATCAATTTATATTTCCATAGTTTTCTTTGGCTTGCTGCTAACTAACAGGTGGGAATTTCTGGGCTTTGTTTCTTAATGGAAAGTTTGCAAATAAGGATTAAGAGAAAATGAAAAGCTAAAGTACTCATGAATTTCACAGCAAAATATTCCATGGTGTTTATATTCAGTATATTATTTCCATTTTCAGCTTCTTTCTTTGAAATGTGCCTTAAATGTGTTTTTGTTTTGTTCTGGTTTTGCTCTAAATAACTTTTTATATGACAAGCACTTATTCAGGTTGATCGCAGTTCAGAGAAGCCTTCTGTATAGGAATCAAATTCATTAGGTGATTGCACTTGCACAGGAAATGTAGAACTAACCCTGGTCATAAGCAGGACAAAAAGCGTTGGAACTGTAAGAGCTGTTACCATGACATTTTTGCAATGGGACCAAAGTTATTGTTGTGTTTGTACCAACTACTGATGATTTTGTGAAGCAAATCATCTGTCACTGGGCAATGTTCAGGGATCATCAGCTCATCTTGCACAACTTAGTAGCTGTCTGTAAGTGATGGGATTACTAGCTGTCTGAGGTGATTGTATCTCTCTTAGCAGCTGTCCCCTTGCACTAGATTTCCAACAAAAGCACAAAGAAAGTCCAGATCAGTCTACATACCTTTCCTCTTCCTATTATGTTCCTATTATTATTATTTAGCTTCCAGGAAGGGTAGATCCTGTGGCATGTTTGAATCCTAACTATAGTGTATAATTTAAGATTTCTTTCTGATGAAAACACTGATACAACTTGTCTAGTCCCTAAATTAACAGAAGCGTCCTAGGAATCAGACTCACGGAATTGAAATCTTGATGTGCCATGTGATGCTTGGTGTAATTTTTACTGATCCATAAAAAGTGTTCCTTTATCTCTGTAATTATGTGCTTTTTCCACTCCTCCTCTAGAATCTCTCTCTAGTATTCTGTGTTGCTGTTAAATGTTTTGAAAAGCATCCTGAAAACTGTGTGGCAATGTCTTCCATCCATGGTATGGCTGCTGTGATACTGGACTTAAGTCTGCTAGCTGGGGATCAACTAAAATCAGCACTAGGTGGCAGTTCCAGTCTCCTATCATTTTGTTTGTTTGGGAAAAAAAAAAAAAAGAAAAAGACTACTCTTCCACTGGCAGCTGCTGCCATAACTGAAAATTGCTATAGGTTGCTTTCATTTAGTGATACAAGAGTGTTGTGTCCATACAGACACTGGGTCCCAAATGGGAACTTACACATTGTCAGTTTGACATGAGCCTTGGAGATGGACAAAGCAAAAAATGGAACAAATACCTCAAATCATGTAGAGTCATGTCCAGGCATTGCAGGTGATCATGCTATACTTTCACACAGTATGTATTATATGCACTAGTTCTGATACAGGAAAGATCATTTTGCATGTATGATTTAAAGCAAAGAGAAGCTGATGATTCTTTGTTCTATACAGATTTTCTACTTGCTTCTAGACAGGATTTTTCTACTAAGACCATCGTTCCTTAATTTTCCCTACTGTGGTGCGTCATTCATAAACATCCTGAAATAAAGACTGAAATGGGGTATCTCTCCAAAATCATTTGTATCATTGACACAGTCACACCTATATGTAAAATTTTCAAGCTTAGTGAGACTATTGGTGTCTGCTATAATCAAAACTAGAGAATACCTTCTTGTCTCTTCTTCCAGCTTTCATCTTTACAAGATGGATTTTCTCAAGTTCCAGTTTTGCACTCAGCAAAAGTGCCTGGAAATTTTGAATTAAAAAACCTTCTGTCTTTGCACAGTTGATTAACGCTCCTTTTTGCTCTGACTGCAAGAGAACTAAAGGCTGTAGTGTGGTGAGGTGTTAGTACCCAGGTGAGGAGAGAGCCACGTGAAACCTTGCCCTTGCCCAAACCTGCTTTGTACTGAGCTGGAATGTAACTTGTTCAGACCCTGGTCCACTCACAAGCCACATCGATTACGTGTCTCTGGCTTACCGCATGGTGAAGGACCTTGGAGGCGAGTAGTGGCCCACACTGACAAACCACATGAGCCTCCACAAGCCAAGTGAGTGCTGAAAGGACATATTAAATGTCCAAAGCACTTGCTGCATGACTGTTATTCTGTTGGCATACCAAAAATGCAGCTCGGGCACATTTCTTTCTTTTATTTGTTTTAAAGCGAAGCTTTCTGTGTGAGGCAGAGCAGTTTTGAATTCATTGTGTGCTTTTAAAAATGCCTTTTCTATCTAACACTGCGACTGAAGACAGGTCAAACTTGGGCTTTTTTTTCTTACTTTTAGCAGTGATCCTATTAGTAACTTCATAAAATTATATGAAGGATGTTTAGTTTCCTGTCTCCATTTAGTTTCTGTGCAATGCCATTTCTAAATGGCATCAAGAATGAAAGCTTTGAGGAGAAGCTCTTCCTGCCTGCCTGACGTGGTTTCTTATTCTTGGTCCTGTAGCTCCGTACAGACATCTATTGTGTTATGTTGGTTTTAGTCTATGGGTGGCAGTCACTTTCTAAGTTTCTTGTGCAATGTTTGCAGTCTTTCCTGCAGTAGGCTGATCAAATTTGCTGTTAGTAACACACATCAACAGGCAATCGATAAAATCAGAGCTAATTACATAATGTGTTTTTTTTAAAAATCTGTCTGCAGCACAAGCAGATGTTAAATGAAAGCTAATAAAGTGTGTTATCTTTTAAATAGGGGTATGCCCCGGGATTTTGTATTGGACAAACTCTGCACCAGAAAAGACTATTTCCATAGAGGTTTGCACACATTAAAATAATGAAATAATCCTGCAAGCAACGCATATTTGAGTTAAACTTGAACAGTTATTACAGATCTCTGCAAAATCCTGTGAGCTAATTAGAAAATGAAAGAGATACCAGGCAAAGGCAGCAAGCAATGCAGCTAGCAAGCTGCTTAATAGAGAAGATATATCTAGCAAAGTCCTGGCTTTTACCATAGGTTTGTACATGTGTTCATTGGAAATCCACTGTTTGTTTGAACAGTGGTTCTTTTGGCATACAAATACTATTTATTTACTTGACTTTCATTCAAGAAGGGAGAATTTAAACTATGGACTATACTGGAAGAACAGTGTGCAAGACATATAAAGTAATAGCTGCCTATTTTTTTTTTCTCACTTGGTCCACTAATGTAATAAACCTCTATGCTGCTACAAGCTGTTTCTAGCTTCTTAGTTTCTTTCTCTGTATTTTTCAGCAAAGCTAGTGACAGGCAAATCTCAGTGATTTGGGGCTGTGTCTCTTTTTGAGATAAGTAAGTGGGCACTAAATCTCAAAGCTGGCTGTCAGTGAGAAGAGCCAGGGAGAAACACAAGAGGAAGAAAAATCCTAAATTCCTCTGAAATCAACAGAAAAGGTAGATTAGTGCTGCCTCACAAATACCAGCTGTAAATGATGTGTTGTGAGGTAGGTGTTGCAAAGTGCTATACGTTTGCTTTCTCAGAAAACCTGTGATTCCTGTGGGCTTGGGATTCTTTCTCCTTGCCATTTGTGTAAAACTGCCACCAATAAACACTCAAATGTCATGAACTAGATCCTGGGTATCCCATAGATAAGTCACTAAGATTTTAGAGGGAAAGCTGAAACGCTTTTATTTACCATTTGTTTTTGGATTCCTAAGAGTTTGCATTTTTAGTCATTTTTTTCCCTGAATCCATAAAGGCTTTTAAAAAATTATTTCTTTTTTTTTTTTTTAAGAAAAGATTGTGAGTTAGTTATGTACTGGGGATTTTTAATGAAGTCCCAATTATCTGAAGACTCAAAGTAAACTCTCAAGATATGGTACCATATTAAACTAGAGATTCCAATCAGAAATTGATGCAAGGGGAGCAGGTTACATGGACTGACAGTCACTTCAGTGGCTCTTAAGATTGTTGAAAAATTTCTTAGACAAAAGTGTGTTAAATGTGAACCCAGAAGAATTACAATATATTTCCTTCACACAAGCTTAATAGACCAAAACCATAACCAGCTGAAATGAAATATTATGATTTGGTATGATGTTTCTGATTTTGTGACAATTTACTAAGTGATTTCTTAAAAAGGAGACTTTGTTTTTGTATCCTTAACTTACTTTTTTGGAGACAGATGGAGAAATAGCCTCTGACTTTAGTGTCAGCAGCAGCACATTAACACTAAGTCATCTGAAAAATCACACCCCAAGCCTCTCAGCTATACTTTTATATTGTTATGACTTATTAACTGGCCTCACCTCTGTTTGCTGAGCCAGTGATAAAAATGTTCAAAAACCAGAAGTAGTAGAGAGCAAATAACATTTGAAAAAAAAGTTAAATAGTTTTTAACAATTACCTTCACGTTCATGAACAATGACGTATGAACATTATGATTACATTAACAAGAGAAAAATCATATCTGAGTTTTGATCCTTTATTTGCTTTGTGAATATTTGTTTTCATTATTCAACTGGCTTTATTTTTTTCCCCCGGGAGTGGGAATTGCTCCTTCATAGATATCATCCTATTCTTTGTGCATTTTGATAACCATCTAAAAGGTTATTGGAATGATTTGTCACTAGTGTGTGATGGAAAGACCATCTTCCCTACCACTGAAGCCCCAGTAAAGTCTGGAATTATTACTCATGCAGTGCAGAAGCCTAGAAACATTGATGCAGACTTTAAAAATGAAAAATAATATTAATTTAAGTTATGGTATGTCAGAACTTTCTCAAGCTAGGAAAAAAAAATCCAAACTAAATCCAAAAAAAACCTACCAGGAAAAGTAATTTTGAATGAGCTATTGTCTGATATGAATAGAGCACCCCTTAAAAAGCTATGCTGAATAGGAGTGCCATGGAATGGGAATGTAACTCAAAGGACTTTCAGTCAGCTTAGCAAAATCTTGCAAGATATTTACAGCCTGCACCAGTTCACCATCCATCTTCTCTGGAGGACTTTTGCCCCCGTTCTGGTATTCATCAGTTATCATCTGAGCTTTTCGATCTTGTTACAATCAGACCGTGGCTCACCATAAAGTGGCCTTTTTTTTCCTTCTATAGCTGGGTTGCAGAAGGTAAATACAAGATATCAACAGTGGCCATGAGTGACTTTTTAGGGGGAAACAAGAAACACCAGTGTTAGCATAGCATCTTCTTTTTATCTCCATTCAGCACAGCCAATAGACTGAGTCCTCAATGGAAGGTGGATTGAAGCATGAAATTTAAAATAAAGTACACATATTTATTTGATTATTTTTTATCACAGTATTTTTAACTGTGGGGTGATACTCCTAAAGATCCTAAAGGCGTTGCCATGTTAACCTTTCTTTGCTGTTTCCCAGTTGGTTGTCTTTCATCCCAATCAAGGCATAACACATAATAACTAATCAGATTCAGTGAGCAGAAGTGCTGTGAGGATGCATTTTAATCAGAAATAGTGAAGAATTTCAACATTTATCTCTCTGTTCTACAGGGTGACATTTTTAAATGCTCAAAAGGCACGCAGGTCTCCAGCTCCTGGTGAAGCTCTGTGAGAATGTGATGTGCATCTCTGATTTGTGTTCTTTATAGTGATAACAAAAAGCTTTTACTGTTATTTATTTGTTTCAGATCTGGATTTTTAATTTACTAATACGAAAATATGCCAGTTAGTGCCACTCAGAAAAAATCCCCTTAAGGAATTGCACCAGCAAAGCTGAGGGGACATGCCTTCCAGTAATTATATTTTATTTAAGCAGAATACACAGACATCCTTTAAGATCCCATTATTATGTGTGGCTAAATAAATGAAGCCATTTCAATTATATTCCATTTAATTTGGTAATTATGTGAGTATCAGAAATTGCCTGTACCTCTTTTATATATTCTTTTCATACATATTTGAATTATTTGAATACTGCAGCTGCGAATCTCTCAGAGAGAGAACTTGAGCATCTTGAGAAAGCTCAAAAACGCCCAAAAGCCACTTAAGTATTTTCAGAATTATTTTATCTAGAAGATGTTTTCTGCTTATGTGTTAAGGCATGACTGTTGGAGAAAGTTGATGACTGGTTTCTTATATTCTTGCAGAAATGTGCAAGTCTGAAAAAGATGTAATTTGCTACCCTAGGTGAAATAAAATTCATTATTTTTATAAAGATTACACTTAATAATTAAGGTTCTGTACTTTGAAGTTGACTCAGTGTTTGGAAAACAAGTATAGGAGAACAAAGAACTGCCCACTGTAGCAGAAAAGCAAATTTGGGAACATCTAAGGAACCTGAGAGTGCACAAGTCATGGGACCGGATGAGATGCATCTGTGGTTCCTGAGGGAACTGGTGGATGAAGTTACCAAGCTGCTGGCCATTGTATTTGAGAAGTTGCGGCAGTCTGGTGAGATTCCCGATGACTGGAAGAGAGGGAACATAACCCCCATTTTTAAAAAGGGGAGTAAGGAGGACCCGGGCAAAAATAGGCCAGTCAGCCTCACCTCTGTGCCTGGCAAGGTCATGGAGCAGATTCTCCTGGAAACCATGCTAAGGCACGTGGAAAGCAAGGAGGTGATTGGTGACAGCCAACATGACTTCACAAAGGGGAGATTGTGCCTGACTAATTTGGTGGCCTTCTATGACAGAGTGACAGCATCAGTGGACAAGCGATGACCAACTGATGTCATCTGCCTGGACTTGTACAAGACATTTGACACTGTCCTGCACAACATCCTTCTCTCTAAACTAGAGAGGCATGGGTTTTGAGGGACGGACCACTCGGTGGATAAGGAGTTGGCTGGATGGCCGCACTCAGAGAGTGGTGGTCAACAGCTCGATGTCCAAGTGGAGACCCGTCACGAGTGGCATCCCACAGGGGGTTGGTATTGGGCCCGGCCCTGTTCAACATCTTTGTCGGCGACATGGACAGTGGGATAGTGTGCACCCTCAGCAAGTTCGCTGATGACCCCAAGCTGTGTGGTGCCATCGATGCTGGAGGAGAGGGATGCCATCCAGAGGGACCTGGACAGGCTGGAGAGGTGGGCCCGTGCCCACCTCATGAAGTTCAACCAGGCCAAGTGCAAGGTCCTGCACCTGGGTCATGGCAATCCCAGGCACAAATACAGACTGGGCGGAGAATGGATTGAGAGCAGCCCTGAGGAGAAAGACTTGGGAGTGCTGGTGGACGAGAGGCTCAACATGAGCCAACAATGTGTGCTCGCAGCCCAGAAAGCCAACCACACCTTGACTGCATCAAGAGGAGCGTGGCCAGCAGGTCGAGGGAGGTGATTCTGCCCCTCTACTCTGCCCTGGTGAGACCCCACCTGGAGTACTGTGTCCAGCTCTGGAGCCCCCAACATAAGAAGGACATGGACCAGTTGGAAAGGGTCCAGACGAGGGCCACAAAGATGATCAGAGGGCTGGAGCACCTCTCCTATGAGGACAAGCTGAGAGAGTTGGGGCTGTTCAGCCTGGAGAAGAGAAGGCTCTGGGGAGACCTTATAGCAGCCTGCCTTCCTCCTGAAGGCGGGCTATAGGAAAGACATGAGGAGAAGCTCTTCAGTAGGGCCTGTTGCAATAGGATGAGGGGTAATGATTTTAAAACAGAGTGAAGTAGATTCAGATTGGATATCATGAACAAATTTTTTACAGTGAGGGTGGTAGATCACTGGAACAGGTTGCCCAGAGAGGTGGTGGATGCCTCATCCCTGGAAACATTCAAGGCCAGGCTGGATGAGGCTCTGAGCAACCTGATCTAGTCAGGGATGTCCCTGCTCCTTGATCGGGGGGTTGGACTAGATGGCCTTTAAATGTCCCTTCAAACCCTAACTCTTCTGTGATTCAGTGTGGAGTAGAAGATGTATCTGATGTGCTCAGACAATATACATTGCTGAGGAGATGAGTTGCAGGGTTCGATACTAGTTGAAATGCCAGAAATAATGATAGTCTTATGATTGTTTTAGACTGTGAACATAGGCGAACATCTTTCCTTACACAGATGGGCTAAGATGACTCAAAGAGTTGGGTAAAATCCTTTACT
>WHYT01014825.1:347746-406194 GCA_009806455.1 Tetrax tetrax | reverse complement strand
CCTCACCTCTGTGCCTGGCAAGGTCATGGAGCAGATTCTCCTGGAAACCATGCTAAGGCACGTGGAAAGCAAGGAGGTGATTGGTGACAGCCAACATGACTTCACAAAGGGGAGATTGTGCCTGACCAATTTGGTGGCCTTCTATGACGGAGTGACAGCATCAGTGGACAAGTGATGACCAACTGATGTCATCTACCTGGACTTGTACAAGGCATTTGACACTGTCCTGCACAACATCCTTCTCTCTAAACTAGAGAGGCATGGGTTTTGAGGGACGGACCACTCGGTGGATAAGGAGTTGGCTGGATGGCCGCACTCAGAGAGTGGTGGTCAACTGCTCGATGTCCAAGTGGAGACCTGTCACGAGTGGCACCCCTCAGGGGGTTGGTATTGGGCCCGGCCCTGTTCAACATCTTTGTCGGCGACATGGACAGTGGGATAGAGTGCACCCTCACCAAGTTCGCTGATGACCCCAAGCTGTGTGGTGCCATCGATGCTGGAGGAGAGGGATGCCATCCAGAGGGACCCTGACAGGCTGGAGAGGCGGGCCCGTGCCAACCTCATGAAGTTCAACCAGGCCAAGTGCAAGGTCCTGCATCTGGGTCGTGGCAATCCCAGGCACAAATACAGACTGGGTGGAGAATGGATTGAGAGCAGCCCTGAGGAGAAAGACTTGGGAGTGATGGTGGACGAGAGGCTCAACATGAGCCAACAATGTGTGCTCGTAGCCCAGAAAGCCAACCACACCTTGACTGCATCAAGAGGAGCATGGCCAGCAGGTTGAGGGAGGTGATTCTCCCCCTCTACTCTGCCCTGGTGAGACCCCACCTGGAGTACTGTGTCCAGCTCTGGAGCCCCCAACATAAGAAGGACATGGACCAGTTGGAGAAGGTCCAGAGGGGGGCCACGAAGATGATCAGAGGGCTGGAGCACCTCTCCTATGAGGACAGGCTGAGAGAGTTGGGGCTGTTCAGCCTGCAGAAGAGAAGGCTCTGGGGAGACCTTATAGCAGCCTGCCTTCCTCCTGAAGGAGGGCTATAGGAAAGACATGAGGAGAAGCTCTTCAGTAGGGCCTGTTGCAATAGGATGAGGGGTAATGATTTTAAAACAGAGGGAAGTAGATTCAGATTGGATATCATGAACAAATTTTTTACAGTGAGGGTGGTAGATCACTGGAACAGGTTGCCCAGAGAGGTGGTGGATGCCTCATCCCTGGAAACATTCAAGGCCAGGCTGGATGAGGCTCTGAGCAACCTGATCTAGTCAGGGATGTCCCTGCTCCTTGATCGGGGGGTTGGACTAGATGGCCTTTAAATGTCCCTTCAAACCCTAACTCTTCTGTGATTCGGTGTGGAGTAGAAGATGTATCTGATGTGCTCAGACAATATACATTTCTGAGGAGATGAGTTGCAGGGTTTGATACTAGTTGAAATGCCAGAAATAATGATAGTCTTATGATTGTTTTAGACTGTGAACATAGGCGAACATCTTTCCTTACACAGATGGGCTAAGATGACTCAAAGAGTTGGGTAAAATCCTTTACTTCATAGATTTGGAAATGGGAGGCTACTAAGGCATGTAAGCACATCTGAAAATGTCACTGTGAATATTAGATGTATAGGGTAACCGAAACTTGGCTGACTTCTACTTGTTTCCTTCTCTTCTAGTCTCTTCCAATTAGACCTCACTATTACTAGGGCTTTCTAACCTGCAGTAGAAGAGTATATTTGAAACCTGGGGAATTTAATTTTTCTTGCACCTGGATATAATGCCAAAGTTATCTAGAGCCGTCCTTTTTTCCCGTCTCATTCTGCCTCCTCTGATCACAACTCATTAGAAAAAAAATATGTTCTCTTCAAAGTAGTTGTGTACTGGGGAGAGGTTTCAGCGGCTTAGATTACCAAATCTCTGAAGTTTTCCACAGCAGGTGAAAACCATTAAATCTTAAAGCAAACTTTTTTTCCCTATTTGCATTTATTTTATGCTTATGGCAAGCTAACTCAGTCAAAAATCTTTGTCTCCGATATTTCCTACTGGTTGTACTGTGCAAGTGGTCAGTTGCTTTGTCTTTGCCTCAAACCTGTGTACTCAAATGCGTGAATTAATGCTTATAACAGGAGCTCAAAGACTGAAATGTTTCAGGATTGTAGCATCACATACACGCAGTTCATGACAACATGAACAACATATATCCCAATTAGAAAGAAGTGAACAGAAGTGGAGTGAGATGATGACTCATTGACTAGTGACAGGAGGTGAGGATGGATGACAGTAGGTGAAACTTCACCTAGATGTGGGGAACCTATGGCTTGCTGGAGATTAGCTACAAGAAATAGCTCAGAGGGATTTCTTTCAAAACACAGCTGTTAGCTGACACTGGTTGACAATCCAAGGCAAAACACTTGGTTATGAAGTGTTACCTTACTTATTGTACTGTAAAATCATTTGTCTGTCAAGTGCATACTTTGGTAGACAGATGTAGCATAATAAACTTATCACCAAATATCCCTGTATAGCAAATGTCTTTGTCAGCTATAAAAGTAGTTCAAAGTTGGTTTGCAAAATGTAGGAGTGTTGAAGAGTTTTTGACATGTTAGCGTGGCAAAGTTGTTTTTTTTTTTCTTTTTATTTCAAGAGTCATTAGCCACTGTACAAGTAGCAGAAGCTCCACTTGAGTTTGTTAGGGCAATATTTCACTCCAATTTACTTACTTTTATAAATGTTAAATATTTTGGTGGTGCTGAAAGCTAATACAATTGCAACTGGATGAATAAACCAAATATGTTGCAATACGAAGAACTGATCTTCCCCTTGCAGAGAAGTTGTGTGTCATTTAATGGAGAATGATTAGTTTTGAAACCTATAGGAATATATTCTGTAGCACTGAAGTTTTGTGGAGTAAGCTCATTCAGACAGCTCTGGGCACTCTGAGTGCGACATAGTACATGAAATGGAACAGTATCTTTAATCTGTGGGATCATAAACCAAACCTTTTGATTTCTGGACATAAGTGTGTGAGTAGATGTGTATTTTAATTGATATTGTGGAAAGATGATTGAACTTGCTTAAAATTTGTTTCTAAGAATCAGCTCACAGGTTTTCTGATTAAAAGGAAAAGGTTGAGTGCAGTGTATTGCTTTTGAAGGAGCATGAGAGGAATAAACTCTTGAACTTTGCAGGGCAAGATGGAGATTACATCTTAAGTGAAATAGTTCAACCATTTGCTCACTAATCAATTGTTGTATGAATAACTGATATCAAAACCTTTAATGCATAGTTCTTCTATACCGAGATTCTTCTGCCCACTACTCTAATAATCTATCGTTTCCATTACAAAATAGAAACAATGATAATGATACTTAATACATCTAACGATAGAAGCAGGTTCTCTGAGGTCTACACAGCACTTGTAAAAAGTTTAGCATACTCCACATAAAAGATACATTGAGATCCAGTTGTTGAATATTAAACTTACTGCTGATTTAAACACAGATTTTAAGATAAGATAAAGCAAAGAAACTTCTAATTCGTCTATATCATTCAAATCAGTAACTTCAGTATTCAAGGCTGTTATTTGTGTAATATAAAAAGTATACTTTAAAATATAAATATATAGTTTCTTTAAGCATTTTTCCTTTTGATTTTCTGTTAGTGCTAAGCCTTGCAATTAGGAAATAGAGTATATTATTGCGATTTTGCTTAATTCAGAATAAAAAAATCAGATTAATGATGTGTATTTTAAGTGCTTCCAATAGCTTTCATTTCTAAAATTTTATTTTATTTTATAAGATACTATTCCAAAGGGACTCTGATCAAAGCTGAGCAAAACTATTATTTTTTTTTTCCCTGGCTTTGGCCTATGTTGACTTAAGTTTTGGAGTCTTGTGCGGACTTACATTATGCATTGAGATTCTGACTCAGAAATTCAAAGGACAATTATGTTTATGTCTTTTTTTTACCACAAGCAATAAATTGGTCTGAACAAAACTCAGCTAAACTCTTGAGAAACCTGTTTGCTCTTATGGATTCCTAATAAATAATTAATGCAACTCTAATTGCAGGTACTAAGGATTACAAACTGGACTTTCACGTCGAAATGCACATATTTTTTAAAAAAGATGCACAGATTTAAAAGTTAAAAGGGAACACAATTACAATCTAATCTTAACTCTTGCGTATTTGAAGTTAAGGAATTTCATAGGTTCTTATTTCAAATGCAAGACTTGATTGTTTTTTTTTGTAAGTGTGTTATGGTTTGAGTTGCACACTCAAGAGGCTGAAGGGAGTTATAACCCATGTCAGTGTCCTTACTGACTGTTAATTTTTGCTGAGGTTGACAGTATTGTACCTCATGGGTTTGAAAATGTGAAACAACAAAATACAGCAAATAGGTTTTGGAAAAGTAAAATAAAAACCTTAACAAAATAAAATGGATAAGTAGCTTTCCCCATGAGTCAGCGGTGGTTATGAGGGGCTGCTGACAGTTTGCATTAGGACATAAATGTTATCCAGTGATGGTATGGCAAGGTGGTAGACATGGTAGGAGGCATCAGTCAGATGAATTTGACTGTGGTAGACATCTGAAGATTTTGATGTTTCTATGCTGCTTTGCCAGATAATCGAGTCAGCCTCATTTTCTTCAAAATGCTCTGGACGTTCTTTTTAGTTTTGTTGGGATACATGTTTCTCAACCTGCCACACAGCTCTGTTCTTCAGTCATGCACAACTGTGACCTGGGACAGTCTTGCTCCATGGAAGTGTTATTGTTTTGAAGATAGTGAGTGAGGTGAATTCATATTTCCATGCAGCTTCCTTGTTCACCAGGCTGTGCCATGTTGCCAGGGCCACTTTTCCACTGGGGCAAATGTACTGTGATTCTGCTTGCTTTGGATGCCCAGTACAATTGTGCATACTGCCTTAAGAAACAGTAAGAATAGACCAAAAGGCCAGTAAGGAACCATAGTATGGCTCAGGATTTTTATTTAATTTTCATATCTATATTTATTTTTTAAATAAAATTTTAAAGTTCTAGGAATTATGTGTGTGTTTGGCTTGCTTTTTCTTTATTTTTCTTTCCTTCAAGAAGCCCTTTTAAACAAGGCACTGCTTGCAGATGCATTTCTTAATTAATTGTGAATGCGTAGTGTGGTGACAGATGTAGAGGATGTTGCCTTTATCCTGATCACATTAAAATGAGTTGTGTTGAATATTCTATGATGCTTGGGGAAATTGCTTAATCCTATTACTTCTTGGAGAAGATTGAGTACCTCCTAATGTGAAATACGAAACCTCAGAGCTGCACAGTGCAACTGCTGCCTCTGAGAGTGCAGCACAAAATGTATAGGATGACTTCTAATGTGAGTCAACAGTGATTTCTAGGCTTGTTTATCACATAAATGTTATCTGGAAAATTATTAGACAGTTGCTATGGAAACCAAGGCCTGCCACTAGAAGGATTTGTTACCATAAGTAGTTAAGACAATGCTCAGACCTGCATCCCTACTGCAAACAGTCAGCTCCTAAGGATGGAAGCGACAGATAACAAAACACCTCTTTTTACTGATAATGAAACAATTTAGAAATATTTATCAGCTGGCCTTTGTTTTTCTAGCAAATATATAGATATATTAAATGAAGTGCAAAGGTGTGAAAAATATTATTTTTATCTTATTTCATATGGTTTGAAAAGATAATGTAGATGTTTGTACCTACTAGAGTGTGTAAGACACAGAAAGCCTGGACAGGCTTTTCTCACTACTCTGTAGTGTTTCATGAAACAAAATGACAACGTATTCCAGCTGGAGGTAACGTTAATTGCCAATTGTTGAACTGAACAGAAAGAAAACCAAGGCATTTGGAATTGGTGTCTTCCTTCTGATGAAAGGTATGGTGGAAATATTTCAAAAGGGGAAACAAGAGTCGCTATTCATGGAAAAGATGAGCTGTAGTTGGATTGCTCTTGATTATATTAATACTATTTTGTGTTTGATCCATCCTCTGAATTGGGCAGTTACCTGAACCTCTCAGCCATCATTTTGGAAGATCTAGTCCTTGAATTTGTAGAGAAAACCTTAGAATGTGTAAATGCTAAAAGCAGAATCAAACCCCATAAAGTAAAAGATCAATTTGCTTTTGTATTACTTTGTCAATTTTGAAGGCAATAGCATATCTAGAAGGCTGGGTTGTTTTTCTCCTCTTGGAGCCAGCAGTCCCACAGTTCTCATGAATGTGACCAGTATTTTCATGAACACAATACTGAAATATTTTCCTATGGCAGCTTTTATCAGCACAGCTCTCAGCTTGTGGAGCAGCAAGCTGAATTAATTGCAGGCAGCAATTACAGGCTCGCAAGAGGGAGAGTCCCGTGGCAGCGGCACAGATGAAATGGGAAGCTGGGTTTCAACAAAACGGGCTCTGTTGTGGCAACTGACACCAGCTGAAGTAATTTCCCATTGCCCTGAACATATGGGAAAATGTGCAAGAAATACAGCTGGGCAGAGAGTCTGTCATCACCTGTACAATGTGCACAAAAAGAACAAAAAGGTGACATTAATTGTATTATTTTATTACTATTTTTTCCCTAGCAACTGCAGGCAGGAACAGAATGGAAGATGAATAGGCTATTGATCTAAAAGCAAACATGATAGCTGTTTATTTTAAGTTAGATGCTCATACACAGTCTAATATATTGCCACAAATCATGTTCTAGCAATAAAAGAAAAGCCAGAGGCACCGGAGGGTTAAGAGATTAAAGCAGACTTATAGAGCTGAATTTTTATGCACTGAACACGTATGTAAAATGTGTGGGAAAGGCAAAATGACTCAACTTGTGCGAAGACCAGGAAAAAAGTAGACAACAATATCCATCGTTGGGTTAAAATTGCATCAGACGCTTAGCAAGAGAACAAGTTTTTGGCAGGATAAAGAGAACTAAGGAAATTTGGAGACATCATCCTTAGAACACGAAAGCCCTCAGCAGAAGAGTGAATTGAGCTGAAAAAGCTCAGCTTTGCCACACGGTTGATGCCCTAGGATAGATCCTTCCGTCCAAAAGGCAGAAAGAGAGGAATTGCGCAGACCTATTGCTTTGGAAACTGTTGAGCAAATAGAAGAAACAACAGAATAGATACATTATTTTTTTTTGTTCTGGGGAAAAAAAAGACAACCAAAAAAAGCCCATTTTCCATGAACTGTAAAGGAAGACATTTTTGGAACTGGGATGCCAAATATATCTCTCTAAATTTTTTAATATATATATATATATGTATAGATATATATTTTACAATGAGCATAGCAATAGGGTTTCTGGCAGCCTTTTTTACCAAACTGAGCTTGTCTTTGTGTGTGCTCAGCACCTCCTTTGGGGAGACTGTTTCCTCCTGCTGCTATTTGGATCATCTTTGACACGTGAGGTGTTGAACATCATTTTTCACGGTATACAGGGCTTTAGGTTTACATAGATGAATTTTTTTTTATCTAGGGAAAACCAGTAGAAAAATATACAGCCAAAGGCAACTAGACATTTTGGGAACGATGAATTTTGACTCCAGCTAAGCAGGTATGTGAATTGTGTACAACATAAATAAGCTACAGGAGAGAAATTAATCCAGAAACATGTATAGGTGGGTCTTCACTGACTGTCCTGGTTGTCAGTGAAAAATATGCAGAGATTCCATATTTTCAATGATGTATAGGGAATTTGGACTACATTTTATAGGTTTTGAGTTGTTGTAGTGTTAGCTTGGAGAATGGAATTTGTGACATCTAGCATGCTGAGAAAGAGGCTTCAAAATTGACTGATAGAAATACCAGAGAGAAGAGCTTAATTTCTGAAATACAGTTCTATTATTTCTCTGAGACTAAGGCATGTGTTTTCTGCTGTCAGTTAGATGTAATGTAAAACTGGAATGTCACAGCCACCACAGGCATCCGACAGAGATGACAGACTTATCCTTTTATTTGAACATGGAGTCAGTGATGGCTCTGTGACTCTAAAGCCAGCAGGGGACAGGGACACGGAGGGTGGGGTTAAATTCCCTCCTTAGTCTGAGAAATCACCTATATATTACCTGCTGTTAGGAAATTGTCTTCATCACCCCTTACGCTTTCCTAGAGATGATCCATCATCATTCCTATTGAAGGACATTGGATTGACAAGAATCCAAGGAGGAAATTTCAAGGGGAGAAAGCAAGCAGGAGCTTGACCTTAATGTCTGGGAGCAAGGCATGCATCTTGAGCTGAGGAGACCTAGGTTTTGAATCTCTGCTTCTGAGAGTGTTTTGAGTGTTAGACATTGGATAAGCAATACAAAGCAGCTTTCTCTGATCATGTCTATGAATGATAAGAGGCTGTAGTTTCTCTGGTTTGGTTGAACTCAGTGCTTCAGTGTGCTACAAGTATGATTTGTGCTTTGTGGCTTTTGGGTGTGGTTTGGCTTTGATCACCTGCTCTGGATATTTTAGACTGCCTTTGGCAAAAGAGAAGTACTTGGAGAGATCTGTTTAGCAAAAATGAGGGTGACTGCCTTTATTCAAGAGCAGATCTTTGAATGCCCAGGGTTTTGCAATTAAATGTAAAACCTGCAGCCTCTCATATGCCTAAGCAGGCTGGGTAGCAGCTTTGTGCATGTGTGATGCAAATTTGGGATTTCGGGACACGATTTCTGCCAATTTTGCATCTGAAATGTATCAGTATTACTTTGGGTCTTGCCCTTTGTGCAGAATACAAGTGCTTAAACAATTAAAATTGTGAGCACTCTGTGGAAAGAATAATGTCCAGGACAGAAGGAGTCTCCTTGGTGGAGTCTGGAGAAACTTCTCTTTCAGCATGTTAATTTTGTCTCTGGCTATTTAGGATTGTACCAACTATTAAGTAATTAAGTTATGATAGAGTTAAAAAGGAAAGAATCACTTCCAATCTAAATATTGTTGATTTTTGTCAGGTTTCCCAGTTTCCAAAACCTGGATGCCCTTTGTGTAAACAGCTGCCTTTTGATGTACACAATTTGAGAAGCTCTTTCATTTTTAATATACACATGAGTATGTGTATATATAAACAAATCTTTTCTATACGCACATAAAGATATATATGAAGACATATATCTCCAGTTAATTTTAAGGTGCAGCTTAAGGTACGACACTAAGAAACTACTACTGATTTAGGAGGAGGTTGCAAAAACAGCTAATTTGGTGGCAGCAGTAGTTTCATATTAGAAATGGAGTACTTACATTTCCTATTCTTGCTTAAATACTATGAAAATTTCATTCTCCTTGAGAATTCACATTTAAAAAAGAATCCTTTCTTCTTGCTTTTGTATAAACATCAGACTGAATCCAGAGAAGGGACGTCTTTTCACTGGATCTTTTAATATAATGTGTGTGTATGTGTATATAACGTATATCACATCAAATTTATTATAAGACACTTGTCTGTAAAGACTGTATGTGATTTTGCATGCACGCATATTTGACTATTGGACATAAACATAGCCAGAAGTATCTTCCAAAGTAACTTAAAAAGTTGAAAGCACATCTCCTTTTGGACTATAATACCACTAACATGCTTCCATACCTAACTTGCTTTTGAAAGTAATTTTCCATAGTTATTGCAATGTGTGTGAGCATTTTTCTCTTGGTCAAATTCTACTTAAACAGTTAAGAAACCTGCACCACCTTCATTTCCTTCCTAAAGCTAGGGTTTCATATTTCCCTGTATAATAGTTAATGGCATTATAAATTATCTCGAGCAAGGCAGAGCAGTATGAAAAAAGAAAAAAAGTTGCTGACCTTTTCTACCCAGAGGCCAGCAGCTTCACTGAGACTGTTACGGAAGACTTGGAGCTCAGAATATAGGGCTTCGGGGAAGAGAAATGATTTTAAATATTTCCTTGCATGGAGTCAGTTTTACTTTGCAGATAACCACCAGTGACTGTATTGTGGTCATGACTTCAGTCTTAAAATTCTTTTCTTCCCTATAAAAGATGAAGTTTATCTGTAAAAGGGAACATCCTTTAAACCAAGCAGTCGGTAAGTATGCTGCTGTAGATATGTGCCTAGGGAAAAACATTTTTTGTTATTTAAGTCTTTGTTTATCTTCTTTAGTGTTTGTGTATTCAGGCAAAAGAAAGCAATGAAAACCTAGCAACTCTTTTTTTCCCCTTATGGTGCCACTTCCTCATTCATTAATTTCCTTTTCTCCACCTCACATCCTAACACTAAGTTAAAATGAATTTACTTTTGTGTGTGAGCGCTCTTTTTGCAGATAGACTTTGAATCTTTTGGACTGGAAAGACAGTGGGTAATTCTGGCAAATTGTATTCTGTTTTCTTTTGTTCTGTCAGTCAGATGCTCAAAGTCAGGAAAAGGTGCTTAGAGATGAAGGATAACTTGTAATCTGGGCAGACTTGTAAAATGAGGTTTCCAAGCTGCAGAGTCTAAAATTCAAGAACCCTCATTGTTTTATTACAACTCATATCAATCTATCAGTAAAGGTGGAGGTCATTAAGGAAGAAAATGTCTTCATTATGACATTTGAGATTTGGGTGAATGGTGGAGAGAAGGAGGAAGCAGACACTCTCACAGGACTCTGAAAGAATCAGCTCGAGTCTTCAGTCCCTGACGGTATTAGAGGAAGAGTTTAACTGAACACAGAGCAAAGGCATGCATTAAAAAAATAAGTTGTGTGACCAATTTTTGTACTGAGGGGACTTTAGATGAATGGAACAGGCCTGTTTTGAAGTTGCTAGCCTTTAAAAGGTGAAGTGAACATTGTGCTGGCAAGAGAAGCATTTCTGTACATGGTAAAGAACTGACTGTTTGATCTGAAGATCTATCATTACTGAAGGAGAGCCATAAAAAAATGAGGTCTTATCCTGCGCAAAGGTAGTTTTCTTGAGAATGCATTCCCACTTGCAAAAGACCTTGCTTCGAGCTACCATTTAAAGATCTAGCACTGCACTCTTCCAATGAGAGAATCATTATTTAGTCTGGTTTCTCAAGGAAAGAACACTTGTATGATCACATTCTTGCATATGTGTGTGTGCCCATGAACTTAAGCATGCACTTACTTTTTTTCCGCATTCTCCAGTATGTTCTTAATCTATTGGGTAATTTCAACCAAATTTCAGAGTTGCAGATGTCTTGGAGATATTGCATTTCTAGAAGTTTTGTAAAAATGACCATCGGAAGGAGAAGAACCTATTACTGCCTCTACTGAGAGAAGGTGCCCATGAGAATTCAATCATTATTAAACATCACATCGGGAAATCTACACAAGCAAAAGCCACAGGAGACACAAATAAGTAAGAATTCAGTCTTCATGAGTTTTATTGGTCATTAAATTACTCCTCAAAGCTTAGCAGGTTCTTTAGGAGACTTGAGTCTAAATAACACTTAACTGCTCCTTCAGCTAGCATTAGGTGAAATAAAACAAAACCCAGAAGCATGTGGACAAGAAAATGCAATTTGTATGTCAGCAGCAATGTGTGCCTTATTATTTTTCATCAGCACTTGCGTGATGATTAGATTTCCTAAATGTGATAGTTTGCCAATAAAATAAAACATATGTTTTTAGAAATTAAGAGACTGAGCCAGTTTTTCATCCTTCTATTATTTAAATCTGATTTACCTCAAAATGTAATTATTGTGATCATAGATTTGCACACTTAACCACTTAAGGGTAATGTTAAAATAGCTTAGATGACTATATGCCAGACTTACGTACGTACTTATTCAGCTGAGTTTCAGTCAGCTCAATTCTGCATATTAGATTTTAAAGATAAATTAGATCTTGGCAAGCATGAAGGTCTGGGCCTTTGTGCAAACCACAATTAAAGGTCAATACCACTAAAACATAACAAACAGAAATCTTAGAAAATAAATTGGCTCAGTCAGACGTGCTTCAACTAGATCTTCACTGTTGGTTCCCTGAACGGAAGATGGAAGGAAAACTATATGGATTGATTTGAGTGAAAAATTGCAAGTACTCCAGAAATCGGAATTGTTGATCACAGAGATTTTGCTCCAATCTTTTTTCTTTTTTTTTTTTCTTTTAACTAGCAGGTAGTTATACGTTCTTTATATAATGGAAAGATGAAGACATTTAATCTAATATAAATGAGGACTTTTATGCTGTTACCTTCTTGTAATGCAGCAGCAAGGTATTTGCAACTGATTTTGCTAAAATTCAATCCATGTCATTTCCTACTGTGTGGCTCACAGTAAATCTTTCCCTTAAAGTGGTGTTAGAAAGAGCAATATATTGGAGGAGACAAATCCATGTCTTTTTGGTCCATGTTTCTGGAGCCAGGCCAGGGGTGATCAACACCTAACGAGATAGGCTTTGTCACTGCTTTGCAGCAGCAGTGTGTGCATCCTCTGACCTATAATGTATGCCCTATAGAGCTTGAATTGCGACCACGTGCACTGGCACAGAGATGTGCCAGCACATGGGTACCCAGGCAGCTCTCCAAGTGCTTTCTGTGACAATAGTACTAGGCATTTTCCTTCTTTGTACATTGGTCAGAGCAATGTACAAAGGCAGAGGAGGAAAAAAGCGACTTACACAACTCTACTTTCTTAGCTCATTTCTAAAACCCATGATCCCCTCGGGGTGTGTTAATTATTTGTCATGCTACTTTCTATAAAGATGATAGTGTTTTCAAGGCAGCTCTTTTCATTAAAAAAACTGATTTATTTAAGTCTCTTTGGGGGGTTTCTAGGCTTTTGCTTGGTCATTTCTTATTGTGCTTTTTTACATTTGAAATAAAGCAGTAGATAGTGAGTTTAATTTTGGTGTTCCCATTTCCTGCAATACAGCAAATCTGTCCTTGTAGAGAGCAGATGGGGATAGGCTGAATGCGAAATGCTTGACCGTCACTTTAGCGATGCATAGATAACTGAGGAAGCCAGTGTGATATTAAAGAAACAGGAAGATACTTAAAGAATTTTTTGTTGGAAAGAAATGCTTGGTATTTTACTTGTGTTGAAGGAAGTATGGATACTCAGTCCAGTGGTAGCTTCTGTGATACATGTTGAGGTCTTTGTCTTCTATGAAATTAAAAAACAAAAGCCAGCTTGTGACACTAATTTAGAAAACAGAAAGGAACAACATCTGTTTTATGGAGAGTTGCCTTTTTAGCCATCACTACTGACATGCAATGCATGTCTGTACCCAAAGATCAGGTATTATTGATTATGTGATTATTATTCCTATTAGTCCCAAATTTGTACCTACATTGAGTTTAGAAGCAGTTTTTGGTTGATGAGCTACATTATTACATAATTTAATTGCCATATAAAATGTACAATGACTTCTTATTCCCTAGCCTTCATGCATGTGGTAACAAAAGGCATGTCTGAAATAAGTGGTGGGCAAAGAAGCTTTTCTCTTGTACTGTAAAAGATGAGACTTTGAGAGTTCACGTGGAACATGACTGGAAAGTTCTCCAGCATGGGAATGTCAAATCTGTGCTCAAGAAGCCTCTACCAATAAATAGAGCCAACTACTTGGACCTTCAAGAGGAAAGCAGTGTTTTGACGCATGGGATTTTTTTATTTTTTTTTTTTACCCTGACAGGATTTTCAACAGAAAGAAATTTTAATTTAAAACAATTTTCATTTAAAACAATTTAGCTGGCAAACCATGATGCGGCATGTATATTCTCATGTTGCTTGGGTTAGACTCTTATTTTTGTTCACCTCAGCAAACGCTCTGTTACTGATGCGGTGGGGGTTGTATAAGGTAGCAGAGCTCTCAGAGGTAATGACAGAGCCATTCTGCTGCCGGCATGTTTGCTTGTTTAGCAATTATATTAGTCCTGGCTTTTCAAGCCTGTAGCTGGGAGTCTTTGGCTTATCTACAACAGGGGAGTGCAGGCAGGGGCATTGGAAAGTGCTGTGTCCTGCAGCCCTGCTCTCCAGCAATCACCTGTGGCAGTGCAGGAGTCATTCCCATCCTCATTCAATTCTCCGTCGAAGACAAATTATTCACAAAGAGGTAGTGCTTTGTGTCCCTCCAGAAATAGACTTGGAGTCAGCAGTTCATTTCAGATCATCCTGCAAACAGCTCTTAAGTGGAAATTCAAGCGTGCTCTGTGTACAGCCAATGTCAGCTTTTTCTGCGGGCACAGACAGGCTGCAAGTAGGTGGTTGTTTATTGCCACCACTGTGCTGGGGTTTGGTGAGCTCTAGGTGTACCTATTTGGTTAGGTGTAGAACTTCCAGTCTCATTACAGTCAAAATAAGCAATTCAAGCAATTAGCGTAGCTCCTCCTGACAGAAGTAGGTCATGGTGGGATCTTCTGGACAGCTCAGTCCCTCCGGAGGGGCCAGAGACTCCCACTCCTGCAACAGGGGCAAGGGAAACAAGCAAGAGGTGGGAGGCACCTTGGGCAGCAGTGCCCAGGATAAGGCTGAAGTCCGCAGCCTCAGATGTGAGATGCCCAGCATTTTGTCAATTCTTTTAATATGTTTCTAACTCTTTCGTATTTTTCTTTAAGCTATTGAGCATAGGTATTGAATGCTGCTGTTGTGCCTCATGATCTGTTATGTTTCAGAGAGTATTTGATTTGTCAGTGGACAACATACATGCATGCTTAATGATATTGTTAGGGGCTAATATGCCCTTATGCACTTTGTTACTGACTTGACTATTATAGCCACCTCTCAATTAACTTGAGTGTGAAAAATAAAGATGGATAAAGAATCATGCCATTCATTCACTGTTGATGGGGAGCCAATTACTCTGTTGTTTCCCATGGCTTTTTATTTGCACATTCAAGATTAGCACTGTTCTCAGCAGAACAGCTTCAGGCAGCAGTGTGCACCACTAGCTGTAATGGCTCCTCTTCCCCTACAGCGATGGTAATCTGATCTTGGAAAACCTTACTGAATTTCAAAGCTCATCATGTGAAACATACAGTGCGACATCAAAAATAAACAGGATGACTGGAGCGAGAAAGAAAAGTGTGATTTGAAAATCCTACCTTCCCTAGATGTTGTGGGTGGAAATATTTTTATGTATCTCTACATATTATTAGGGAATTAGAGATCACATTAATAGGAACGTTCAGAAAACTGACAAATTTTTAACTTAAAAAAACCCTCTGCTGAATTAATACTATGTACTACGTAGTTCTGTCTGGAACTGCTTGTCTTCACCCTTTTGATGGTCAGGTAGCTCACGTACTGGTGTATGTGTGGTACTGTACATGGTGTTTGGCTGGACCATTAGTGTTGCAAAATGCTTATGTATTTCTCTCAGTTATGCTATTTTAGTATGTTTATATTCAAGTTCAGTGTAAACTATATTGATTATATTCTGATCAGCACACTTGCAGTTTCTAGTTACTATAGTTTCTGCTTTGGCTTCAGATAACTTCCATATTTCTTCAACATTGTTTCAACAATGTAAATCAATACTGTGCTGCTATCACCTGAGAACTCTCTTGCTTTAGCTACCTCTGTTTCTTGTCCTTCTTTTGCTTTATCTGATGTCCTGCTGAACATTTTGTGCCAGCTATATGGAGGAGGAAGAACAGATATGATGGCTTTATCTGGAGAAGTATGTGCATGGGAAAAACGTAGTATAATACAGCCTTTAGCAATCTGTGGCTTGCCCAAGAGCAAAAGTAACTTGGTTAAATGTCTCAGTAAAAAAGAACATGCTGCTTGCTTTGACATAAGCAATCAGTGGTCTTGTCTTAGTGGAAACCACTCAATATGTTTTCCATTTTGTCACAGCCTTGACCAAGTGGTGATTTTCGGGAAGGGCAGGAGGAAGGACAAAAATGACCCTCAGTGCAGATGAAGTTGACTCTGGGGAAAACATCTAGCCAAAAATTGATTAGTCTCCACCTTTCATCTAGGAGTGAGGACAAAATTTATTGATGGTGAGGAGGAATATATTGGTCTTGAGTAGGTTCTTAATGAGAAATTACTAAACTAAATGGACTTAAGTCTAAATTCATAGTGGTCAGAAGATGAAAGGGGAAGGAGGGACAAAAAGTAAATGAGCCATTTGCACATTACCTTTTCCAGAAACAGTACTACTACCTGAATTTCCTCCGCTGAACTAATATGGGTAGGGAGAAAATCTTCATTATATGCAAGTGCCAGCTTTTAAAACTCCAACAGAGTTTAAGTGCTGTACTCCACCTCTCAGCCAGCCTCAGCTAAGTATACAGAAAAGAAACTCACAGGAGTTCATTTAAGGTTGAAAAAGCCCTGAGTACATGGCATTAAATTCTATTGTGGTTCTCATGAACATTTGGAAGGTGGTGTAGTAGGGGCAGCTTGTGGCCAGCTGCTGGGCATACAGTGTGCCCAAAAGAGAAATTGCTTGAAAGCCCTAATCCTACAGAACTACATTCATCTTTTCAGCACCTTTCAGTGTATGTAGCTCCTCTGGATTCCAGTTTGCTTTGAAGCCGAGACTCACATATATAAGGAGTCCTGGAAACTATGGCAGAAAGTTAGGAAGCTGAATACTTGTATGTATCCATGGACATACATACGTGGGATGACTGTATCCTCCGTGCTTCAAAATTTTAATGTTAATATACTCTTATAATTTTATAGTGTGTGTATATATATATATTTATTACAGTATTATACACTTTAGTTGAACAAAACATTTACACTTTCTATGCAAAAAAGTCTTGCAGAAATTTGAGGGTTTTTTTTCTTCCTAAAATAACTTTGAGACTTTTAAAAGATCATAAAAACAATCACTTTTGGTCACATGGGTTATTGGTTTTCCAAAATACAAATCTAAACATTAGTATACTAATGTGTTATTCCCAGATGCTCTTCTCTGCTGCAAAGGAACAAAAGCAATAGAGAAGCTGGTTATATTTTAATAAAGTCATTTGCTGAAGTAGGTCTTAAGGGGCTAGTGATAAAGAAAATAAAAGCATAATTTGCAAACTGATTATTTCTGTTATTTTAATAATAGGGGGAAGTTAAGATGAAGGCAATCATGTTTAGGAAAAATGGTATTGCCCTTGATTGTGCAACAGCATGTAGAGTCTGTTCAAGTGGAAAAGACAAAAGATTAATGAATGTGGGACAAATAGATTTAGGGCAACATGATTACAGCTGTTGAATAATGGGCTGGAGTGTGAGAGATATAATTTCTAAAGTGTTTCTTTAAACAAGATCTCCTAGCCAAAGGAACAATACTGCTTAGGAACTGCTGGAGATGAAATTGGAGATGAAGTTTGTGAAAGTCAAGATATGTAATATTCACATGAAGAGAATGAGTTATAATTCTAATAGGATTGAAAAAGAAAAAGAGATATTTTTTTTTCTCAGCCTTTTGATTCTTTTCTATAAATCCTCTTATAATGATGGAAGACTTTACTTTCTCTAAATCCTACCTACCTATGTGCGTATACATGATGTTCATGCTGAGAGATAAACTGATAGATTTAGTTTTAATGGTTTGGCCCATTAAAGCACCCACTTGTTATCCTAGTCCTTCTTTTAGAGGTTACTATTTCTGCAGAAAGAATGGCAGAGCAAGATATGAATGGCTGCCTCAGCTGCTCTGTTTCATAGCTCGGGGTATTAATGTGAGTGAGCGCTGAAAGAGATGAAATAAAGATACTGTAGGAATCAGTTGCAAAATCTTTCTTTTACAAATCAAGAAAGCGGAAAATAAAATAGAAAATGCTCTTAGAAAAGAAAGGTTCTTTCCTTCTCACTGTTTAATGTGTTTATATATATTCTTCAGTGGATGAAGAGAAAAGCACAAAACAACTTTAAAATTTTATTCAAACAAAACTAATGTATTGCTTTGGATCAGAATTCAATTATTTTTTTTTGCATTTTCGGTCCTTCAGGCAAGAACTCCTAACACTGGCACTCTCCGGATTCGGATACCTGTGACTGACTTTATGTACCACATTTTTTTCCATTAACTTCAATGCACAGGTCATCTGCCCTAGAGAGAAACAAATTTATGTAGCTTTCTGAGCTTACAGCCCTAATGTGTATAGTTTACTTAGAATGAATTTCTTTCATATACTCAAACATTCTTATGGAAAAGAGTAACCTATTAATTTTAAAACTTTTTTTTTCTTTGCAAAGAAAAAAAACGCTTTTTCTAAGCATTTTCTCTGAGAGACTGTCAGAGCTTTTCAAATATTTGGTGATGTTTGTAGATTGGTGTTTATCATTTTGGAAAATATTTCTGGAGTTAGTTTCACAGTTTATCCATCTGGGCTTAATAATTGTTGGTTAAATGAAGAAAAAAAAATAATATTTTTATAGCTAATATGTTTATGGCCTACTCAGGAAATGATTCAGACTTAGGAAAGCATTAACAGCAAGACAAAGGTTTTAAGCAGAAGCTTGGAGATGTGGCTATCCAAGCAAAGGGGAGCTGTTCTGCTCCTCTTGCTGCCAGTGGTAGACCTCCAGCAGATTTCGACTGCCATGAATTTACCTGGTGAAAACGTGGCCCTTGCTGAATTAGGCACTGAATGGGCTAATATGAGAGGCTGTGCTGCTCAGTCGTATATGGAAAAGGGCTGTACTTTACTATTTCTGGCGATACAGAGCCTGTGGCCCTGTTTGACATTGTTCGCTTGCCCGCAAAACCAAGAGCTGAATGCCCAGGCTCTCTAAAGAGAGCTCTGAATTCGCCGTAGCCAAAAAGGCTCCAGGCAGTGTGAGGATGAACCCCCGGTTCCCTCTTAGCTCATATCAGAGGTGAACCCTGTCACCTTTCCTAGCAGTCTGCAAAGATGTAGTCTAACTTGGCTGTAAATGAGCTGTGGTATTAGTCCATATGATGCCAACATCTGTCTTGAAAGTAAAATTGGCTATTTCAGTACCAGTCTTGTCAAAAAGTAAACCTGAAGAACCTATTAAATAAATAAAGAATCATTTCTGCCATAGAAGTTGTAGAGTGGAGTGGCTGGTAAGTCTAAAGATGCATTAAAAAGTACACTGCTGATAATGTGCATGGCTCCTTTCTAACAGCGCGAACATGTTCCACATCCATTCCTTCCTGCACCCATCCACACAGCTTCTGGAAGAAGCAGGAGAAGCAGAATGCCAGGGTCAACTCCCCTCCACTTGCCTCTGGTTCTTTGAGAGCTTTGTTACCCACAAATTTGTTTTTCACTTCCAAGGGTGCTTGTAGTATATACCCTCTGGCAAGGACTGTAACTGCGTGCTGTTTTCTTGTTTCCGTGTAGCGTTGAATGGCTCACCTGAACCTCAAACAGGGTTTTACAGGCTCTAGTTTCAGTAGCATTGCAGCGAGGCATAGGCTAGTTGGTGAGGGATTTGATTTAACACTGAACTATGGGAATATACATTTTTACAATTTTTTCAAATTTTATGAGTTCTTTTGAGGAAATAAGGGTAAAATCACTTTAATGAAGGTATATGGGACTGCAGATGAAAACTGCTGAATGCTCCTGCTTGTGTTCTAGACTCCCTGTATTTTTTGTTGTCACTGGAGCCATGGATGAGAAATGACTCTATAGTTTTAATTTAAATCCATTTTAGGACTTATATTTTTGATTAAAATTGATCGTTTGTCACTCACAAGCAATAAATCTGGACAGTGTCATGAGAGGAAATCATTACACAGGACCAAGTCCTTAGCAGCTGTACAGTACTCTTTTGAAGCTGTGTTTATTTACACTAGGTGAGTATTTGCCCTGCTATATTTATTGCATCATGAGTGTTTTGTTCTGAATAAAAGCGGGCCCCAGTTCATCTTCAGGAGAATGAGATAGGCCCTGAGTTGCTATAAACAGCTGTAACACCTCTGGCCTTGGCAGCTCTCTGCAGAAATTATGACTTTGTACTAGGAACATGCCCTTACCTCCAGTTTTTAATAGTGGTGGACCGTACATTTCCATCTGTTATTTCCATTGCACATTTTTTTATACTCTTATGTTGATGTATCTCCAGACATATGCTCATTACTCAACTGTTATTCCAGGATAATGCCTTTTCTGGGGCTAGAAATGCTTCTGAAGGGCTCCTATAGTGGTGCCAGGGTCTGTCTCTCTGGCCAGAGACCACTGTGGCCAGGGCACCTGGAGCAGCCTTTGCCCATCACAGAAGTAGTAGGAGTTCTCTAGGTTTATGGGTGCTGTTTTTGGTTTGGTTTGTTTATTGTTTCCTCCTGTTTTGCCAATCCGACTGCCTACTTTTCTCCTCTTGAAGTAAAGAGAACTCATCTGCTAAACATTGCCTCAAGTTCATCAGCACAAGAACAGGAGATGTGCGTAAAATGAGAACAATATAGTTACTTACACACAAGGGAACCTAGAGACAAAAAATAGATGTCTTACCATATTATTTTACAGTTGAGCTAGTTATATCTAGGGATGAAGTTCTACATCTGAAATAGGATCCAAACTAGTTTCATTAATGCTGGAAAAGAATGAATTGAATATAGGTGATTTTGTTATATCATCATTAGACAATTTGGGGTAAAACATTAAAAGATCAAGTCTTTATATGGATTATTTATCTGAAAAATAAATCCAAGTAACAGCTGAGATTTTTTAGGGTTGATGAATTGATCAATTAAATTTAAATTTAAAATGGTTCTGTATATAGAACCAAATGCTGATGTAGTCATTATCATGGGAGAAGGGAAAGTATAGCTGCTGGTGCACATGAGCAGGGCTACGACCTTGTTGGCATCACGGAGACGTGGTGGGACAACTCGTATTACTGGCGCGTCAACATGGAGGTGTACAGGCTTTTTAGAAAGAACAGGAGGGGAAGATGAGGAGGGGGTGTCTCTCTCTGTGTCAGCAACCAGCTGGAGTGTGCGGAGCTCCGCCTGGGGATGGAGGAGGAGCTGACAGAGAGCTTATGGGTCAGGATCAGAGAACAGGAACGGACGGGGGATGTTACGGTGGGGGTCTGTTACAGGCCGCCTGGCCAGGAGGACAGAGCAGACGAGGCGCTCTATAGCCAGATAGCAGCGGCCTCACGGTCACAAGCCCCGGTCCTCATGGGGGACTTCAACCACCCTGACATCTGTTGGAGAGACAACACAGCAGGGCACAGGCAGTCCAGGAGGTTCCTGGAATGAGTGGACAACTTCCTCCTGCAGGCGCTAGAGGATCCGACAAGGAGGGGTGCCATGCTCGACCTTGTGCTCACCAACAGGGTGGGGGATGTGAAACTGAAGGACAGCCTTGGCTGCAGCGACCATGACATGGTGGAGTTCAAGATCCATGGGGCAGTGAGGAAACTACATGGCAAGCTCTCAGCCCTAGGCTTCAAGAAGGCGGACTTCGGCCTCTTCAGGGACCTCATGGGCAAAGTGCCATGGGAGGCGGCCCTGGAGGGAAGAGGGGCCCAGGAAAGTTGGTCCATATTTAAGGAGCACCTCCTCCAAGCTCCGCAGAGGTGCATCCCGATGAAGAACAAGTTGGGCAAAAAGGCCAGGAGGCCTGCATGGATGAGCAAGGAGCTCCTGGACCAAGTGAAAGTGAAGAAGAAAGCCTATAGAGGGTGGAAGAGGAGACAGGTAGCCTGGCAGGACTACCAAGAGGCTGTGTGAGTGGCCAGGGATCGGGAGAGGAAGGCTAAAGCCCTGATGAAATCGAATCTGGCCAGGGATATAAAAAGAAACAAGAAAAGCTTCTATAGATATGTAGGGGACAAAAGAAAATCCCAGGAGAATGTAGGCCCTCTCTGGAAGGAAACTGGTGTCCTGGTTACCCAGGACATGGAGAAGGCTGAGGTACTCAATGACTTTTTTTGCCCCAGTCTTCACAGATGAGGGTTCTTGTCTCCCCACCCAAGCTGTGGAAGGCACAAGCAGGGACTGTGAGGATGAAGAACCACCCACTGTACTTGAAGAGCAGGTTTGGGATCATCTGAGGAAAATGAAGGTGCAGAAGTCCATGGGACCTGATGAGATCCATCCGCGGGTCCTGAGGGAACTGGCAGATGAAGTTGCCAAGCCACTGGCTATTGTATTTGAGAAGTTGTGGTTTGGTGAGGTCCCCAATGACTGCAACAGAGGGAACATAACCCCCATTTTTAAAAAGGGGAACAAGGAGGACCCGGGCAAAAATAGGCCAGTCAGCCTCACCTCTGTGCCTGGCAAGGTCATGGAGCAGATTCTCCTGAAAACCATGGTAAGGCACATGGAGAGCAAGGAGGTGGTTGGTGACAGCTAACATGGCTTCACCAAGGGCAGATCGCGCCTGACCAATTTGGTGGCCTTCTATGACGGAGTGACAGCATCGGTGGACAAGCAATGACCAACTGATGTCATCTACCTGGACTTGTGCAAAGCTTTTGACACTGTCCCGCACGACATCCTTCTCTCTAAACTAGAGAGGCATGGGTTTGATGGATGGACCACTTGGTGGATAAGGAGTTGGCTGGATGGCTGCACTCAGAGAGTGGTGGTCAATGGCTCAGTGTCCAAGTGGAGACTGGTGATGAGTGGCATCCCTCAGGGGGTTGGTATTGGGCCCGGCCCTGTTCAACATCTTTGTCAGTGATATGGACAGTGGGATAGAGTGCACCCTCAGCAAGTTCGCTGATGACATCAAGCTGTGTGGTGCCGTTGGCACGCTGGAAGGGAGGGGTGGCATCTAGAGAGACCTGGACAGGCTGGAGAGGTGGGCCCGTGCCAAGCTTATGAAGTTCAACCAGGCCAAGTGCAAGGTCCTGCAGCTGGGTTGTGGCAGTTCCAGGCACAAATACAGGCTGGGCGGAGAATGGATTGAGAGCAGCCCTGAGGAGAAGGACTTGGGAGTGCTGGTGGACGAGAAGCTCAACATGAGCCGGCAATGTGCCCTTGAGGCCCAGAAGTCCAACCGCATCCTAGGCTGCATCAAGAGGAGTGTGGCCAGCAGGTCAAGGGAGGTGAGTTTCCCCCTCTACTCTGCCCTGGTGGGACCCCACCTGGAGTACTGTGTCCAGTTCTGGAGCCCCCAATATAAGAAGGACATGGACCAGTTGGAGAAGGTCCAGAGGAGGGCCACGAAGATGATCAGAGGGCTGGAGCACCTTTCCTATGAGGACAAGCTGAGAGAGTTGGGGCTGTTCAGCCTGGAGAAGAGGAGGCTCCGGAGAGACCTGATAGCAGTCTTCCAGTACCTCACGGGGGCCTACAAGGAAGATGGGGAGAGGCTGTTCAGTAAGGGCTGTTGTGATAGGATGAGAGGTAATGGTTTTAAAATAGAGGGAGGTAGATTCAGATTGGATATTAGGAAAATTTTTTTTACAATACGAGTTGTAGAGCACTGGAACAGGTTGCCCAGAGAAGTGGTGGATGCCCCATCCCTGGAAACGTTCAAGGCCAGGTTGGAGGGGACTCTGAGCAACCTGATCTAGTTGGAGATGTCCCTGCACCTTGCATGGGGGTTGGACTAGATGACCTTTGAAGGTCCCTTCCAACTCTAACCATTGTATGATTCTTTGATTCAAGAAAATCCACAGCAAAACAAAACACACCACAACCCCCTCAGCCTCCTGATTTAAGGTGAAGAATCAAGGTTATTTTTCTAGTGGAACAAATTATCTCAAATCACTGAGGACTGAATTTGTGAAGTTTTTGTAGAGACTATCAGGTGTTTTCAACTTATTTTAATTACTCACTGAAGTGCTGATTTTCTTACCTTTATAGTCATGTGAGTTATGAAAGAAAAGTGCTAAAGTACAAACAAAAATAAAAGTATAAAATTATCTCTTTCTTAGACAGGACCATATTTTTGTAAGAAGCTTCTGTTATTTTTTATATATTGTGTGTTTAATACTCATTCTCCTTCTCCTCTGCAGTATTTCATACTGTAACCACAAAAAGAAAGGGGGAGGCATCTTGTGCAGTTTGAACTAAATTTTATTTGCAAGTTATTGTAAATACTCAGCTAGTAACATACATATAAATGCAGCAGGCTTTAGAGCTCCCTTCTAATTGGTGAATAGTTAGTACTGCCACAGTAAAGTATAACTCTTTTTTATATTTTACAAATATTTACACTGGCAATAATATTATTACCATTATCACTTCATATCTTGGAAAATTGCTCTTAGATCATATGCCTTTACAAACAACAACAACAACAAAAGCCAGCTCTTACACAAACAAAATAATTAGCATCCATCTCTAGTTCTCGATCTGCTAAAATTATTGAAAGCTACAATAACTGAGTCTGCTTATGCAAGCTTCTCAAATGGCTGGTAAATCACACCAAAATAAAACCCATAATTGGCTGCTGCAAGCTGCAGGATCTGATCCAGGTCATGGCACACACAAAGCATCCTTTGATCCCTTGCCTTGCACACCTTCTTAATCCATCTCTTGTTTTAACCTTTAGTCTGTATCATAATTCCACTGTTTGCTTTTATCTTTCTATCCTCTAGCATAAATTAAGTTACAAGGAATGCTTGTGGTAAGTGACCAAGTCCTAAGTAACAAGGACCATTTGTGGCTATCAGGATGAGCTCCCTGACTAATATGGTGGCTGGAAAGTGGTGTGGAGGAGTGTGCCTCTCTTTTCCTGTTGGTTTTAGACTTTTCATTATTTCAGATTGCTATAATCCTAAAGTTAAATTCCTAGAGATGCAGAAGTCTATAACATATTGTTGGTCAGGCTGAAGATAGGGCTGAACAGTACAGATCTGAGATCTAATGCCCTCCTCCTTTTAATGTTTGAAGAGGTTTAGATCAGTGACTGAAACTGTACGCCTGGTTGACTTGTGCTGTGTAGCTGAGATTGTTTTTTTTTTTTTTTCTGGGAAAATACCTGAAGCTCGAAAGCTTATCCAGGTCAGCCTACAAAACTGAGCTAGAAATTCCATCAGAGCAAGTTTGTCTGCGAAATTTATGGCATCTCACCATCCAGTCCACACTGGGAGGTAAAACTGTAAGACCCTTATCTGAACATTTCAGACCTAAAAAAAAATATTTTTTTTCTTTTGTGTTTAAGTGGTGAGAGGTTGAGCACAGAACTAATATGTTTGTGTCATTTTATTCAGTTCATTTCCCTCGTACCTGAAAATGGAGGCATAGACTATGACAAGAGCTGTAGATTTAGTGGTTGCAGTAGGAGTAGATGTTAATGTGCAAAATCTTGTAACAAATGTACAGATTAATTGAACAAATGTGATACAGAGGAACGTTTTTCATTGTAGGGAACAAACAGGCAAGGACAGGTGGCCTTTTTAATGTAAGCTGATGATTAATGCGATGTGATATGAGTTACGAAGTGTGTTGATAGCCTGCTAAACCTCCTCCATATGAATTCTCATGGGAGGCTGTAGAAATGCATTATCTGTCACACAAAATAAACTGGTAAAGTTTTAGCTAAGATTAGTTCTTTCTTGCCTCGCTCTTTCTGATCAGAGAGAATTGGCATGCCTGACTCCAATTCTGCCTCAAAGCAGAGTTGACTATTGAAAGATATTAGGACAACTAACTGTACCTAGGAGAGGTGGTGAGATCATCTATTATGTAGAAGAGCAAAATGAACACAACTGCTAACCAAGATTAATTTGGGTACGTTATATTTGGTTTAGTTAATTCTAATTAGTTTTATTTTTTTAGTGCTGGTTTCTATTAGTTTTTATTTTTTCACTCTGTGCCCACAGATTTTGCTGAGAACTGAAGGAATACATTTTCCTGATGCATCTTTCTGACCCCATTCAAAATGGCTGCATGCACACTTATTCCTGTGAATGGTGATTAATTAAACAAGAAATGCAGCTGATACTTCAGTGACCTTCTCATTTCCCACCTGGAACCTCTCAGTTGTGGCTGAGATTATAGCTGTTTTATTCATACTGTCTATCATTTGTAAAGAACATCTCCCTCTTGCTAGGTAAAACCTGGCTGAGTGTTTTGTTGCCTGTGTCCCATGCTGTTGTGGGTCTAGAGGGTGTCTCATTTTATAGCTATGTTATTGTTGATTATTCTGGCTCTCCTAGTTTAAACTCAGTGGCTGCATCTGTTCCTTGAAGGAGCATTAATTTTTAAAACATATTCGCCATTATTTTAGCAAAGAGGAATTCAATGTGCATATTCTATGTAGATTGTTGATTAATTCCTAAGGCAAGTGTACCCTTTAGCTTTACCATCTTACTCAAATTTGCCTGTTTTGTGCAAAGAGGATATGTTGAGCTATGATCCTGACAACTGCAGGTATTAGAATATACTTAATTGTGATATTATACAGTCTTAAAATATTACTGGAAGTCCAGTTGGTCAGAATATGCAGAGAAACATATTTTGATACACATGACTGAGCAAATGAATTACCTACGCATTTGTAGTTTTAGCTTCAGCAGTTTTCTTGAGGGAGATGGTGAATACTCGTAGTGTCTAAATTGTATTCCTTTCTGCAAAATATTAATGAAAATTAAGTTGTTGATTCTTTAAATAACAATAGCAGAAGCAGCAAATAGAACCAATTAATCTTTATGAGTAGATAGATTCATCATAGTTATCTTTGTACTGCATTCACATCAACCTCTGGAAATAAATTTTAGGAGAAAACCAAAGCTCAGCTGTGAGTGCTATTTTGTCTGATGCACTTTGGCAGATGTTGCCACCTCCACAACTTCAAAGGTACCAAAAGAAAACAGGAGTGGAGAAAGGTTTATATCATGATTGCTCAAGCTTGAGGAAACACTTAAGACTCTGCTTTACAAGAATCTGTCTCTCCTGGGAGGCTGAGGAACAGCTGCAGCAGAACAGAACCTGGGTCTTGTGCAGACTTGGGTTATTTTTCTAATGAAGGGAAATTTCGTTAGGCTGTGTCTTAGGGAACCTGTTCTGGCTTTGACCTGCTTTAGGCAAGTCCTTGAGGGAGCTGATTTTTGAGCAATTGGGCTTGCACAGTGGCATATTTGTGAGGTACTACAGAGTGTGGGTGCTTGCACGCTTGATTATCTAAATGAGTATTTTAATTTTACTGTTGACTACCCTGTGAAAACTGGAGTTTATTTAAGAACACCTGTCTGCGTTACAGCAAACCGTCTCAGCAACTTGAACCAGTAGTGTGAGTTAAAGTAGGCAGAATCTGTATTTGACTGTGAGCCAAGACCATCAAAACCCTGAGGGTTTTTTTTAATATATACTGGAGGTGGGACTGAGATATTGGAAAGCAATAAAGAAAAAAATCTGTATGAACAGTTATTCACACTATTTTTAAACTGCACCTTTTGGAATTGAGCCCAGGAGCAAATGTGAATGGTGCCAAAGGCTGTAGGTATAGAAATGCATGCTGTTCACTCCAGGCATAAGTCAAAGTGACAAGTTGTTTAAGTCTTAGCTGAAATGTGTTGTTCTTTAAAATGAGAATAAAACTGTAAACAGATCCTTAATTATCTTAGTAGGTGGCAGATAGAGCTGGTAAAATACCTTGTGTTGAAAATATTTTATTTGATGAGTGGTAACATGTATCAAAATTATCGTGTCGTGTTCATACTGGAAGGGTTGATTGAAAAGCTTAGCTCATAAACGCAAAGGCTCCTGAAGCCTTTTCCCTCAGAGAGGTCTGAGGGAAAAAAAAATTTCCCTGAAAATCTCATCCTAACTCAATACTTTCACAGTAACATGGAATTTTTGCACATCCACTGTTTGAACGGACTGAGTTTAACCAATAGCAGAATGGGTAGAGTTTTTTCCTTTGTACATACTAGCAGTCAAAAGTATCTAAAAAAATTAATTCTGTTTAGAAGTTCTCTTAATCAGTGCTCCATAGTTAATACACATTTTCTGTAAAGGGAAGCACTCAAGTGCTCTGAACAAACTTATCTAAGCAAGATGAATAAAGAACTACTGATTTTTTTTAATAATGTAGACATTATACAAAAGAATTAACACAACTATGTAACTGAAGAAAGTGTAAGTAAGTTCCAGTAAAATTTTTCCAGCAGTTCTGTGGTAGGTTGCCTCTGCGTGCAATCTTTGCTTCAGCAGGACACGTGCATATTTCTTTGGGATAAGAGTGTGGAATGAGCAACCACTACAAAATGCAGTGTGAACTTACCCCCTAATTAATTTCTTCACATATTTTTCCTGGGTTCATACCAGGAAATGTATTTCATTTAAATTTACAAGGTCCAGTCAAATCTTACATGCATTATTGTATCACACTGACTTTTTAAACACTCAGAAATAACACCCTTGATCTTTAAGATATAGGTGAAGAGCAGGCTCTTTCAGACTTGAACAATATTGTAAGGTCATTGACATAAACCCAGAGAAGGGTTGTATATGGGTATGCACTATTTTAAGTCTGAAGACTTTGATGCTAAGGAATTCAATGCAGGTTCTTTTGGCCATATGTGTTGACTTGGTTGTACCACAAACTATGCCAATAGTCTTGAAAACGTTGGGTCAAATTGTCCTCTCAGTGTGTATTGGTAACATTGCTGAAATCATATGAGGTACATAGATAAAAAAAGAGATGTGAACCAAATTATTGAAGGTTAAGCTTTGAGGAGTAGTAATAGTGATCCCCTTGAAATTTGAAGTCTGACATATCAAGTTTTGCACTATTCACATATTTTTTTTAAACATAATAGATTTATAACATGCCATTTCATTTACTTTTTATTGTAATCATGTAATCTGCATCTGCATGAACATCATTTTTTGGACACCAGTTCCAGATGATTTGCTATAAGGATTCCTTTTTTCCTAGTCATAATAGGGAAAATAGATGCAATACAGAATTTGGGAGCCTGTTTTATAATTGTCCCTCATGCAAAATCCATTCATTTCAGTGATGGTCAAAAGAAAGGAGTTTTAATTTCTGTATGCGGAAGGTTGAGTTTTGCACATATAGATAGGGATACATGGGTATGAATCTCTGTGTACCTAGATGTATTTGTAAACCAGAGAGATAGCATTAATGTTTTGTTTATATATATATATATATATATATATATGTGCCAGAAGTGCTGTCTTTAATGCCCCCTTGTCATTAAAATTGAAATAAAAAGATGAGAGACAATATACAAACATTCAAATATATTAACTATTCATATGGCAAACATTCGGTTTGCATTCTCCAAAACTCCACTTTTATTTAATCTTGTATTTTACTCCAACATCATTCTTTCCAGAGATCATAATCTATCTCAAAAATGGCACAAAGCTACCTATAGAAAAATCAGTTTAAAAACCCAACAGCTCTCTAGAACATACATCATTCCTCTTTTGTCAAAATGCCGCTCCCTCAGATAACACAGCATCTATCCTAAACAGAATGTTTATTGTAATTGAAGATTACGGTTAACTCCTGAGATCATTTCTACATCAAAATAGATCAAACCTTTGAATGGAACACCAGAAAGTTATACAAATCATAATTCATTCCTTGCGTTACTGAAATGTGTAAAGAAAATTATTAAGCAGTTATTAGAGTAGAAAAGGATTACAATTCTGTTTTTTTCCCCAGCATATCTGCACAAAGTCTTCCTAACTTGACCAGGTTAATCACTGAAAGCAAAATAGCCTTAGATCAACTGAACACCAAATGGAGTCCAACATTTCTATTTCCCAAGATGCGAAGTACACCAATGCATCCCTGCAATTGTAAGCACATTTTGTGGTATTGACTTCATCAAGTACATCAAGTGTGGTCAGGCAACTACATGGGTGAGAAACAGCACTAAGCACTCGAACGAACACATGCACAACCATCAATAAAAGACAAACACTGCTTTGTTTTTGAAAATTCTTTGCTTTTTGTATTTTTTGAAGTGCATCTCCTCACATTACACATGGTTTCGGTAACAAAGCAGAGTGGGCTTGGAGCACGTGAGCTTGGATTCCTTTCAGATGAAATTAAATGCCAAATGCATTCGGAGAAAGGCACCTGATATGTTCCATCTACAAATGGATGCTCAGTCCACAGGAGCAAAAAGGAGCTTGTCAAACACAGGACCCTTATAATGTATAGTGTAGACATTGACCCCCCAGTGGAGCTGCTTTGCTCTACAGATCTGCTCTGAGGGGCTGCACTATTTGGTCGGGGAGAGGCAGCATCAGGCCACCTGTGGCAGAACAGTCTGTGTCTCTGCCATTAAAGTCTCTTATTTTGTGGAGTAGGATACCCACATCCAGACTGCTACTGGGAGTAGTCTCAGGCACACGCTAAGCCTCCAGTCATGCCTAATAAATGTTGGAAATAATGTTAATTGGAATGGGCCAAAGCCATGCCAGGGCCACTTTTGACAATGTCATGGTTGTGGTAGTGATGTTCTCCTGCCAGGGAACTTCTTCGCATACCTTTAATTTAGTAGTATATGCATAGCACCTATTTACACAGGTTAATGCTGCTGGAAGGACTGTCTGAATTCAGACTCCAAGGGGCTTGGGTCTGTAACTGGGCAGCAGAGCCATATTGCTGACTGAGCTACAAGCCTGGCCCTCGATAGTTTTGAGACCGCTGGGCTGAAGAACCCGGTGCCCAAACAGCTGCAGAAGAAGGAGTGCTCTGCATGGCAGGGCTGCCCAGGTGTCTGGGAGCCCTGCTTGATACTGGGTCAAATAAGTATGTTTAGTAGTAGTTTCTCACCGCTCACTCTCAGCTTTCACAGCTTTGTAGATGTTTGCAACTACAGGAATTCTGAATTTGTTATTTAGCAAATTCACAAGTCATTCTTAAGAGTCTTTTGTGAGAATCTGCATGAAGAGGGGGCATAAACAAACCTATGACAGTAGCAGAGATGATAATCCCAGCTAGAAGTGATGGAAAGATCAAGAAATGGAAGGTGCCTACTACAAAAGCAAAAGTGCTGTCTCTGACAAGGCGAGGTTAGAAGGCATCTTCTATACCTTTTCTTTCCTTGTATTGTTTCTATATAAACACTTTTAGGTCTGGGAACTGTAAGTGTTTTCTTCCTCATCACAAAAGAATTGCAGAGACTGAATTTTGAAAGGTAAACTTCTTGCAATATGTTTTCACAGGCTGAATCAATATACGTGTGATTAGTAGTGGTTAGTGTATGGGAATGGAAAGAACTTCTACCAGTATTTTTCCTGTTAAGGAAGAATAGAGAATGAATGCAAAAGATACTCAGGATCTGTGAGATAATTTTTCTTCACTATGATGATGTTCTTTACCTTCTTTATTTTATGAGAAATAAAAATACTGGTTTTGCTAGAAATACATTGAGTGTAGGAGGTAAATGAAGACAGAAATGGGAGCAGAATACAGTGGATAGAAAAGCAAAAGAATGAGAAATGAACAAAATGAAATGAAGAAAGTGTGTGGCAACTTCTCCCCTCACATCAATGAAAAGACATGAACTTATGCCACAGTAACAGGCTGATAGTTATGTGTTACGTCAATGAGTTCTATAGCATAAACAGTAACGTCTGTGTCACAAATAGTATCAGATCTCTGTAATAAGAACTAAACAGTAATAATCTTGAATGGACTCAGTTTATGGACTTGAAACTTGTTTGCATCAGTTTTATTTTTGAGTTGTTTCTAACTTGAACAGTTGTGGTGATGGAATCAGGACCTCTTTTGCCTTTTGCTAAGGCACTATAGGCTATTCTGCAAGAACTTTGTTGTTATTTCAAAAGTTGCCACACTCAACCTCAGAAAGGGCAGATGAAGTCCTGGGGACTAATCCTGGATCTCTTTCTTGGGCCTATTTACTGGTAGCATGGAAATTCTGCACGGATGAGGAGTGAAACCCATGAAAACATGGGAAGTTAATTATTTTGGATTAATTGAATGTGTTATGTCTCAGTCAAATCCTAATAAATAAACACACTGAGATCCTTTAAATAGTTAGAGATTATGAATTACTTATTTTCTTTTAGTTGGCTTTTCTTTGGCAGTTATCATGCTTGAAGGCCAATTCACGAGCATTAAACAACGTACCTTTGCAAGACTGTAGAAGTAATAAGGTATTGCTATCACATTATTAGTTTGCCATTTTACAGTGCGTGTTCCAGAGCCTGGAAGGAACCTCTCTCAGGTGATTTAATCAAAAGGCCCCACGGCCTCCTGTGTGCCACCCCTCTCTACTCCAATTTGGGCAAAGCCTGGTACAGGGATTCTCCTGCTGTATTAGACCATTGATCTAAGCATCCTTTTTGGTGCCAATTTGTTTATGGGATAATTAGTTAGACACAATTAATGCCTATGTAGCCCTCATGAGTGAGAAGATAAGCTTTTGTTGCTTGGTTTTAAGATAGATACAAATCAGAAGTATTCCCTGTTACAAGCTTTTTTTTTTTTTTTATACTGTCTGCAAAATCCCTTTTTAAACCCAGCTTGGTTTTCATACCTTGGGGCAACAAGTTTCACATTTTTAGCGTTACAAAGGATTTCTTTTATTTTGATGTGTCTAAGAGACTGCCTACTCCCTGACAAGGTACAGGGAGTTACTAGGCTAGAGCTATATGTTTGGATGATATATTCCAGTTTAGCACAAGCTGTACCATAATTTTAGAGACTGTATTAATGAGTATATATTAAATTTAGTACTAGACAATTAGGAAAGATGCCTAGATGGAAAGTAAATCTGCAAGCCAAAATTAGTTCCAAAATTTGCGAGGGAAATGGTCTGACTCTTGCAGCATATTGCTGTTTAGGTTAGGGTAATATATGGCACTTCAGAATATTCCCCAGGCCTTGCTTGTGAAGACAGGATGGAAGACACCAGTTCTGATGGAGAGAGTGCACAAGCAGAAGGTGCAAAAACAAATGCTGAATAAAAGTGGAAGGTTGAAAGCGGAGTAGAGTGAGATGGCAGTGATGGGAGGAGGTCTCCCTAAATATCCAGGCAGCTTATGTGCCTCTAACGCCAGCTATCCTTGCAAGGTAACAGAGAGGTGAGAAGGGAGGTGGGTGAGAACTTTGTTATTGCAAAGATGGACTCTAGTGTCTTGATTCCTACAGTGGCAGGAGGATGGCAGATGGGTAGCACTGATCATGACAGCGAGACCGTGAGGGGAATGTCATCATTTGTGGCTGGGAGAAGAGCTCCGGTTGGGTATGTTGGGGTACAAGGAGCTCCACCACCTCCTGGGGAGCCTCATGCAGGGTAAAAGCCTCGTGCAGTGTTTGTAGCCCTGGTTTTATGAGGAGATAATGAAATCTCTTTCTACACAGCTGTGTGCTTGATCAGTGCTGTAATGCTGCCAGTGGCACAGACAGTAGGTACTGACCCAGGAGGAGGAGTTTGACTAAGGGCTGGAAAGCGAGATGGTTAAGATGAAATAATGAGCTGTGTGTTCCAAAGGGGCCACTGATTTTGGATGCCCTACTTTTCAGGTGCTCAGACATGAAACATTTTGGTAAAACTCACAGAGGGGTTAGAAGGTAAAAACTCCCACTGAAGTGAAAATGAGTACTTGCTTTTGCATTGCTTTGCACAAAAGAAAAATAACAGGAAGAGTATATGGTTATTTGAGAGGTGAATGTTTCAAACCAGAAGAACATTTTTAGTATAACAAAAAGATGTATAATCACCGTAGGAGTGCTAAGATGAAAAAAGGGAAAAGGATAGTGAAGTATTTGTGGGAAATAAATATTCGTGAGCCTAATTACATTATGGGTAATAAAATTAGTAATTAATAATGAATTATTAATTCTTAAATACTACTGCTACTTAGCACTGGAAAAGTCAATTTATGGCTCAGTATTTAGTGAGACTGTTATGCCCTACAGCAGCAGGTAACTACTAATATATAGATCCATCATCTGAGCTTGCTGCAAGCAGTTCTGCAGTCCTGAGAGGTACTGACTGTTTTCCTAAAATGCTCACTATGGGGCTAAATTCTGTCTATGGCTTTCAGTGTGAGTGCTAGTATCTGCAATGCAGTCTTTTTGGAGCATATATTACTCATTTAGTATGTATGTGTATTGCACGTGCCGCTGCGCTGACCTTTCCCATCCCTTATTTGTGTTTCGTTTGGCTTGTGTAGAGAATATGCTTGGGGTTTGTCTGCCCTGTCAGTCAAACAGGGTAAAAAGCCTGTTTTTAAACCCAGATTTGCCCACTTTTCTGAGCGATGCCCAGAAATGCGGAGCAGAATCTATTTGTCCAAGATCTTGATTTTCTTTGTTGAGCTTGTTTCTCAATCTGGCGTCATAGGTGGTGGCAGAAAGTTGCTAGAAATACTTGCAAAATGGAACTTAGATACTACAGCTTTCCTTTCCTAGGTCTCTATCCACTAGATGTGGAAGAACTTATCCCAGTTTACTGACTTGACCATTGCATCTTTACCTTAGACCTGCAGCAGGACAACCAGCATGTGTGTTTTGTGTTAGCCAGAGTTCACACATGAGCACCCTCATTTGGTTCACTAAAGAGCTGTCCTTTTTGGCTTTCTGAAAATCAGAGTCCTTGTTGTTTGTCAACAATATCCGTGAGAACTGTGTCATAGATTTATTGAGTACTCTTGTTTTACTATGAAACTTTCTGTGTTATATATCATGTTATTTTTGTTGGGTCAGTGCAAAAGTGCTGAGCCAAGGGAAAAGGTAAAAACTTACCAGCAAACCAAAGCCTGGAAAGTTTTTGCTGTCATGAGCTGTTGTGAGGACGGATGCCAGCGTCTGATAGAGATAGCAGGCTTTTTCACTGAGGTGAGATTCTTTTCTGCTTCCTTCTGGTTAAGGCATACAGTTCACAAAGTGTAGCAAACAAATAGAAGACGAAAGCTGGATTTTTATGATCAATGGATTTTTATGATCTCACTGATGTATGCAGTCAAACTTGAATAGTAGAAACAGATGGAAATTCTATTGGTGTTGCTTTTCTATGTATTATTTTTCTCAGTTATATCCCTTCCTGTCATGATTCATATCCAGGGAACTCTAACCAATGTCCTTTGTAAAATATTAATTTTAATAAAACATTATGCAAGTGAGAAGATAAGAGATGTGTCCACATAGTTGAACTGCACAAAGGTTGACGACATGCCTAAATATGGTATGTTAGACTTCATCGTCACCATTGTGTACAAAGCATGGATATAATGTACGTATGTAATTGTATTAGTTTATTGTAAAAGTAATACCTTTTATACTCAAGTGCTGTGTGTCTTATGTAGAAGCACAATTTCAGTTGCCAGTTTGATGCTTTAAGATCAGCTAGGGTTTATTCGACAAATTCTACTCATGCAACTTAATAAATAGCTGTGCATGAAAATATTTCTTGTTTTCAGCAAAGTGGACCTAAGGAACTTCTAACTCCTCTCCAGTGGAATTTCAAAAGGAATTAGATAACATAATACTGAGTTTCTCTAAAAAACATTTTATGCATGCTCAGGGCAATTAACATCTTTCAAGAACAGGATAGTGCATCTTGGGTGTAGTGTAGTTAAATTGTGGTGTGACATCAGTGTAGCAAGGTCTTAAGTGGCGGCTCTTTACCTGACTGAAGGCATTGCACAGATTTCTCTACCTTTTGAGTCCGCATTGCTAGTGAGAACAGCATTAAATGCTGACAGCTTTTAAATTCTGTAAGAGGCTACTCCGAGCCTGCATTTTCCTTCATAGTTTAGGAAAGGGTTACCTAGTCTGATACTTTTTAAACTACTCATAAATCAATAAATACATCCTTGTAACCTGGAGCTTTGATAGTAATGTATCTGTCATATTTAGTGTGCTGCCATTGAAATATGCAAATTAACAGTTTCTTTTTATTAAGATATCCTCTGATAATATAGTGAAAGATTACAGTTTATATGTGACAAATCCTTTGCTAGATATTGAATGTATAGCTATGCCTTAAGTACTTAACATAAAATAGATTTCAAGGGAAAACGTTTGTCTCTCAACATTTCATTTTGTTTCTTTGCCTTATTGAAAGCAGTGATAGCCATTCTATTTTTAAGACAAGATACATATGATATAGCTCACCATTTTTGAGAACACCACGCAATTCATAAACTTTGGTACGCATACTGTAATTACTTTCAAAAGAAGAGTGAGTTGTGGCATGTAGCTGAATAAATAATGGATCAATTAAGCTATTTATCTTTTTTTTTCTGCTCTTTACTATATGTAAGGAGCATACTTTTAAAGTGTTTAACTTTTGTAATTTAAACGTGAAGTAGTTTTATATTAAAAGATGTGACTGCAATTATTCCTTTTCAAAAATAGAGCTGATACGTCAGACAAAACCATTTCAAGGTGAATTAAAGCTCTAGGATAAATTTTGCCTTGATTGTGCCTTTTAGTAACTGTAAACACTAGTCCTTCAGCACAGAGTCATTGCACAAGAATGCTTTGCTGAGCTGACTATATTTTCCAATTCCTATAAATGTGCAATTTTAAATTATTATATATGCTAAGGCCTAGATTATTTTAGGGGTTAAGCAGTTTCTCATATTTTAGACACATTTATATTATGCCCATATAATGTAATATAAAATAAGAGGCATAATATAAAAGAATGATATAAATAGCATATAAATGGATGGAAACAATATAAAAATATTAAATCTCACTTATTTATTTTTGCTTTTAAATATAAACTCTTCTGTGAATATTATGGCATATCACAATCAAATCCCATGGACAGCAGGAGAGAGACTGATGAGGTCTTTGAGCAGAATTAGATAGAAATAGATTATTTTAATTTTTTTTTTTTTTAATAAGTTCAACTGTGACAAAATTGACATGGGAAGAATAAGAGAAGTAAGCTGGCACTTGCAATTAATTTCCTAACTAACAGGTCCACCACAATTGACGCTTATAGCATCTTTGCTTTTGCTGTTCACAGCTTGGCATCTGTTGAAGGGAGGGGGACAATGAAGTATTTTTTTAACCCTTAGCGATATCATTTTGAAGCTTTGTTTTAGAATCCATGGATGCTGAGTTCCCAGCTCAGTGGATGACAAATGCACAGCAGATGAGTCCTTCTGAAATACTGTAAAAGTTAGTGCAAAGCCTGTGTGCTTATAGAATCCTACACATGGATAAGTTAGTATAGGAGCATACAATGCTTAGAACATTATTAAAAACACCAAGCTAAATCCCTGCTTGCTATGTTTAGTGTCAGAAGCTCAAAATATGTTTTTTGGTTGAGTAATGTAAGAATGTGTGAAAACACAGACAACCACTGTGATCTGCACAGGCTTTGTGGGTTATGGCTGTGTTGTGCTGGTCTTTGATGGGTGTTGGCTTTTCCAGGAACTGAAGATAAAACTCTGAGGTTTTGTATCAAAATGCAATCAGAGATGAGTCATCAACCATGTTTTCCTTGTTAGAAGCTGTTTAGGGTGTGCATGGTACAGCTGCTCTGTCTACAGTTGGTGCCAAACACTCTGTCAGAGCTGCCAGCTCTGCTGAGTCTGAAAATGACAAATTGAGGATGAGTACAACCGTTTTTGTAAAGCAAAAATATTAACTGGCAAAACACTGTTCCTTTACCTGTTTCCAGTAGGAAAAGACATTTGGTAGAAATGTCCGTGTAAGGACCTGGCTATACTTTGCAAGTGATGTGGCATGGAAATGAGTGTGTGGCTTCGCTCATGCCTCAAAGTAATGGCTTCACAGTGATGCGATATCCAGACCTTGCCCATAACCTGCCACGACACACTTCCCATCAGCCCCATCCTCCTTCTGGCTAGGACCGCAGAAATTGGCTTTGGGGAAATCATCCGTGTATGATCCTGTGGGCTTCCAGAGGCTTCCTTCAAGTGAAATGTTTTCCTATAAGCACTTGCTAGGCAGAAGCCTGACCTCAACAAATGGAGAGGAAACTGAAATGTTTTACAAGAGACCTCTTGTGTCACTTTCACTAAGATGTGTAGCTTCAATGCTATCTTCTTAGTTAATTCAGCATTTCCATTAAGATATCAAAGATAGGAGCAGCTTAGAAAAACTAGGAGAGGAAGAGTCTCAATAAATATTTGCAAGTTTTTTACTTCTGTGCAAATTATATAGACTATAATTTTTAGTGTAAGCCTTCATTAAAAGTTTGCCGTGGTCAAAATTCTCTCAGTCTGGTTTTGAATAGTGTCCGTGCTTGACTGTCTGTGTAGCTTTAAGTTTGTCTTCCTCTAGGGAGATGTTTTTCCCTCTGTGATACATAATTCAAGCCTCTGAACTCTAGAAGGAAAAAGGGAAAAGTTATCAGAATTCTTTAAGTGGTGATCTTGATGTCATTTAGGAGTCTTTTTTTTTATTACCATCAAAGATTAGTTTTATGCTCGCCATCAAATCCTTTACTTTACCTACTTACTGCTGTATAGTCCAAAGCAGTTAATATGTGGTGGCTTGTAAGCTGATCTAACTGGCCTGAATGCTCCATTTAACTTAATGTTCCATGCTGCTAAGCTGTTTATCCCTGCTCTTACCTGCCTATTTGCAGAAAAAGTGGGTTTGTTTTTGAAAACTCTTCTTGCATTTAAAAAATGAGCTTTTGGGTTCGTACCTGTGGTCTAACTCAAAAAAAAACCAAACCAAACCAAACCAAACACAACAAAAAAACCCCAACCAAACAAAAAAAAAAACAACCCTGAACAACCCCAAAACGGCTGCTAAGTAAATCAGGCGCAGTTATGCTGGTCGTAGGGTTGGTGGCATAGTGCTGGCATAGGGCAGCTGTGGAGAGTGGAGAAGCTCTCGGTGCTGAGACGCAGGGCTATTGCTAACCATGAGGGTAATGCAGTTTTGTACCAGGAGATGTGAGGCTGCTCAAGAAGCAGAGAATGGCATGAATTCACAATCTCATAAACTCTTCTAATCTTTGGCAATGAATTCAAAGACAGCATTTCTACAATGGGAGGATGTTACTGAGGATATTTTCATATGTGCAGATATTTCTGCTAGTTTTCTGAGGGTGCTGACATCTGTGCTATGACCTAATGTGCATACAGTACATTACCTGTGTCCAAGGCAGCACCAGTATGTATACTGGAAGTTGCAGTTTGGCCCTCACAGACAGTGGGAGTGTAGAAGTATCAATGTACGTTGGCTTGAACATGGTTGTTGGATACTGGATGCGATTTAGAAATGCATCTTGAAAAATGCACCTGAAGGAGTACATGTGCACTTCTGCATAAACAGAAGCTGGGAGGGCCAGCTGAAAATTTGCAAGAGGTGAGTGTATAGTGGTTAGTCTGTGCTACTTTCCTTAGTGTATAATTCTGAGGATGCTGCAAGCAAACATTACCCATGTAGGAATTTATCTTTCCTGTGCTGTTTACTTATTTCTGAAACAAGATTACTTTGATACAGAGAGCTGTTGCCTATCTTCAGTGTAAATGGAGACTTTGGGGCTATTTTTGCGTACTTGGCATTTGAAATTAGACAGCTCTTCTCTGTCTTGAACAGTGGTTACTATAATGCTGTGTTCAAAAGCAGGTGGTGGCGTATTTGTAGGAAAACTCGTGACAGAGAGTGGCCAAAAAAACAGTGAGTTACTATTAACTGAGCTGTCATCTGAGTGCTTGACTGCGTGCCAAGTGAGGAGCCCTCTGCTTTACTCTGGGGAGCAGCAGCCGGGTGGCAGAGATGCCAGTAGACCCCGCCCCTGCGCTCTCCTGGCCTGACTGTGATCTGCATTCACAGAGCTGGGTGGTAAAAATGCATATTGAGTCCTTATGACATTGTCAGTTCCCTTGAGCTCTGCTAAGCAAGCTGTGCAGGCCAGATTATCAGAAATGGCCTTTCCTGAGGTCTTGGGGAAGAGGATATTCCTGATGCAGCCCAGCCCAGCCATGCACGTACTTCTACACCAGGTGAGAGAATTTTCTTGCTCTGACTAATGAGGGGCTTTGAAAATTATTTCCACCATGCAACCTGGCAAGCTTCAATACTTTTATGGAAAGAAAAATTATTGTATTAATTTATGCTTACAGGTTTTTAAAGCAAGATGTCACCATCATTTTTTTCCCCACCTTACAGATAAAGGAAGCTGGGGCAGTGAGAGGTGAAAACTCTTGCTGCAAGGCCAGAGTCAAATCTGCTTCTCTTGAAGTCAAATACTGCTCCAAAGCACAGCAGCTACAGCAGTGAAGTGCTATGCCGTGTGTTTCGGGAGGCGGAAAAAGAGTTTCAGACCTTCCATTTTATATCTTACTCTGTGTTTCTGATTTCTGCAGGTTTTGCATGCCTCAGTCTTGTGGAGGTATACTTTTTCCTGAGATGCTGAATGACCTGCAGGTTTTTCTGAAAAACGTGGTAGTGTAGTGTATTGAAGCAACATCCCTAGTACGTGTTACTGTTTGCCTGCAGCTTCAATTAAATTTATCTAAACAAGTGCTCTACCAGATGGTCACTTGTAATTATTTCACATTATCACTGCTGAACTGCCCTGTTCTCAGATTAGGTAACAAAACCTACATCATTTTTTGGTTTGTTTCTTTCTGGAAGTATACAAAGACAAAATGTTGAGTACAGTGCTAATGGCACATTGGTATACAGTGGAAAGTCTTGTGGGTTGCTTTTTTTCTTTTTTTGTCACTTTATGGTATGGATTTCAAGTGATTTTCCCAGAGGTCTGCTGATTTTCTCTCAGGAAAGGAGAAGTTGGAATGGAAGGAGGTACAAGCTAGAGCACTGGCCTTGTTCCAACTCTATCCACATCACTCCAAGAGCGAGGCAGAATGACAAAAAGTGTCTCTAGCCTGCTTATATTGATCTGAATTAAGGGTAAATGTGGTATGCTGTTAGATTTGTTGGATTCAGCTTTGATTATAAAGAACAGTGTGAAAGGAACAAAGGTTTGCATCATGCTAAAAACAGGAGGTGAGCTCTCCAGATACTGAGAATTCAAGTACATACATAGAGTCAGATAGGTAATGTCAAATATCTCCGCAGATAAGCTTCTCTGATTAATAATGGAGTAACACTAATTTACACCAGCTGCGGACTTCTACTCAAAAATTAACCAAAGTGCTGGTTCATTGCTGTTGGCTAAATATCAAAAATGAGGTTGAAAAGGAAAGAGATCAGTAGCAGAAAAGAGATAACAATAATACTCTGCAATATGGAAAAATACAAAAATAGGAAAAATAATAAAAAGTGCAGTTCACAGCTCAGAAAATAGGACTGAGGAACTACTGTGTAATTAATAAAATTCACAAACTGTCAATCAAATAAACAACCTGGTTTTGGGCAGATTGAAAATAGAGGGCCAAATTCTGTCTTCAGCTGCTCGTATGTGGTTTTGTCTCCAAGGCAGAATTTACTTTATAATCTATGTGTGGATAACAACGTAAAACAAGACAAATGATGTTTTAGTGGTAGCCACAAATGACAGACACGAGGCAAATCTGCTAGATTTCGTGGAGCTTTAATTAAGAAGGTTGGTCTTGCATAACAGCAACACAATCAGCTGCCAATCCTTGAACCTGTCCTCTAATAAAATATAATTTTTAACTGTTAGCCCGTATGAATACAACATTGGTTTCCAGCCAGAGAATCGTAAGCAGTTGATTGCCCAGACATAATAGTAACAATTTCTACTAATACCATGTTGCAGCAGTTTAGAGGATTCAACAGCATGTGAAAGAGATGCAACTGCTTGTAAAGAAAATATTATATTGCTGGTCTAGCCCATAAGAAGCTTGAATGGCAAATAAATGGTTAAAAATTATCAGATTTTTGGAGTAGGCTGAGAAAGTGGATGAAGAAATGTTTGTTTAGGTTCATCTCACCCTACAGAAGGCTAGAACATGGCTGGGTCCTCTGAGGAGAGTAAGGAATAGTGGATAAAGAGAGATTGTTGGTGGGGTAGCATGAGACAGCTTTTCTAAGATCTTTGGTAAGATGAAAATTGCACATGTACTACGATAATTTCAGTAGCATATGTGCTTAATGAAAAGGATGAAACTAAAATGAAGGGTTACATGAACTTGTTTTTTTCCTCAAATCACAGCAGCACTGTTATGCATATAGCATAGCTTTCATTTTGCACCATTTAGATGTTTGAAACTGCGGAGGCCACAGCACTTTAGCATGTCTTAAAAATTCAGATTCAGCACTAGTGGTAAGATTGTCAAAGGACATCAGTGAGGCAAAATTTGAGGGAAGAAGACATGTCTTTTATTGGGCTGATAAGTTAAGTGGAAGAATGAAACCAATGAAAAGCTTATACAAGTTTGGAGGAAAATAACCAAATGGCATGTTTGCATCACTCTAAATGGGAACGGAATTTATGTGCCATAAGATACGTTATTATCCTTTTCTCTACTGATTTTGGTGGAGATGTCCCAGGCTCCTAGTCCCAAAAAACAATATGCCCGTATTTTGGAGATGAAAGAGTGACCTGAGAACTCTGTATGCGGAGTCTTTGCTTGTGCCAAGGACAAACTTCATGGGGATTCCTGGTTCAGCAACACAGAAATATAAGGAGCTCTGTGGCAAGTCTAGTCTAGCCTTTGTCTAAATGTTTACAGGTGTTTCTTTAATGCACATCTAAAACTTTTCTGTGGTGGATATTCCACAACCTCGCTACCTATAACCAGCTCTAATGTTTATTTTGCATTATAATTACAAAGATCTACCTCATATCTAGCCTTTTTTATTGCTGAAGTTCTATACATCACAGGTAAATGCAGAGAACAATGGATAACCATCAAGTTTATAGTGACTTTTTTATAGGGAAGGAAGTTAAGCAGGTTCTTCCTTACTCTTCTCTATCAGTTGCTTTCACCTTGGTAAGTCGTGTTTTTAAATCTCATATGTTTTTTGCCCTCCCTTGGGATCTTTCCAGTTTGTTGACCTCTTTCCGAAAGTGTGGAGGAGAATGGGACAAAGTACTTCAGTAAGGCTGTGTCTATACTGAGACAAGTTGAGTGGAATAAAAACTGACCTTGTTGTACTCACAGTGCTCCTGTTAGTACATCTCAGAAAGACACTTGCCATTTTTGGAGCCCATTGTTTACTCTCACTTAGCCCAGAGTCTGTTACATTCTTTGCCAGTTATTGCACATTTTGTAGTTGTGCATTTTTTGTTTTTGCCTTCTGACATCCACTTCTCAATCTGTATTGAATTTCATCCTATTGATTTAAAACCATTTCTCCACTATATCAGGATCATTAGTGACTGTAAGCTTTTCATCCAGCGTGCTTCCAACCAACTTGCTGTTACCCACAGATTTTGTAGCTGGATTCTCTATTCCATCATGCAAGTCTTCAGTGAGATGGTTAAATGGAACAGAGCCTCAGCTAGGCTTTTATTGAAGCACTCTCCCAAAATGATAGACAACCATTGATGATTTTGACTACAGAGGATAATAAGACTCACCTAGACTAATCTAATGACTTTGTTTTCCTCCTTCACATAGGAGAATGCCATGATACACTGTCTCAAAAGCCTTGCAAAAGTAAAAACCCATCACATCTGCAGCTTCTCCACACCCCACAAAGCCAGTTATCCTGTCAGAGAGGTTAATGAGTTTGGTCTGATGTGATCTGCTCTTGACAAATCTAAGCTGTCTGTTTCTTTTCAGTTTATTTTTCTTGAGGGGATTAAAAACTGATTGTTAATAATTTGTTCCAATATTTTTCCTGGTATCAATACAATGCTACCTTGTCTACAAATCCCCAACTTCCTCTTTCCCACTTTTAAAAGCTGTTCACTTACTTGTCTTTCCTCAGGCCTCTGGGGACTCACCTTTCTCCATGAGTTCTTGAAGATAATCACTAATCATTTAGAGATTGCTCTAGCTAGTTCCTTGAGCACTCCAGGATGAGTTTCATCGGGCCATGCCAATTTAAATTAGTCTGACCTATTTAAATACCCTGCTCTAGCCCTGCTCTTGCCTGTGCTTCTCTTGGTCAAGCTACTTGTGCTAAGCATTTTGAAATGCAAAGACAGAAGCATAGAAGGTATTGAACACTTCGGCCTTCTCTGTCTCTGTCCTCATTTGTCTCCTTTTTCTTTCAGTCTTTATTACTATCTTTATCTAGAGCTTTTTGTTATTGCCTTTAAGCTTGAGCAATCTGTGATTCATTTTGTGCTGCAGCTCCTTAAAGTTTATTCCAGGCCATCTCTTGGCTTGTTCTACACATCCACTGATCCATTTGGCCGACATGCATTCAGCATGCAGGCTGGCTTAAATTGTGTCTGTGATGCAAATATACTCACTGAGTATGCAATTTAGAGTTTCTCCCCCCCGCCGGTGTGTAAGATGTACAGTCTGTCATATTTGACTTCCTATGCCTGTTTGGAAATTGTACCCAAGGTCGTTGGTTCATCTAAGACACTACAGGGCTTTCTGACTTATTCTGCTTAATTTTCTTCCTGTGCACAAAGGGAACAAGAGGGGAATATGATGTGGGAATTCATGTCTGACTACAATGAAGCCTGTAGATTTTGAAAGTCTGTATTCAGGCTGACATATAGTTGGGATATTGGTGAATGGCATTATCTTCTCCATCAGCCTGAAATCCAGAGGAGAGGAATGCTTCCAGCTGCTACTGGGACAGCTCCTTAGGACTCTATAAAAGGGAAAACCTTTTATAAAGGAAAAAAAACATGAGCATTATGCTTGTGGAATCTTAAATAGCAACATCCTTCAAAGTTACCACTTTACCGGGAGAATTTCAGAGGTATTATTGGAATAGTAATTTTCTGTGCCTTGAAAAGGCTGAGAGATAGCTTACAGGATAGTAATGTAATAGCTTACAATGTACTTCAAAACCCACTGTGGCTGTGTAGCAGAGCTCTGGGAAACTGCATCATAATAATTACAGTTCCACAAAAGGTTTAGTTTGTAATTATTCACTGGAAAGGTAAGAGATGTTTGATGGCTGGTGGCGACTTCTGGAAGAATATCACCCAAGCTGCCACATCAGGGTTGTTCGGAGGATGTGCCATATCAGTCTCTGGGCGCCTGCTGGGTTTATCCTGAGCACTGAGAAGAGAGTTGCTGAGTGCAGTGAAGCTCGCTCTGATCAGCTTCCCTCTGCTCTCAACCTGTGGGAGCTGGCAGAGAAGCTGCTACTCTGACACTGGGGTGTGATGCTGCTCTGGACTCACCCTGACACATCTGCCCTGGGGGATCTGAAATTCCTAGAAGACCTTTTCCTTTTCTAAATGTGAATAACTGTTCAGCAGATGAAATAAAATCCTAGTCAAATGAATGCATGTTAGGCATTCCCCATTGCAGTAAGAAGTGTTCAGGAGCCTCTGATAACAGTAGCTTTGGGAGATTATGTTTTTCTCAGCGCATGTCCTAACCCACTACAGTTCCAGTGGGATCTGCAAGGACTTGACATCTTTGGTTATTGGATCTTTTACTGTGTAAATTGGGCAAATATTAATTCAGGAGTTGATTTGAAAGATGATCTCTCAGGAAAGAGGCTTTATGGAGGTATTACTGCTTGGTTTTTTTTTTTTGTCTAGTAGCATTGCCCGGAGGCCTGTATCAGTGCTCAGGACTCTGCATGCATGGGTAATAGCAAGAGTGTTCACTGCAGCACAGGAGAGAGAATAAGACCCATTAAATACAATATATTACCAACAGTGGTGTTATTCTGTATCTGAAGTGTTGACAGTAAAACAAAATAGAATCCACTTTTATTTTTAAACCTCTGACAGATTAGGAAACAAATCTATATGCACCTGTATCAATTTGTTAGCTCCCTTTTGCTTGGTAAAGGCAATTTTGATTGCAGAGCTGTCCTGTGCCGTGCTACAGACTCCACGGAGACTTCATGTTGCACTGAATCAGCAGGCTGTCAGGCCTTGAGAATCACTCATTCAGACAAGGCTTTCACAAAGAGCTAACTATTTCCTGGCCAAGAAAATCCTATTTCTCAGGAATCTGTAACAGTCACGCATCGAAACTGAGAAAGGGAATAGCATCTACATGCCTGTCTTACATCAACATCACTTATGTTGTCACAAAATAAAAACGATTGGTTTAGTAATCCTTCTAAAATGTCTCTGTCTTACATCAAGTAGTTGGTGGTCACAAAGGGCTAAGGCATTAGCTGGAAAATCTTATAAACTGGAACATTGCAGAAAGATCTGCTCAGGCTCCTTGGGTGTTTTGCAGGACACAGGCGTAGTTTTCAGGCATCTTGCTTGTGAAATCTCATTTCTGACAAAGGGATACAGTGGAAGTCTAAGCTCAGGGAGTGACTCACAACACAAATTTAAATAACTATGTCTAGAGCTGAAAGGCGGTGTGTGTAAAGGAAGGTGTGGAAGCTGTGTGAGACCACAGACATACCTGTGTGATTTGGCTCTGCGAGGTCAGAAGCTGCTTAGGTTATGCTGAAGTCCAACTGAAAAAATATGCATGAACTTAGCTTTTAACTCAGTATTAAGGGGAAATGAAAAAGTTAATACAGAATGCTACATCTATTGTGTGCTCTTGTCCAAAGGCTTTTGGCCTGAATTCATACCACACACAAACTCAATTTGAAACTAACTGTTGTCACCAGACCCCCTAAGATTGGCATTTGAAGCATTGTTTTCCATTGCCATATGTCTTGCGGAGCTTCAAAACAGATTGGTATGCATCTGTGGCGGCTGATCTCTTCAGAAGTCGGAAATCTCTGTACACATCAGCCTGTATGACAAGCAGCAAATCACTTTTGAGTCTTGCTGCAGTGCAGGGGGTTGCTTGTAGGAGGAGGCAGTTTTAGTGAAATGGTCTGCATGTTATTTGGTTTAAAATGGTTATGGAGTCAATTAGGAGACCTGCTCTATTGTAAGAAGTAGAAATTAATGGGTATGAACGCACGATAAATAAGAAAAATGCCCTGATCTGCAAAAGGACCCAGGATACCATCTCCCCTTCCTTCTCTAGAAACCTTGCTGCTGTTACATGTGATGTGATGAGGACTCCCTGCATCAGTGTGCAGAGGCCCTGCCGAGCCTACAGAACAACAGGACACAGGTTCTGAATGCAGTGGGGCATTTGAAAATTCCCTAAATATTTAAGCATCTTGTCACTAAAGCACAGATTTCTGCTCCATAGTTGCACTCTTTGCATACCATAGATTGACTGGAGAAACAGAACGTGGAGACCTGGCTCTGTCAGGATCTGTTTTTCTGAGTGAAATGAGGAGCACAGAATCATGATGATGAGTAGTCCTCCATGGAATTACAGCTTTTCTTCTCATAAATATGTTGTGGTCCTTGACATTTGGACAGTTGCGGGTTTTGTTTTCTGTAAAGTCCTCATCAGTAAAGGACAAGGACATAGCAAAATATGCATGCATTCATATATTTAAATACTTTATTTAGTCTGTGTAAATCTTTTATCTTAGTTAAATATCCATTTGGAAGCTTTGATAGCTTTCAATGTGAGAACATGAATTCAGGTCTATGAATGAGATTCTTAAAGTGGCTAGGGAGATGCACAGGCTGAGGTGCATTTCAGACCGATGACATGTCTTCCAGTGCCAGTCCCAAAGGCTGCCAGATTAGCAAGCACTCAGAATTTGGGAGCATCGCTAAGGTAGGTAAATGCTTCCACGTGGTGCATAATAATGCAAGTATAGGAATAAGATATACTCACCTAAATAATTTAAAGAAAACTGCTTCACAGCACTGGTAAAACTTTATGAAACACAAAGATATCTTCCCTCATATTTGTTAGCATTTTATTTATTGTTCTAAACCTCATACTTTGGGGAACAAAAATATTAATAAATACAATAGTATTGAAATATCTACTCATGCAATTAGCTGTGTTGGGTAGTCAGTATGATTACAAAGCCCCTACAGAAAGTCTTTAAAGAATTTTACTAATAGCTAGCAGTACTATCACTTTGTCCCAAGTATATAATAATTTCCAGCACTATATTTATGGACTTCATCATTCCAAGCCAGGAGAAAGTAGCCAGATTAATAAGACAACGTGAAGATGTATGCTGTTCACCACTGACCCGGTACCGCAGAAACAGATGTCTGACATACAGATGAAAGGAAAAACCCTGCCAGTTAAATGAATAAGAAGCATTGTTATCTTTACATAGTTTTTGGAGACTTATAGACCCCTTTCTCATTATGAACCTTCAGCAATAAAAGCAGGACTGAAACTGCTGTGATTAGTGAACTCTAGATAATTAGAGATGTGATTGAAAGTTGCTTGTGTATGTGGGAAGATGTTTTATGTATTTTTCTACAAAATTTGATTATTTTAAATAGATTAAGAAGGATCCCCAGGAGTCAGGAGCCAGGTGCACAAGCTTCCCTGTTCTGACTAAAACAGTGGCTGTAAATCTTATGTATTGCTTTGTTACTATAGCATCAGGGGCTATGCATCTATGTCTGCTTGCATTTCATTGATCTGACTGCCATCACCTGTGGCATTTAATCTTTCCCTTGCTCTTTCATGTGTCTTACATAAACACAAACATATTTATATCCAGAGTTTTCTGGCTTTTTAATTCCTGTAGGCTGGCTTGTTAATTTGAACGTTAGTGAAGGCTGAGTTTTGTTTACAGTGAGATGTGCAGTCACCAATGCATGTGATTGAGGTTTGTTTGCCCAGTGCAGAGCTCCAGGAGCTATTTGTACCCTTCCCAAAAGTCTACTCTCCCTAACATGATCTCTCTTGTTAGCTTCTGTCAACTTCACATCTCTTGATAAGACAGAATTTACACTTGCTCTGTACCCAAGAGGTTTTGCTACCATCATGGGTCTACACTGTAAGTTTCAGCATTCTCTATTAGAAGGGTCTGGGGAAGGGCTCCTACCTGACAAAAAGAAATCACTGAAGCAACAAACTTCCTTTGTGTGGTTTTGTTTTAGGATTCATGTTTGGAAATCTGATAGTTGATGGGTTAAAATTTTGGCTATTATTTGGTGTATTAATCCAATTTGAAGCTTTCTAAAGGTTTGTCTCACTTTTAGACTTTAAGAATTAAGAAATATGTAATAGCTAGTTAGAATGGACAGTGTTTCAGTAGTAATGTGGTCAGTAGGAATTGAAGTAATGTGATTACCAAAGAATTGCTGTTATTAACTGTCCTCTGTCTTTCAGAGGACTATTGATCTTTCCAACCCTCAGAGAATATGTTGTTCCCAGGTGCATAAGCAGTCTCCCATGTCCACATGGGTCACCGTGGCTCAAAGTGGAGCTAGTGTGGACAGGAAACAAGACTGCAACCAATTTGGCACAGCTGGAATGGGTGCTCTGAATTGTTTGTACTTCCAACAGTTTAGCTTCAAAAAGAACAATTCTCTTGTGCAGTCAAGGTTAAAATTAAGGCTATTAATTTCTGGAAAGGTCATGAGAACAGGACAAGTCAAAAGAAATGTCCATTGAGGAGTCTATTTTTGTTTCAATAATGCTTTTTTGAGCAATTTGAAGTGAAATCTGAGTAGGCTTGAGGTCTCCATTTTATAATGGTGAATGCTAGTGCAGGGCCCTTGGGGTCTTCTCAGCTGGCATCCTTTGTTTTCCATAGTTATTGCCCTTGTGAAAGTGGCAACATGGCCCATAATGAATAAAACTGTCTACATTCTGTGTATGTCTCAAATAAATGAATATGGTGGTCTGGTAATGGGATCACAGAATCAGGGGATAGCTGAGGTAGGAAGGCAACTCTGGAGACCATCTAGTCCAACCCCCATGCTCCAAGCAAAGTCAGCTAGAGGCAGTTGCTTAGGACATTGTTCAGGCTTTGAGTAGCTCCAAAGATGGAGACTCCACAGCTTCTCTGGCCAACCTGTGCCAGTGTTCAACCATACTCCTGGTAATTTTTTTTTCTCTTATTTCTTTAAATGTTCTTTTCTCTGTTTCAGTTTGTGCCTGTTACCTCTTGGCACTGGATATTGCTGAGAAAAATCTGGCTTCATGTCCTTTACTGCTCCGTGAGGTGTTTGTACACATTGATAGGATCCCCCCGAGCCTTGTCTACTCCAGGCTGAACAAGCCTACCTCTCTTGGTGTTTCTTTGTGTGAGAGATGCTCCAGACCCTTCATCGTCGTTGTGGACCTGTGCTGGACTCACTCCACACTGTCTGTGTCTCTCGTGTACTGAGAAACCCAGACCCTGCTCCCACCCATTATATGCTTCCTTTTTGGAAGAGTATATTTTGGATATACTGCCCATGCAGCCACTCTCTCACTTGCCTTCCTCAGTAGGTCAGGGGAAGAAAATAAGTTGAGAAAGCTTGTGGGTTGTGATAAAGACAGGGACATCACCTACCAATTACTGTAATAGGCAAGATAGACTCACAGACTCTACTTGGGGAAAATTAATTTCATTTATTACCAATTAAAATAGATTTGAATGGTGAGAAACAAATAAAAATTAATGTATCTCTTTGAGATGTTTGGGTCTTTGAGGAGTTCAATACAGGAGAAGGATTAAGCATGTCTCTTGTGTTCACTCAGGGTCCCAAGATGGAGCCAAAATGTTCTCAGAGACCATATGGATAACGATTAATTACATTCTGCCACTCACATTCAAGTTGCCTCCTCCCTACTGAACTTTGAGAGTTTGTTTATGTAGGTTACAATTTCACTACTGTAAACAAACTTTATTAGGTGCTTAGTACTGTACTCAGTGCAGTAAAAGCCATTGCACTTCATTCGTAATTAGTTACCTGTCAAAGGTTTTTTTTTTAGAAGAGCTTCATAAATCTCGCTCTCCTATAATGACTTTTTCATTGGTAGATCCACTTCTCCCCATTGGAGAGCGTGACAAAATGAAGAAAGCTTCCACAGCATGAGGCTGAGGTATATGAATAGAGAATATAGATGAATTTTCCCATTAACAGAAACAAATAATATTTGGGAAAATTACCCTTAGATTTATAAAATTTCAACAGAGGTTTGGGGGAAAAGACTGTGAATTGAAAATCAGGGATATAGGACAGGGATTAAATGTGCTGAATTCCTGCTGGAAACTGTAGAATTTATGGACAAAGTTAAGTACTTCCCTGAATGGTGATATCAGCCTGCCTGAATCTTTATCACAGAACTGGACAAGTGTGTAAAGATTGCCTGAAAAATCTTTGCTTCCTTTCTTCTACAGCGGCTTGAACTTGGAATGCACACAAATAAATAGTCTTTGTAATATTTTTTTCAGTATTTTGAAACCTGAAATCAAGAAATCGCCTTGAGACAAGTGCCATGTTCTCTAAATTGCCAGTACACAAACAGAAGACTTCCTAAATACAAGTTACCAAGTGTTTCTGAAACAGAAAATGTGGGCTAACAGACAGGAAGCTGATGTTCACCATAAGGATTTTAATCTAAGCTAGAACTAAAGTATGGTGGGCTGCATGCATGTTCAGTCAGTTATATTGCCAAAAACTAGCCTTGATAATTTACTATAACTGGGCAAAATGCCTTCAGGATTCAGTATGTATGTTAATAAGATAAGCAAATACAAACTTATTGCTCTTCGATTCATAAAATTTTAATACAAAAAATACTCATATGGAAGACAAGTCAAAGCTAGTTATATATTCATCAAATTACCTTATAGAGAAGACAACAAAATTAGCCTGCTATTGATATGATGATAAGCAAACACAAAAAATGCATAATTTTCCAGCTCACAAATCTTGTATATAAAATGCCATTAGAAAAGGAATGCAAAACTTTTGGGTGCATTAGTTTTCAGAGGCCTCAGAGGAAACTCTAAAAGAAAAAAACAGCAGCAACAAACCAACCAAAAACCAACCTCAGCCTTTGTAGCCTCCACAAAACATTAAAGGATTAGAGGAAAGGTATAATGCAATGCTCTTATTCAAAGACTTCATGGAATAATGATAGAATACAAGAGGCTTTGGGTGAGTTGGAAAGATTGCTGATGACCAGCCCATGGTCCTGTGGTGAAGAGCACCATGAGCTCTTGCAGCAGGACAGTGTAGCCATAGGCACCCACTGGCTGTGGAGCTCCTCTGCAGTTTGATCTGTGAGGGAGACCAATCCTTTGCGCCCTTATCACCTAGTGAGCACGCAAGCAGGGGACTTGGTCTGATACGAGGATCTGACGTCAAGTGCAAGCTTTTAACCTTTGAAATTTCAGTCTCAAATAGTCACAGAAGGCAACCGGGAGTGAAAATTATTTCATTACAGTTCTCGTCAGACAGAATCACTATCTAAATCACTCAGCTTTTCGGTGCCATTCCTCTGTTATTTTCCTTGTTAGCGTGTATCACTGTCAGAAAAGAGAGATTATTTAGTGCCCTTCAGAGCACAGCACTTAAGAAAGTTAACTGCAGCAACAAATCCTGGGAAAAGGATTGTTTATTGTACCATATATTTTGTCCTTTGCAGCATGTGGAAATCTTAGTGTGATTTTGTTCATTATGCAAGTATTTCAATCCTTTGGATCTTTACATAAGCTAGATTAGTTTGCTTCATGTTAGAGAAGATGTGCCTGCAGTTTACTGCACAAGTAGGGCTCTAGCAGGGTACCTGGTTTGTGGTTGCAGTGTGGTGTGGATATTGCTAACTGGACTTAAATCAAGTTTCCTGGTTCCAGACTGCACCTTGGAGCACAGAGCTGAGAGTACTGACCTTCCACTTATTTTCTGTGCTGCTGAGTTGAGTTTTGCAGCTTCTTTTAATGCTACAATGGTGAAATCGTAGCCAGTACTTATTGCAGATGTATGGGGGGCTTAAATCCAGGAATATCCAGATTTGTGGGGCAGCCACAGATGCATAAACATTTAAAGAAATATTTCCTGGCTGCATCTGTAGGTGTATTTAGAGTATTGCAACTCTAGTTAAGTATTAAAACTTTAAATATATCAGCATAACCCTTAGAACCCATAAATCAACTCCCTCTATAGACTCAAAACCAAAAAATGGTTTTTGCCATAATTTTCTACGGAAATATTTTGTAGAATTGTTAAATTTTCACTCGATCATAATGTGTTAGTTCTGCTAGTAGTGTTGACTCCCATTAGCAACCTGACTGTGTTACAGAGGTGCTGAGAACTGTTAGTGACACTAAGACAACGAACCTGGAAGGGTTCAGCTTTTAGGTTGAGCAAGCCTCCCCCTTCCCATGGACTGGAGATCATTGCAAAGGTCATAAGGCTCACCTTTTCAGTTGTTCCATACCACTTTTTCTGTCGTCGATTTGAGTATGGCAGCCAGGATGCTGGACAGGAATGCAGGGTGCTTTGGATATGCTTTTAGCTCTGTCACCAACCATACATGATAAACTGGGCAAGCCATTGCGCATCTGCATGCCCCATTTTCCTCACCAGTAAAACCACTTTTGCAAAGCTGAACTCTGTGACACTGCTAAGTGTGTTTTGAAACAGATGAGGAAAACACATAAAACCCTGCTCTGTAAAGCAAGAAATGTATTAATCAGCATCTAGAGAGTATTATATTTGCTCCTGTGGTTTCTAAAAACTCTTACTGGATTCTGATTTTCAACCCTTTTTTCCTCTTCCTTGACTACCTCTCTTTTTGAAATGAGTTGTTGCACTTGCCACCTTGGGATTGACTCGGTGATAAAACAACAGACGAAGGCAGTGACCCCGTACAGTCAGATGTCTCTAACGTGTGCAATAATCTGTGGTGATGCTGGGCATGTCTGGAAGAAGTGCTGCCTCATTCTAGCACTCTCCGCTCTAAAGATCTCTGGAGTTGTTTCTGTAAATTAGAAAGACTAGAAAGCCCTTGAGGTCATTGTGCTGCAGTGTCTTTGCTAGATATACAGTAAAGTTAAAGAAAATAACAGCTACATTAAACTTGGTAAATTGTCCAAGGTGAACTCACAGAACTACTTTGCAAAGTGGTGAGGTCTACAGTAGGAAATGTAGACTCTTTGCAGAGCTTTAAACTCTTGGTCCATCATCTTTTTCTGATGACTGAGTTTGACAGAATTGGAGTTGGGCAGCGAAGGAATCAAAAGGGTAAGGCTTCATCCAGGGCTGCAAGACACTGGTCTAGTCAGTAGAATATGTTTACATTAATTTTATTTTTACCAACTTCCTCTTTCTCTTTAAAAAAAAAGTTAAATTTTTAAAGCTATGTTTTCTCAAATTCAAAAGCTGAGACCAATAAAGAAAGATATCATAAAGCTGGTTGACATTTGTTTGGGAAACATAACTTTCTTTTCCTAGTCCCTGCTCCAGTAGATGCAGGTACCTGTGACCACACATCATGATAGTTATGGCAGTCTTGTAGGAGCTGGTGTGGGGATTCAGATTCCATCAGGTGAAAAAAGGATTTGAGTCTGAATCTATCTTGTTCTGGCCAAATATAACAATTTTTTTTATCTCCCACCTCTTTTCCTTCCCTCCTCTTTTCATTTGTCCTTCCGCCTCCTCATCCTGAAATAATTTGATAAATGCAAATCAAAATTCACAAATACATCTCAGTGCTTTGAAATAGCATTGCTGAATAAAAAACCCTATTTGCTGGAGAAAAAAAAAAAAAAAAAGAAATGTATAATTCTGCAGGACTGATAGGGCAGAGATGATACGAATTTGGAGTCAGCAGTGAGAGCTGCCAAAGGAAAGGTGAGGTTATAAATGCTCTTGATATAATGCTGGGGACAGGTCGAAATGGTTGAGGCCATGTTTTGCAGAGAGGGGACTTTTAACTTACCTCATGCTGGTGCTGTAGCGACCAAATGTAGTTGGTGTCATGGCTGGGCTGCTTGGTGTTCTCATTGCTGCAACGTCAGGGCAGGACTGCCAGGAGTGCGGTGGGATTCATGGAGAATTCCTTTGCAGCATTGTCACGTCTCATCTTGAGCTGACGTTCCACCCCGCGATCGTCACTGTTGGTGTTGGAAGTTACCCTGGCATCGGGACCAGATGCAGCATTTTCTGGATGAGAAAATCTCCACGTTTGCCTTCTTGTAAATGAATGCCAATGAGTACCCCATGCTTGGCATTCAGGCCTGTGCTGCTGAAAACATACAGCATCAACCAATAGTGGAGAAGGGCTGGAAGGCCCGAAAGCAGCTGAATTCACAGCAGGTCACTGTTTTCATTTCTGACAATGGTATGCAAGGAATCCACTGAGATGCCTTACAAAGCTGCACTAGCTTAAAAAAAGAAAAGGGGAGAAAGGCTAGGTAATTAAAATTTACTGCCATAAGGGATAATTAATACTATTTAGCTGTTCTTTTTCTAGAAAATAAAGAGGAGAAAGTTTTAGAAAGTGGATTCTGGAATGAGTGAAAAGCTGGAAGATTCAAAATTATGAACCTGAATAGGTAACAGTTTTTGGTTTTTTAGTTTTTCTTTTCCCTTGGTTGAATCTGAATCTGCTTCATTCTGGACAAATACAATTTTTGAGTCATCCCATGCCCCTCGGCTCATCTTCTTCCTTCCCTCCTTCAGTCATTTGTTTTTTTAAATTTTCTTATTGAAATAATTTGATGAATGAGAATCAGAATTCACAAATATCTCCAGGTGCCTTTGGTATATAGAGCTTTAAACATAGTCTGAAAGGGAAGGAATAACAGTGTGTGTGTGTTCAGAGGTTGCTGCCTGCAGGAGCACACAGTACCCACAGTACCTGTGGGTACCAGCTAAGTACTTTTTATGCCTTGTGGGATCTCTCTAACTGAGCTAGTTAAGAAAGTCTTTCTAGCCTTCTCTTCTTCAGTGGGATGTTCAAGAGAGAGCACAGTACATTGACTACCACTGTGAACTGAATTAATCTTTATTAAGTAGATTTCAGACAGGGTTTTCCAGATCTGAATTAAAAGGGTATGTTGATGTAAAAAAAAAATATGAGTGAATTTCTTGGACACACAGACCAGTTAATAAATATTCCTATACCATTTCTTAGTTAATGTAGTCAAAATGTGTATGTCAAATCAAAGAGAGGAATCTTGGCCTGAAATCTGTACTGAAATCAGGTTGTAACATATAGATAGCCCAGCAAAAAGGAATTATTTGCTATTAATATTTTGTCTGTTAGATATATGAATATATTTCTAAATCCAGTCTTCCTCTCATTAATCTTTCACCAAGAGTTTGATATTCAGCAGCATTTCATGGTCGAATTTTTTCCTTTTTCCAGACTATATCAGAGCATGCTATTTCTTTTGCATTTGTTTTTCTCTTTAGCTAATGGATAAGTAATTTTACCTGCTTAACAGTATAGCAGAGAAGCACTGATTCGGTGTGTAGTTTGTGCTTTAGAAAGGGTTGATATGAAAGCATTCCTAAATGATTTGCATGCTACAATCTGATGATAGCAGTTCCTTCTGTTCACATACTTAGAGTTGGGAAGAGTGTGCCTTTTTCGGTAGACCATATGCTTAATAAGTAAATGACCTTGATCTCTTGATTGGAAGAACATCGTTCAAGCTTGTGAACAGCATGTGACTCATGTGCTGTTTAAGGCTTTCTCTTCTGAGTTTGTCTACTGGCAAACACATTGCTGAAGGTCTCCTTGCAATGTCATACCTCTCCTATGAAATGCCACACACGTTGTAACAGTCAGTGAGCAATGACGTGCTCCGACATGCACTTCTCCATCTGAAGTGGTACCATGATGTTGGCCAAGGTTGCCATCAACAGTTTGCTCTATATGCTGGTTTTGATTCATTTGATGACATATAAAAATAACTCATACTCAAAAGAAAGCATACAATATTCTGTAACATACGCCCCGCAGTGTGGTTGCTTAGCATGAGTGGGTTTGCATACGTATAATTCTCCAGGAACACTCCTTTCTGAGTCTAATAGGTCTTACGTTATGCATGGGTGCTAAGAAACAGACAAGTCGCTATTATTTTGTCATCTATATGAAACATGTGTTTCTTACCAGTGCAAATATAACCCTTAAAAGCAATATAACATCCCTACTATCTGAAATACAGATTCTTGAAATCTATGAATCTCATTGTACTGTTAGGAATTCATATTTTTAGTACTTTGATTTAATGACTGCAAAGCTTTTTTTCTTACAGATATTATGTAAATGAAAATATTAATGAAATTTTAAAAATTGTTTGCATGAGATGAACATCAGGAGACAATAAACCTTTACCTGCTCTAATATTCCATAAGGAGAAAGCAGATTTTATTATAGCCTAGTAGAAAGACAATCTTATATATTTTTTTTTTAATGTGTTCCTTCAGGAAATTGAATTAATAGGGAACGTGATCTACAGGAATTAATACAAGTCAAAGATTTGGAGAGAGTCTTGTCAGTAAAGTATTAGAACTTTTCTTACATTTCTGCTGTTTGTACAGATAATCAGTTTTTTTCAATAACTTCTCAGGGCTTTACCATCAATATCCAATCCTTAGAAAAAAAATACTAACAAAAAATTTAAACTTTAAATGTTGATTAAATATATCAAATTATTAACCTCAGAGGGTGAATAACTCAATTGATTAAGTATTCATTGCACACCTACCTTAATCTTGAGAGTTGATGCATGTAATTAGATAACGCACTTTTAGTTCGTATGTGAAAATATCTCATTTTTTTTTTCCTGAAATTACCAAGTTGAACATTGAGTGACGACCGTGTAATATTGTTTTGAAAACAGGAGTTTGGAATGGGAGGCTGCATGGTTAAATGTTGACTATTAAAAGCTTCAGATTTCTAAAAAGCATGCTAACAGGCTCAAGATTTTGCCCTATCTCTTTTAAAAATTAGCTTCATACTGTAAACCATGGTATTTTTTCCCCCATCTTGTTACTCACGGTTACATTCTTGCTAGATATGTTTTTCTTTTCCTAGATTTTCAAAAGTTCTCCAGAGTCCCCCTTCATTCTCCAAGAATAGCACTGCAAAAGTCTGATAATCCAACTGTTACATTTAGGTACTCGGGCTAGAGCTACTGAGTGCTGAAAATCTAGCCTTAGAAAAGGCTAAAAATCCTTCACATTGTGAATGATTCTGCGGACTGCTTTGGAATGCAATCTGGAACCATGAAACTCAGATGCTGGCCTTTCCTACGTGATACCTTAGTAGGCATTGTAAAATAACAATCATGTATTTGCAAAAGTTACAATAAGTATTTAGGGATATGTAGTTCCCTCTGAAGATTAGAAGGTGTTCAATTGTAGGAATTGCACAGCATTTTTACAGTTACCTTTTGCATTTGTTATGAAAATATTATGAACAAGAGTTGTTTATTTTTAAATCCAAGCAATCTTTATTCAATATTCCCATGTTGCATTCACTTTCATCTTCAGTTTTGTTCGTATGTGAAAATATATTTTTGATAAAAACCCCCATGTTTATTAAAACTGATTTTAGGTTTGCCAGAAGCGTTCAAATATTTTATGGACTGAATTTAGAGGGGAACAGTAAGAGAAGATTTCTCTGGCTACAATTTGTCATTACAAATGTCACACTACTCCAGGATTGTGCTTAGTTCAGTATAGGTGGCAGGTTTATACTATGACATAATTTCTGCACCTCTCTGTTACTTATGTCTTTTTTCATTATTAAGAAACTAGAGTTTACAATTTCTATAAGTACTAAAGGCTATCAGATCCAAGCCTTCAAAGTGTACATTTGAAGATGTTTTACTGAATAAAAATTTGGGTGGAACTTCAGACATACCCGCTGTTTAGTTTGTGTAGATTCTTACAATGGTCTGCATAGATTGTTATGTTATTTTTTCATTTTT
>WHYT01014825.1:255819-337046 GCA_009806455.1 Tetrax tetrax | reverse complement strand
AAAAAAAATACTAAAAAAAAATTTAAACTTTAAATGTTGATTAAATATATCAAATTATTAACCTCAGAGGGTGAATAACTCAATAGATTAAGTATTCATTGCACACCTACCTTAATCTTGAGAGTTGATGCATGTAATTAGATAACACACTTTTAGTTCGTACGTGAAAATATCTCATTTTTTTTTCCTGAAATTACCAAGTTGAACATTGAGTGACGACCGTGTAATATTGTTTTGAAAACAGGAGTTTGGAATGGGAGGCTGCATGGTTAAATGTTGACTATTAAAAGCTTCAGATTTCTAAAAAGCATGCTAACAGGCTCAAGATTTTGCCCTATCTCTTTTAAAAATTAGCTTCCTACTGTAAACCATGGTATTTTTCCCCCCATCTTGTTACTCACGGTTACATTCTTGCTAGATATGTTTTTCTTTTCCTAGATTTTCAAAAGTTCTCCAGAGTCCCCCTTCATTCTCCAAGAATAGCACTGCAAAAGTCTGATAATCCAACTGTTACATTTAGGTTCTTGGGCTAGAGCTACTGAGTGCTGAAAATCTAGCCTTAGAAAAGGCTAAAAATCCTTCACATTGTGAATGATTCTGCAGACTGCTTTGGAATGCAATCTGGAACCATGAAACTCAGATGCTGGCCTTTCCTATGTGATACCTTAGTAGGCGTTGTAAAATAACAATCTTGTATTTGCAAAAGTTACAATAAGTATTTAGGGATATGTAGTTCCCTCTGAAGATTAGAAGGTGTTCAATTGTAGGAATTGCACAGTATTTTTACAGTTACCTTTTGCATTTGTTATGAAAATATTATGAACAAGAGTTGTTTATTTTTAAATCCAAGCAATCTTTATTCAATATTCCCATGTTGCATTCACTTTCATCTTCAGTCTGAGCACTACACGGTTTTGATAAAAACCCCCATGTTTATTAAAACTGATTTTAGGTTTGCCAGAAGCGTTCAAATATTTTATGGACTGAATTTAGAGGGGAACAGTAAGAGAAGATTTCTCTGGCTACAATTTGTCATTACAAATGTCACACTACTCCAGGATTGTGCTTAGTTCAGTATAGGTGGCAGGTTTATACTATGACATAATTTCTGCACCTCTCTGTTACTTATGTCTTTTTTCATTATTAAGAAACTAGAGTTTACAATTTCTACAAGTACTAAAGGCTATCAGATCCAAGCCTTTAAAGTGTACATTTGAAGATGTTTTACTGAATAAAAATTTGGGTGGAACTTCAGACATACCCGCTGTTTAGTTTGTGTAGATTCTTACAATGGTCTGCATAGATTGTTATGTTATTTTTTCATTTTTCAACCTATTGTTACATAAAAATGTTACTTAATTTTGAATGATGCAAACCAGGTACTAGAAGTAATCCAGTCCCATTAATGCTGCTCTTTTCCTATGTTTTACTGAGTTTCTTTTTACCTTTTTTTTTCACGTGGGAATATTCATAATGTAGCCAGTGGTGTAACTTACTGATTGCATGCAAATTGATGTGATTTGTTTTTTAAAGGACGGGTTTTTTTTTCTTCTGTTTATTCCTCCTCTCTCCCCTTTTTCTTTTAAGCCATCCACACCAGCTTTTTAATAACAAGGAAGGTGGAACAAGCCATAATCTTTCAAGTCTCCTGTGAATAACATCACAGTTGAGCTGTGCAAGAAGCTTAAAGAAAAGTCCAGTACCAATTAATTCCTATTGTCTTAGCATTTAAAACAGTGTCTGTGTGCATGGGGTGGTGCATAACTGTTTATATTCCAGTCTTAGAGGCAGCAACATTGTGCTAAGTAGAAAAGAGGATAAGGGAAGTTGAATGCATTATTTCTTATGCCTGTTTACAATTTTGCCACACATAGCATGTTGCCTTTCCTGACACTGAATGCTTTCAAAGTGTGAATAATCCAGTAAAGTCCATTTGTGTGCTATTGTTTGAAATATCTCCTTTGCGAGACGGTCATTTTAAGACTGTCAGGTTTGGCATCAGCTTGGTTGGCATTACTCTTGTCACTGAGTGCTATTTCCTACTCTCTGTTGTGCTCCAAACTATTTCGAGCCTCATGGCTGGCTAGTCAATGTTTATGAGGTTGGGGAAACAAAATTGTAAGTAACTTAGAGTGTGGATATTGAAAAATCTGTAGTAGAAATAATTTTAGGAAAGGGTAGCAATTTTAGAAATTGTTTTGACTGATTAAGTAGCTCTACATATTATTTGAACTGTTTTAAAATGACTCAACTCCCCTCCTCCCTTTTTTTTTTAATGCATACCCAGTTTATGAATCTTGTTTCCTTGGCTGATACACCATTTTTTTTTTTTTTTCTGAGCTGAAGGAGCATGAATAGTATTTAAGCATTCAATTCTTTACTTTCAACAGCTTCTGAGTAACAGGTCAAGTCTTGTGTGCTTGGGAAAGATCCTTATCCACATTATGTTGCCATGGTCCATTCAATTTTAAAATTAATTCCCTCCCTGCCTCACCATGCAATTCCCATTACATTGGATGAGAGGGATGGAACCATGTAAATAAATCTGGTTTAGAGAAGCCCATTTCACCTCAGAATAGGCTGGCAGTTTGCAAATACCCTAGAAGGGCACCCGAGCTAGTAGTGAGCCATGTCTGTATTAAGGGAGATTAGTGATTGTGTATGTGTAACCAAAGGTGGAGGACAAGGTGATGACGTGCCTGGATGGTCAGCGTTCCTGTATGGCTTTATGTAAACATGGTGAAAAGCAGGGAGAGGAAAAAGGGAAGACTTTGAATAATGAAATAATGCCTATAGGGGTTCTAGAGGAGAACATATCCCAAACATGGCAGATGCTTTTCCATGGAAACACTGCGCAAATGTAGGACTGCGTCTTTGGTATGACACTATGAGACCTCTAGATATGTATGAGATGACATAAACCTGACTCCGTTTGCACACTGGCTTAAGTATTTTCAAGGGTTTATTTGCATGCATGTATCTCTATAAACTAATGTTTTGATCTTGTTTGAGTTTTAAATGACTTTGAGATAATGGACAAACACAAAAAGCAAGCATACCTTTGGGCAATAGTGATCCTTGCAGCTGAGATGTGTGAGCATTTTTTCTGTTCTAGGGCTTGCTCTAGTGTATTCAGAATAACTGTTATTGTCCAGGCTTGCTTAGGAGATGGTTGCATGGAGGTCTGTAGACTGAGGACAGTGACTAGCACTGCTTGGCACTGGTGATAATGCCTCTAGAGCAGTGCCTTCAATAAGAGAGAGATGTTGATGAACCAGAGGAGCATACAGGGGAAAGCAGAAGGGGTTGAGGGAAGGGAGCCAGACACCTCTTAGAGGTGCAGTACAAAAAAAAAAGAGGCATCACAAGTTGAAACAATTGGAATGCCCATTTCACATAAAGAAAAATAGATTTCACAATGAGAGTGACCTGGCACGGGAACAGATTACCCAGAAAGGCTGTGGGATCTCCATCCTTGGAGGATTTCCAGTCTTAACTGGAGAAGATCTTGAGCAATCTACTCTAATTTGGAAGTTAATCCAGTTTTGGACATGGAGTGAGCCGGTCCTGGCCAGCCTGCATGACTCTGGCATTCCCAACAGTGACCGGCCCTATTCAGCAAATCTTTTCTGCAGTTTGGTTCAGAGGCAAGCCTAGTCATAATGCACAGATGAATTCAGGATTTGTTTACAAACAATTCTGAGGATCTAGGGCATCTCTCTGAGTTATGTTACTTTCTCTCAATTTCTGAAACAATGTAAGAAAAGGCAGACATGTAACCAGCTACAGCCTTCCTCATTTCCACAGCTAGAGAATAATATATATATATCCTGACCTCTTTCTATGTCCTGCCTGCTGGGCTCAGATTTTCTTTAGGTTAAGTTGATAATATTTCACAAAGGCAAACTGCATGGTATGGTTATGAAGCACTCCCAGCTTCAGAGTGCCCTTCCTTGCCTGCACACCATTACACAGCTGAAAGTCAGCTCAATTTTTTTTTCTTTCAGTGCCTATCATCTACCTGCTGAACAAGCTACATGCAGGTTCATTGAGGAGGATTAAAAGACGAAAACTGAAAGAGCAAGAAAATCTCTAATGTAATAAGGAAACATATTTTTCCGTTCCTGCTGTGCTTTCTTATTACTCTTTTTTTTTCCAGTGTATTAACTTACACTACTGCCCTAATTTTGCCATTTTTAATTTATCCATTAGCTGTAATTAAGATCATACTACAATCATGATGAGTGACTTTGCTTGCGAAGAAGCTTTTCTGAGGTATCAGAACTCTAGCAAGGGGCCATACCTCACTGTAGTCAAGTTTAATAATTCCTAAAATGTTCATTTATAGGAACCTGCAAATTTAATTCCAATTCTTTTCTTACTAATAAAATGGTATTTGTTATGTGTATATCCATGCAATGTAATTATTTCATTACTAGAAACATGATGCACTAAAAGTCTTGCAGTAGAATGTTCCAGTATAGCAGATTTGCTGAACAGGGTTTTTTTTATGTAGTTCTTGCTTTCATAATACAGAAAATTTTACATATTACTTGAAAAGCATGTGATACAAAGGTTTATGAGACATATAAGTTTTCCACAGCATAAAAGGAAGAGTAATAGCAGGTTATATATGGTCCTCTCTGTGACGACCAGCGGCAGGACATGAGGAAATGGAATAAAGATGCAGGGGGGAAGTTCAGATTGGACATTAGGAAGAGATTCTTCACTGACATGGTGCTTAGTCACTGGATCCGGCTGCACAGGAGAGTAATCATGGCACCAAGCCTGTCAGAGTTCAAAGAGCATCTGGACAATGCTGTTGGTTGTATGGTTTAGTTTTAGGTAGTCCTGCGAGGAGCGTGGAGTTGGACTAGATGATCCTTATGGCTCCCTTCCAACTTGAGATATTCTGTATTTCTATTTTATATATATATATATATAAAGCAAAAGCGTAACAGGAGCAACCTTAAAAAGGGAATGCACCATATATATGGAGCAAAGAATTTATTCATAGTACAATTAATGCTCTAACAAATGTTCTCCAAATTATCAAATGAATACAGAAAAGCCTCATTATTAACACAGTTAGAATTGTCACACAAAGACTCATTTATCTCTACTTCTTTTTCCTAGTGCTATGCCCTACCCTCCAGCTCTGGGTCTTATATTTGGCAGTCTCAATCTCTGCCTCAACGACAGCCTCGACTTCCGCACAGCAGAAGGAGGGCTGTGATGAGTCTTGGGCCACCTTGAGGTCTTCACCAGGAGCTGTATGATGTTTGTGGTAGAATTTCTGCCTCCTTGGTCTCAGCTCTGGGTTTATTTTTGTACATTTCTCATAATAGTTTGCCTGTTTTTCACTGGTTTCTTGCTCAAGTTTGGAAGTTGCACTTCCAGCATCAACTAACATAAAGGGCTATTGTTTTTATGGAGGGACTACTCGTGTTTGTCAGATCTTTACCCTATACTATTATTATATTTGCAGAATTTAAGATAAGACAGATTAGGGAATTATCACTTGACCCACTAGACAACTGCTAAAATATGCTAAAGCCAGCTGAGGCCAAGGCAATCCCAGACAGCTGCAAAGACCATGCACTGTCAAATCAATGTAAAACCTATGGCCTTTTATTGTTTATGGCAAAAATCATGTTTACAGGGTTACAAGGGAGGGGACAGTGCTTTTACAGTTGGCCATATACTGTTATGCAGTGAAGGCTGATTTATTGCTCCATGTGGAGAAAGGAGGACATGAATGCAGCTGCTCCAGGAGCAGAATATTACAGATATGCATATCATAGCACAAGCTGTGCTGCTTTAACACAATAGACACTTGAGATGTAATATTCTCAGTGCCAGAAAATGCCTCCTGATAACTTCAGTGGGGCTGATGAACAAGGGTGAAAAAGGAGATGGGATCTTTATTATGTAGACTTGAAATTCTTAATTAGGTTATTTTCTGAACTTGAAATTGTTGCAGCATTTCTGAGAATCAACCTTTATTCATACTATGTCACACAATGCAACCAAATTCAATTTCGTAGTATTGTCACTGCTTTATTTTTTTTTTAACTTTTTGAAAGCAGAATTGTGCCTGACTGTATTTGTGCTATGAGTAGGAAGAAAGGACACAGAAATTGTCTTATCAATTGTACAGCTATGTAATAGCAAAATGTATTATAGCATTTGCTCTCTCTTGGACAAAGAATTTGCTGCTAACTTTCTTGACAATTTGACTGTGGTCGGAGCTGTCCCAGTTGGCTAAAAGTATTTCTTAGGCTAGTAGGGATAGACAGTATCATTGACGGTTGAAGGTCCCTTCCAACTCTAGCCGTTCTATGATTCTATGATTCTTTGCCCTTAATCTCTGTCTGCTTTGCACCATCAAAGTGCTATTATTTCATGATTTGATATTAATGCAGGCCACCTGCATGCTTTTTCTGACATTGAGAGTCACTTTTTGTATACAAGGTCTTGCATTATTATAGTCACAGAAACATTGTTCTTGAGATCATGTGTCTGTTTGTTATCTACTTACATTGATTATGTCCTAAGCTCTCAGCCACACTTTTTTATCTGATCTGGAGAGTCTGAATTCACATCTGCTATCAAACAGTTGATGAATGATAGCTGACCAAGCTGAAATGATCAGATCTTCTAGCAGGCAATTTCAAGATACACTAATGGGTTTTCTTCTGTCATCAAGGGCATGCTCAAGAGCTTATTTTCCAGGCATGTAGCTGAACTTCAGCTGTCTGTTGAGTTTAGAATGCAAATGCCCTCATCTGCTGTTTCTGTTTGTCTTTTTTTAGGGCAGGAAATAAATGAACATTATGTATCTAGAGGTCTTTCATCAAGTACAGAAAATTTTAGCAATATTTCTTAGCTACATCTTCGTTATACTGAAAATTAATAACAGCTACTATCTCTAGTGTTACTTATCATGCACATTAAGCAGATGCTGAATGAAAGTGCACAATGCATACAAGGCAAGTGAGGGGAGTCTGAAAGTCAGAGTTACCTTCCACTCTGCTATAGCTCTGCAACTGTATGGTTTCATCTTCCATTCCCATATAATTTCTATATTCTCCGCAAAAAGATGAAATTTGCAGTATGTCACACAATGATCAGATGTATGTCGTTTCAGAAAAGAGTTTGGGAGTAAATATTTCTTTAATTTGAATTAATTTCTTTACAACTATCTAGCTAAATCACTGTTTTCACATTGGCTTCTAGACTAGCAACATAAGTGCACAACAACAGTGCAAGTCATCCCCACACAATGTGCTAATGTCTCCTCAGGAAATGTGACATGGGGATTTAAAATTAAGCCAAATTCATTCTTTGGCTCTGTCACCAAGAGGAACAAAAATGATGTGTAAAATGTGATGGTGAAATTAGGAAAGAATAGTAGATAATGCTTTTATATGCCTGGGTGAAGAGGAAAGGTTTGACAGTAGGTCTGAAGTAGGAAATAATGAGAGGAAATGATTAAGAAGTGAAATTTAGATAGAATATCAGGGAACTCATTGAGACAGTGAAATTTGTTACAACCTGGTATTGTCTCCCAAAGGAATGTGTTGAAACTTAATTGCTTTGGGCATTTTTAACAAGTCTTGTCAAACTGTGTAGAAGAAGCGTAGAGAACAATCATGGACTTGCAGAGGGATATACACTAAGTGATGTGCTTGGCTTTGCCGCTTCTTACTGCTCTGATTCTTTAGATGCCAGCAGGAGTGGCAATTTTTATTGTGGGGGAGACCTGCTGTTTAAGAGCTCAGCTGTATTTCTGCATTGGTCTGAACTAACCTTCAGGCGTGGAAGTTCAGAACGAAGAAACCAATGCTGTATTTGGGATGATACGCTGAAACCTGCAGTTAATTCACTTCTATGGCAAAACTAATTTTAGATGACCACAGAAGTGGTCAGGGAGAATCATTCATTGGACTGGAAAAAGTGGAAATGAGTTGGACTACAAGGCACAGGAGGTATGTGCTGCTTGCCTGTCAGACCAAGAGGAGGAGGAGGAGAGAATGTCCTCATTTGCCCTGAGATCCAGATGGAAATCTGATCTCAAGCATTATTTTATAGTGTTTCTTCTTACAGGGCAACATCAGAGCAGGAAGGCAATAAATTACAGCCATTCCATATAAGATCATCTCTCCTCTCCATGGGACTGTTAAGTGAAATTAATAAAGAAAAGTTGTTAAAGTTTAATTATGCCCTCCTCCTACACCAAACCACAAAGACACTCAGGATACAGGACTGTAAACACAAAGAAAGTAAGCTCTGAGAACTGCATAATTAAATAAATTCATATTAGTTGCAGTGCAGATTTTTGCATGGTCGTATTTAAATCCTATTAACAGAAATACAATATAAACTCATTTGTATTCATATATGCCAGTGTGTAGGCACATAAGCTTGCCAGAGAACAGGTACTAAGAACATTGCAACTTCTTGTGGAAATATATGGCGTAGACATCAAACAAAGAAATCAAAGAGCACTGACCCGAGGCAGAGAGGAAAACAGTTGTTTTCCCAGGAAATGAATCCACTGGGATTTCTGTAACCAATAGTCCTGGTCTTCAATGGGTATGTGACTAGAGCTCAGCTCTTCTCTTCTCTAGGCTGTATCTTTCTTTGACTGAAAGGACAGTGTTTCTTCTATTTGTTTGCTCGTGAAGACTGTGAATTTTTGATGAAAACAAGTGTGGAAAGTGAGGGAAAGGAGAGGGAGCTGGATCTGAATGTAAAATATCATGCTCCACCAAGAGTGAGGTACTACTGAGTGTAATTCACCTGCAGATGTGATGAACAGGCAGAATAAAGTTTATTTGTACTTGCTGTCCTCTGTTCTTGTGTGTGCAGCATTTCGCTTGTGCAAATCTGCCTGGGCCCCTATTTTAGGTTTATGTGTCTCCATTTTGAGTACAGTGGTGACTTGCTGAGAACATGGCAGAAGCATTACCTCTTTCTGTCAGGTGCAGCAGGGACATGCTTTGATTTGTCCTCACAGCATGCATTGCAGGTAAGGAGCCTGTTTGCATGCTTCCCCTTGAAGACTACCCACAGTATTTCATAGCAGTACAAATTTACCTGTCATCCAATGCTATCATTGCTGCTACCAGTTTAGTAGATTCATTTGTGGTCTCTGTTTCTACAGTTACCATGAAAGGTCTTTGGATCAGGGACCATAGTTTTATTATCTGTTTGTAAAGCATCCAGCATGATGGGTGTCCAGTTCCATTTTGGGACTAAGAGCGAATATTAAATTTTCAGTTATGCCTGTTATTGTTATCTATTGTAAACCAAATCCTTTTCCCATTCTATGTAGTGGGTAAGATGTTTCTCATTGTCTTGCATGGGAGCAGGATTTACTCCAGTCAGAATATACAGAGTCTGTATTTTCATCAGATATACTACTGCACTTTTACTCTTTTAATGTGATGAAATTACAATGCTCAACCATTGGCTGAGTTTAATACCAGTTATAAACACCTACACATTGACTTGTGGAAAAATTCAGATGTGCAATAGGTCAGATAGATTTCAAAGAGCTCTTAAAATGATGACGGAAGGGCAGCAGCATATGTGACAACAATACATCATGTAAATTACAACAATAAATTTTAATTAAGAGAGACTAAGATGCATCTTCAGAGGATAAAATGCTACTCAGAAAATGCATCAAAAATGGAAATGGCTTAGTGTGCTTCTGCCTTTGCTTTTGGGGAGGGTGAGAAGGGTAGTACACTTCAAAGACTCTGCATCAGTTCAACTGCTCTATTAGAGATGTGCTGAGCAAAGAAATATTGATCCTAACAGCACAGTGAATGTAATATGAGATCTGACAGTATTAACAAGAATAAGGCTTGATGGTCTTTTCTGTCCTAGTAAATAGAATCTCAAGATATTAAAAAAAAAATCTGATAAATTTATATTTCAATGTGTGAAAAATCCAGACAAAGTCTATGATATACAGGCTGTTTTAAATTCCTACCTGTAAATTATTTATTTCAAGGTAATTATTTTGAATTTGCAGGGTGTATTTTTTATCCCATATTGCTGAAAAAGCATTTTTCTTTAGTTAACAAACACACACAGTTGCAGATTACATAAGAGATCTTTTCATTAAGCTTCAGCCACAACTGTGCAGCCATGGGCAAATTATTGTAAAAAATATATGTATTTAAATATATCTATTACTTATGCAACTGTTTAAAATCAAACACAAGTCTCAAATTTGGGACATGAGGAGTTTACCTTCTGAAAGCATAAGGGAGAGTTGTGGTAAATGTGGGATATTTCTATCACAGAAAGAGGCTTTGGAGAGACCATTTCTTTGCTCAGAGAGGTGGCACTCAGATACTGACTGTCAGATGCTTGCCCAAGTTTCTCCTGATAATCCTAGTGAAGACAGTTTGATCACCTTGGCTGGCAGCATGCTCTGCTTCTTGCGTAGCTATGTAGACTCATACGTCTAAATCGCACTCCTCTACTCCCATCCCCCTGTGCACACGGGGAGCGATGGATCACCTCCCCATTGCCTTTTGCAAACTGAGGCATTGATATTGTGCCCCTCCCTAAGCTGTCTCTTTTGCAAACCATCAAATCCAAGTCCCTCAATGCTCATTCATGGCTAGATGATGAAAAACCACTTCAGTCAAAGCTGCTTGGTGGTTTTGGTTCCTTTTCTGGACCCTTTCCTATTTCTTAAAGAGTGGACTCCAGGGAAGGCCTCAGTGACACTGGGAAAAGAAGAATAATAAGCTCTCGGGTTTTGCAGAGTGCATTACTGTCACTGTAAAGCAATGTAGGATTTGTGTGTTTGTTTGCTTTTTAGGGATGGGCTGTATTGGCTTGAAGCTTTGGAAATGGGGATTTGTTTGCAATCCAGGAACAGCTGCTCCCTGCTGTGACTGTGCCTGGGTCCTTGGTTGTGTCACTGCTGAAAATACAGCACCTCTGGCTGGCTCCTCCTGTGGCACTCTCTGCTAACGCCTTTTTAGACCCCAGGGGTGCATTAGAGATGTTTCTTATCCAGTCCTAGAAATGTGATCTTTAGTAGTTTTGGAAGCTGTCCTAGTGAAATCGTCAGAAAGAGCTGCTCTGAGATATGGCCTATATCAGGTTTCTATTATGTGGACCAAACATAAAATAAATAATAGTGGCTGTTTTGATAGATCTGTTAGTACTTTAGCCAATGAAGAATTCTCTTAACATAGATTTAGAAGTTAAACACTTGCATTCTGGAAACCTTCATAGCAAGAGAAAGTAGAAGAAAAGTCTCATAAAGAAACAAATGATAATGTTTTATTGACTAATTTGAACAAAAGAGGAAATTAATATTGCATCCCGAGTCTTGATGAAATGTGGATCCTCTGGAACTTTTAGAACAAGAGGCAGCCTCGAGCAAAGACGATTGCTCGAAGTCTAAGGTCAGCTGAAACAAAATAGAGGTCGGAGTAATGGCATCAGACTAAACGGTAGATGTTTTCAATTCCACAGAAAGCCTCTTAAGACAAGAAATGAGTTGCCAGAGGAAAAAGACATCTCAGGAAATTTAAACTCTAATTATAAAAGACTAACTTCTTAAAAATATATATTACTGGGGACAGCTATGGGAGAAATTAAATTATATAATTTTGTGTTTGGCAATCTGCTGACTTACAAAAAGCCTGAATTAGCACATATTTATTGTAGAGATTCATACACATTTTTGCCTGCTTGGGAAAACTCACTATAGCCATTCTCTCATCCAAAGTGGGCAGTTTTAAAGATAGGAAAAGTAATGTACCTAACTGCTAATAGTGATGAAGCTTTCAAGGCCCCTGTAATTGAGTGAATATTTTGGGGGTCATTACTCTTGTGACTAATTTATCCTTATGATGGTATTGAAGCCAAGGACTAACTATTGCAAAATTGTAACTTTCTATGTGGGATCTAGAAAAGACATATCTTTTGAAAGCATTTGCTTTTAACTTTACTCTTCTTGGCTTTGCTGCTATTTTGTATGGTATATAATTACTATGCTGTTGACCCTATAGAAACTAGATACGTTCTCTGTTACTTTAGACATGATACATACACTTTCAAATTACACTTTATGACCCAGTGTCCAAAATCTAATTTTAGCCTGTCTGAAGAAGTAGAGAGCAGTTTGAGTAGCTGCTGGTTGATGTGACAGAGTCCCCTAGTAAACCGGTGGCAGCAGGGTCTGAACTTCAATGCCCTGTTTTCAAAACCATCTTCTGATGTGCCTTATGTCATGGTTATTTTCTGTGGTGAGCTAGGAAGAAACAGTGAGTAGGTGGCTGAGAGATGCCAACACCAAAAGTGTAATGATGTAAGTCAAAGTCCTGGAGTTAGAGCAGAGAGCGTTCTTGCCCTAGTTGGGGCAGTAAAAATGTAGTGGCCAAATGGGAATGTGAACCTAATGCTGCTTGATTTGAATTTTCACTGGCAACAGTCTCTCATGCAATGATATAATTTGAATTTGTAGAAGAAAGATGGAAGAAAATATTAAGGTATGTGTCTTTTTTCTATAATTGAGGAATGAGAGAAGTATCATCCCCAAGAGGGCCCTTTGATACTCCATTTGTATTGCAACAAAACCTGATAGTTTCTGGAAATGTATGTAAAACAACAGTTCCCCTACCCACATTGCCTGCTGCTTGTGAGTCAGAGCGGTGTGGTCACTCTGAGTCCTGCTGTCAGCTGTCAGGGTAACGCTGCCTCATCTTGCTTGAGTCTGCCTGGGGAGCCTGGCAGAGGGAGGCACGCGCTCTGCAGTGTAATTTTTCTCTCTTTTCTTTGATGCCAATGCTCCAGTTAATCTCCTAACCTGGTACTCCATTTTTAAATCTCCCTGGTAATAAATCTGCTTCAGGCTGATCTGGAGAATACCAGGTTGACCGTTGGACTTGATGATCTTAGAGGTTTTTTCCAACCTTAACGATTCTATAATTTTAGACTAACTCCTTTTCTTTGAGAGTGGAAAGCTCGTTGGCACTGGTCACGGCACTCAGATTATCTCTGAGTAGTTATGCCTGAAACTTACAATTTGCCAAACTCTTCTCAAAACTGAGGATACCAAGTTAGGTTCAAGCACCCTTGCAAATGAAACCAGTGCTTCTGGAAACTGTTAAATAATGAGCTGTTTCCTTCATTGGGAATATTTTATTATTTACAGTTGGTTAATGGACTTGCACAGCTTACTCAGTGATGAGGACAGGTGCCCAAGATTTCACTAGATTGTGTTCTAAGGACAAAAATGACTTAAATTATGGTTCTCTGAAGAGAAGTTGATAGATACCAAGGAGTTCTTTTGATATTGTGTAGGGTATCCATACGCTCTTGACTGCTGAAATGACAATGTATGTACAGACTTATGTGCCTAGATTTAAAGATTTATCCTTCATTTCTAAAATTGAGGTGGGAGTGGCAACAGAGGCATGGAGAAGTAAAAGAAATTGTGATGAATTGTGTAATACTTTGAATTTCTCCTAAAGCTAATTTCAGGGTATAGCTATTGTTAAAAGAAAATTGGCACTTCACGGTATGTTCAGATGTCTTTTAGGAAAATCTCGTGTTCAAGAATTGGAGCTGATATTCCGTTATTGGGAAAATATGCTGACAATCTATGTGATTTTTAACATGCTGTTTGTTCTGGAGCGTTCCCATATGGTCTTTTGCATTGATCTCAGCGATCCCTTGCTGATTCTTTTGTTTTTACTGCCTCTCCATCTTCTGCCTTTCATCTTTTTTCTATTATTGAGTGTGTTAACCATTTATTTGTGCATCTTACAGGCATCTCTTTTCCATCTACCTTGGTGTTCACTTGTGCAGGGGGAAGGAGGTTGTTGCCAGCTGCATTGAGAAGATACATTCTCATGGAGTAACTGGCTTTGCTTCCCTGTTGTACCCCAATAAGCATTTTTATCTGTGTCACTTTGGCAGAATGACTCACAGGCAGTAAACGCTACTACCAGTAGAAACATATTTCCAAAGTTATATCGTGTATAAGAGATGATTTTAAAGACTGGGTAGTTTCATTCTCCAGTTTATGTACTGCCAGTCTAATCTGAATTAGATTTATACTTTCTAAAGGAGGGATTGCAGCCCAAACCAAAGCTCATAGAAAACAGTGAGAATCTTTCCATTGCCTTTGCTGGGCACTGGATCTGGCCTTGGCAACCATGTAAAGTAAGAGGCAGAAGAATACTGAGTCCACAGGCTTTTTAGCCAGTAGCTCTTCTATAACTGCACAGAAAATGTCCTGAGAGTGAGCGATTCTCCACATATGTATTTAAGGATCCAGTGAGAAGAAATTATAAATAAAGACATCCAAACACAGGGCAGATTTATTTAAGTACTTCTATCTTTTGAAATCCAAGAGCCATTTGTAGACGCAATTGTGTGGGAATACACAGGAATGTCTTAATATAAATATTTAGGGTAGCAGCTATGGAAATTAAATGAGCAAATTACTGTATTGCTGCACTAATTTTTATTTTTTTCCTAAGATTAATTATATTTTCAGTTTCTCATCATAGTTCCACATTTCTGTGCATAGTTTAAAGTGTAGAACTATCTAAAGACTATTTCCGATAATAGTTTTCACTGTCTGCTGAGATTGTGGCTGGCAAAATTTTGTCTCTCTGCTTCACTGTTTGGAGACCTTCCTACCAAACAATGTGAAGATCCTTATTTCAGAAATACCGCCCTTTGCAGGTAGCAGCAGCTCCTCATGGTGAAGCCCAAAGCAGCTTCATTTTACAGATGAGAGGAGGTTAACATCAGTGTAATGGCATCTGGTTCCTACTGAAAGCCAACTGGAAACAAACTATCTTACACATTCCAAGTCTCCCTGTTGGCCTTTCTTTCTGGCTATGTGTCTTGCAGCCCTAGTTATGTTATAAGAATCCTTTGGGAACACCAAGAACACATGCAATCCATGCATGTGTAACAAAAAGAGAATTGCATTTGGCATAGACAAGATCAGGTTAAAATGAAAGGTGATATAAATGTTTACCTCAATTCAGAGCAAAACTCAAAGGCCGGAATATGCAATTAGGGTGTGTGGGAAATGACAAAGAGATTTGCTACAGCAATGGCAATGCCAAAGGAAAGTGCCCAGACTACGCTTGCTTGCAAATGAAACTTGGTCAGTAATGTAATGGTAAGTTGAATGCTCTCATCTTCTTGAGATAATGATCCCTTATGAGGTAGCTTGACGTCTTTCGCTTCCCTTGGTGAACCTTATTTACTGTGTTTCCTTTTGAATAACATAAATTATGGATAAGTCTGAACATTGCAGGCAGTAGAGAGAGGGGGTAAGAAGATATACAGGAAGGCAGAGGCAGCTAGGCAAGCTGCAGCTTCACCCTATGGCGAATTACCCATAGCTACAGGTATTACTTAGACTTCCCCTGTATCTTCATGTAATAGTTACTGTGTATTGCGGGGGGCGGAAGGGGTGGGGCGGACGACGACCAAACAAACCACTGTGTCTTCATTGTAATTCTGGAAGCTAGGGACGCATTTTATTTTACCTTCTCTAGAATACGTAGGCTGATACCTTGTGAGTTTGTACCTTTATGTACCTTATGTGCTGCTCCTTATTCTGTTACAGTTGAGTTGTGGCTCTACAATCTCAGAGAAGCTAACACCACCAAAATGTGGTGCAATGGGACAAAATTCACATCCATCAAGTTTTTGGTATGCACATTCCTACCTGTCACAGACAATAGTATGCTGCGCATTTTGCAATTTAGATAGCGTGTGCTGATGTGCTGTACAGTTAAATGTTATTACAGTGTATTCCACAGCCTGAGTTAAAATTTACTCAACTGCTGCTTAATAGGACTTGAGCAGACTGTGTAAATGCAAGTCATTACTGCCTAAATGTTGTGGAGCGTTACGGTGAGTGAAGACAAGTGTCAAATAAACACTTTTATCCAAAGACTGAGTAATTCCCTGCTTTAATCCTAAAACAAATTGAATTTGTGAAAAGTCAGACATGAGAAAGACTTGTACTTTGCTAGGCTTTATAAATAGGTGTTGGGGTAAATGTGATATTCAGAGAGACATGATGCCTGTGGGTTAGAACAAAATCTGTTAATAATTAGTGGGGTAAAGCTCTGACAAATAAATTGTAGGTGCTTTTGCCTTTGTAGGTTGCAATTAGACTATAAGTGCTATAGGAATGTTTCTTTTTCTTGTTGTTTTGATTTAATACTACATCACTTCTATCCCCAGTTTGGTGATCTGAAAAACATAGCTTGAGTTTAGGAAAAGAAACAACATTCTCACATTTTGGTTTATCCTTCCTGACATTAAATAAATTCCAGGCATACTTTTCTTTTATATTGCAGCATCTGAATTTGAGTGGATGTATTTGTAATACAAGTTTTAATGGATGCATGTTTATTTTGGCATCTAGTGTTAAATGTCTTCAATATGTACTATGGCATTAAATTCCAGCTTGCATATGCTGCTGGGTTTGATTTTGAGATTGCAAACAATATTCTAGGAGAGATTGAAAGCTTACATGTTAACAGCTTGTTCCAGATATCTCAAAGGTAATGCATAAGCCTTTCTTTTCATAGGAAATATAGTGGCAGATGCTATCACTAATAGTGCTAAAAAATACCCATTTTGTGTCTCTCTGTGGACTAAATTCGAGTCCCGTTAAAATCAATGGGAAGGTTCTGCCTGCCTGCAAGGAAAGCAGAGCAGGCCTTATGTCTTTGAACTACACCGGCTGCAAATGTCTTCAGCACACAAAATGTCTTAGTCAACAGTTTGGAAGAAACCAATGCTGACAGCAGCTGGGATTATTTTCATTTCCCCTTAAATATTGTCTTACAAATAACTCACAAATATGCACTTAGTTGCAAACACATTTTAGAATGTTGCTACTTCAAGAAAGTGTTGTGGTGTTTTAGAAATTTGTTTGTTTTTTTTTTTTTAATAAGTTGCAAGACACAAAATATTAGTAATAGTGAATTTGTCACGCAGAAATACACAGCTGCTGCACCAAAGATCTTTTATAGCATTAGGACTAATGTTATGAGTGGGTCTAATTAAAAAAAATCTATATGTTTTTGTACTCTGTTTTTTTTTCTGTCTGAGCAAGGTTCTGCTATCTTGTGTTATTCATGATATGTGACAATAATATCTAATCAACGTCTTTTTTGCTTGCCTGGAAATTTCCACAGGAAATCCTTTTAAGCATCAGCTATCAATATCTGTTTGAAAGTCCAAGTCAAGGGCTGGCTTCTGTGAAAAACCAACAGTGCAGTTAATTCTGAGAATTTTTGTATGGTTAACCATCGTGATCGTGGGGATGCTACCTATATATATATATATATATATATGTATGTATAAGTTTGTATGTGTGTGTGTATAAATATGTGTGTGTTCCTGCAGCGATGCAAGCCCACAACGTGGGGTGCCTAGGAACAGACTCAGAGGTGGAATTGTGACCACCAGGAATGGAAAGATTTCTGTGAAATTCCTTCTCCATAGATTTAGAGCCACCTGATTTTATTAACTCACTGCTTGTCTCCTGCATGATGATTTACCTTGCTGTGTTATTGAGCCTGATGTAATTCTCTCATCTTTAGCTAAAGTCTAGAGTAACTGTGGTACTCAAAGCCCAAGGAAGGATGGCACCTGCTGTGGTATTTAAATGCTCTGTGTATAGTCCCTGGTAACTCCCAGACTAACTCAGTGGATAGTTTCTGCCAAACAACAGATTTTCTTTCTACCTTCCAGTTGCTCATATTGAGTCCATCACTCTGCTGTTCTGTCTGACATTTGCTGTTTGATTAGCACTAAACCAAGTACTGCTTTGACTTCATAGAGGCTGTCAGTGTCAGGCAGCACACCTTGGGTGGTTGTCAGCAGTGGCCAGAGATTATAAAAACACCCTCCCCATCACCACATTGCCCTCACAGTATAGGAATTTTCTTAAAATCTCAAGCCCTTTTAATTTTCTTGTGCGCATTTTATGTTCTCCCCAGGGACCAGTGGTGGCGGAGGCCATGTGGGAGAGCCAGGGATGTGCTTGCAGTACCCTCTGTGCCTAAGGGCTCCTTTACAAGATCCCTCTTGAGGCAGGAGGCCACTGTGCTAGGCAAGAAAGGGCTGCTCTCCTGCGTGAGGTGAGAGCAGGATTGCCTTCCCCACTGCCAGCATTGTACGCTGCCTTTTGGGGAACTTTGAGGGCTTTTCTTTTTGTCTGATCCTTTTACATCCTGGAAGATGAAGAGTGACCAGTAACAGATGAATTATTGCCAGTTTGTCCTGCATTTGTTGAGTGAATAGATTCAGGACCTGATTAAACCACAATCTCAGTCACCTTGTTCCACCTTCTGCAGTGTCTGAGCCAATGGATGACAGCTTTGCCAGAGAAAAATCCCTTGTAGTGACCTATGTAGGATTTTCAAATTTGGGAAATGATTGCATCATCTTTTCTTCATAGAGCAATTTCCTTTGAAATTGTGTAGAAATGTAGTGGACAGCCTTGTAACTTGTTTATAAAAATAGATTTCCTTCATACATATAGTTTTATTGTTATCATTAAGAAAGAGAAAAATATGCGTATATCCAGATAGGTAAATGTTCAGTGCAAGTAGTCTGTGAACACCAAAGGCAGTCTTTAAACAGCTTTAGAATTGCAAGCCATATTAATGCTTTCCAATATGTGTGTATATAGTTGTTCAGTTTTTTGCTGATATATTTTCCCAGGGGAAATAAACACATTTTACCAGTTTGCCCATAGCATTCACTCCCTGGCCTTAATTCCATAACAATGGAGCAAAAAGCCACATAATGGTTTGCCTGATAAACAGAGATGTTTCTTTCCTTATCTAGCTATTATGAGGCAGCCATCAAAATTAAGTTAGGAATGAAAGGAAATAAAATCAATGATAATGAAGCAAATGTTCTAGTATGTGGTTAGCATTTTACTAAATGGCAATGGTGTTAGCTCTTAGAAAAATATTATTTTGTTTTGGACTTACTATGTCAAAATCCACTGTGTTAAAGTTATTAACACTCTATTCCAATTTTGCTTCACTGCAGAAAAGGTACTAACCCACTGAGGTGTATGGATACGCATTTACATTTGAAATATATGAGTTTTCACCTGGACTGTGATGGGACTTCTCTGGCAGATGTGACTTTTGCTATAAGGATGTGTGATCCTAACTCTGTAGGTATGGTCTACTGACTGAAATGCTGTCCCAAAGTTCAGGGGCCTGGGTGCTATTTCTGTCCCTATTGCTAGCCTTTGGGTGATCTGACACAAGCTAACTCCTCTGGGGTTTTGCATGAAAATTGGATACAATCACAGAATCATAGAACTGTTTGGGTCGGAAGGGGCCTTAAAGATTATTTCATAATGATGCTGACTTTCTTTTAAGATACTTGGAGGGAGATGGGAGGTATTGTTTGTTAAAGCCCAGGAAACTAACAATGAATCAGAGGTGACTTCATTAATAAACTTAATATTGGAAAAAGTTTTATTAAAATCAATCCATTTAATGGTACCAGTCTTTGCATGCTCTAAAATCCTATATAGGTACTTTTTGAAGTAATGCAGTAAGTTAAAAAAAAAAAAAAAAAACAGGCAAAAAGACTCCTCTCCACTGAACTGAGAGTTGTTGCAAGCAATTTTAATAGGTTATTATCAAGATTATTTGCTTAAAACTCATACATTTATGCCAAGTATTACTGGCAGCAACAAGAGAAAAAAATGCTTTGGAGTCGTTAATGCTCACTTTGCTCTTGTATTACATAGGCCTGTCTAGATTTTGAGACATAATTTTAGATTTGGATTTTTTTTTTTTTTTTAAGAGGAAAGAGACAGCTGACTCTTACTTTCTTGTTGAAAATTCGCATGGGATGCAAGTTATAAATTGGTAGTCTATAGCTGTGGCCCCTTAGGGTTTAGGGCTAGAACATATTAGCTGTTATGGAGGAAAGTGAACTTTGTAGTCAGATATTAGCTGTCCGGTCTCTTGAAAGCCTTGGGGTTTGTGAGCCAGGATTTTAGTATTTGTGATTGTGGCAAAAGCAGCAAGATAATAAAATGGCAAATAAAATGCTTAGGCTGGGATACAATCTAAGGGACAATAGTTGCAAAACGAAAAGCTTTACAGAACCCAGAGGAAGAAGGAAGCAAATTAAAGATGTTGGGGCTTATTACAGAGTCAGGCTTGTTACAGATTCAACCTTAAATGATCTGTGAATTCGGTTTATGAATCTGGAACTGTATTTATTCTGAGATATAAAGAAAACAAACAAAACACAATAGTAGGTTATCCCTAGTAGTTGGAGAGGAAATGAAGTGAAACTGAAAATGAGGAGCTTTCCGCATTTTCATTTCTGATACAGTTCCTTATTCTAAGGATCTTTTCTACACAGAGACTCTCTTTAATAACAGCGCCGATTTTTTGCCTCTGAAATAAAATGTAAGGCAAATCCATGTAGGTAGCTGACTGCAAATTTATTTTTACCTTGCAGTGCACTTACTTCTTAATGAGAACTATAGAAGGAGATTAATTGTGGGTTCTGCATTTATAATTTGGGCAGGACACATTTGCAAACAGACTGCCCATCAACCTGAACTCATCAGGAAATCCTTCTGTTTACAGTAATAGAAGACTTAAGCATTCCTCCCGGTATCAAGATTATAACACAGAACCGAGGCTGTGTTGGAAGTGCTGAGAATTTGCAACTTCCATTAAAAGCCATGAGTTGGTGCTGTGTGTGCTGTATTCACCATCAAGTGAGCGTTTCTTCTGGCCAGGGTTAGCAGAATAGAATAATGCTGTTTTACCTAATACATTATACTATAGGCTGATTTGTTAATTTGTTATTTATCTCAATATAAGGTTTTGTATTTGTATTACTAATATACTTCATGATTTTAAATGTTTTTCAGGTTATGAATTACAGTTCATATATATCTACAGTGAAAACTTTACATATGAAATCTCTGAATTAAGATCTCTTTAGCAGTCAAATGTATCCTCTGTAGTAATCGTGTTTGTAGCATACTTGACAAGAGGGAGCTGTCATAATCTTATGAGCAAATACTATATTTAGATTCAGTTTTCATTTGAATTGGATATAGTTCCTTAAGTGAAAGGATTGGCACTAAACACATAGCCCCAGTTCTGGAGGTTTTCCACTGCCAAAATACATGGGAACATGCAAGAAAATAATGCATTCACTCTGCATGACTTCTGCTCAATCATTTATTTTATGGAATTTTTCTGTGCCGCAGAAATTGTAACCTGTGTTCAGTTTTCGTTTTGGCTTTGTTTGATACCTGCGTGGGGTTGCATTAATACTGCGAGCAAATGTGACTTGGTAATGTCCTTCCTCTGGAAGGGAGGTATGACGCCAAATTGTCAACTAAAGCAAGGAGGGTCATGCTGTACAGGAAAGTGGTTCTTCTCTATTCCAGCTGACTAGCAGAAAGAGTTTAGCACATTGTAGCATCAGGGTGCAAGGTGTTTTTTGATCTGCTTTACATCTTATTATATCTAATGTTGAGCTTCCCAACAACAAAAGCTGTTTGCCTTAAAATGGCTTATTTAAGTTTGACAAAAGAAAGCAAAAATATGAAAACAGTTAATCTATAATGATGATAATTTGACTCATGGCATATGCTTTTTGGTTCAGTGGGTTTCCTATATTGATTTTGAGCTTGAGCATTAATGAATTCCGTTTTCAAGCAACATGCACCCTTTGGGATCTGCAGACTTTCTGAGTATTATTGAATTAAGGTTGTGGGATGCTCACACAACTTATTTTTTTCTTGGCTGCTGGTGGGAGTTCCAGCTGAGTTTTTGTTCTGCTACACTGTTTCTGCTTCATGGTTCTTGTCTCTTTTGATTTTTTTTTGGAACATAATCTAACAGCTTGATAATTTTAATTAAAACATTTGATAAATATTCATACTAATTTGTATATTATTTGCAACATTTTCACTAGAGATTAGCCGCTGCACTGGGTATTCTTACATGTAGGCTGAACCAGCAATTCAATTTTTCCTTGTGTTTGCAACCATAGATTTCTGGGGTTTATTTTAATCATCTGTGTGGTATTCTTTACAACTTTCAGTTCTGTTGAATAATTCACAATCAACTCTCTTGTATTAACTCTCATCAGCATCCCCAGAAAACCAGCAACTGCTTTCTTTCAATACTGGTGGTATTTCAATCTGAACTTGCATCGTATTTTGAACATTACTTTGGTATCCCCTCAGCCATCTTCCTAGCTGGAGGAGACTGAATTTATATCTTATGCTTCCCTAAAACACTGGCATAGCATTAAGTTATATATTTGGTGGCATTTTAATTGGAGATGAGCTACTTTAGTGTGGCAGGTACTTTTAGTTGTTGCTCCTACGTGCATCCCTCAATTAGGTAGTTCGATCCACCAACTTGTGGTTAGAATATTGTACAAAAATAAACAGTATTCCTGTGGTAGCTGTTTCATGTTTCATGACAGCAGTGTTTGTAGAAACATGATTCTGATGTACTGCCCACAGTGACAAAATTAAAAAGTGCGAGTTCCAAGGCTTATCTTGTCCGTAGCAGAAAAATTTAGAGAAACAAAACAATATTTGAAGAATAATATGATCAGGAATATGACGCATATGTAGTTATATATGGATTCTGACTGTATTGATGTACACATACTTAAGAGCTCCACAAAACGCATACAGCATCGCTCTGTGATGGGGGCAGCAGGGTCTATTTTTATATTGCTTGCAATAACTGATGTGCAAGTCAGCCACATCCTGAGCTGTGAGAGACAGGAGAGCTGATCATTTTTCAAAGATGACTTGCAGATACAAAATAATAGTTTCTTCTGTGTAGAATCATGATAGAGTGCTTGCTGAATTTTTGAGAATCACATTGCAGTGGATGACAGAGCAGCAGGCGAAATTTGTGTGGCACTAGAAGTCGTCTCCCTGCAGAAAGAAAAGACCCTTCTGTTAGATTCCATAGTAGTTATTGAGTTGGGAAATGGACATGGAGACCATGCTGTTTTGTGTAACCTTGTGATTTGCATCGATAGTATAAATATTACTAAGATAAGTTAAGCTGTGCCAGTGCCAGTTTGCTGTTCACCTCAGCTTATTTTATTTGTCATATAATAACCTGGTCTTTTGCCTACTCAACTTCCTCGCCTACTAGCTTGGAGATAGAGGCAAGGTTTAAGATTTCCTGTCTTTCAAGTCCAGCCTGCAGCAGTGCCATGGGGGCCCAAGGGGCTTCCCAATATCTCTTAAAAGCAAGGAACTGAAACTTCAGCTCTTCTAAAAACCCTCTCCTAGTTCTGCTACTGTTGTGCCAGGAGCAAGAGAATACTTTCATCCAGGTCTTCTGGGTGTGTATGAGAGTATAAGTACACATTCCTGTGTCCAGTTCTGCTTTTATTCTAAAGACATGAACCGGGAAAGGTCAAGTTTCTTGCCAGACCATATTTCCATGACATGCATATTTTTCTGTTTCCTGTTTGAAAAGGCTCAAAGTACCAAGATGGGCTCCTTTTGTAAGTGATTAAGACTTTATACACACTTTCTGTTATTATCACCCACAACTAAGTTAATTCTTAAAAATAAAACAACTTGTTAAAGCAGAGGGCAAAATACAGGAAACAGTTGCAGATCATCAGCTTTTAAATTTATTTTTAAACTTTTATCTTTTCTGGTGTTTACAATAATTAATGGCAAACAAATCATCCTCATTATCAGCCTCCTTGTCTCTCTGATGACACTCAGAAATATATTCCAGGATGTGTTCTCTAAGTAACAAATGCTTGCTTATTTTTATGAATGTCACTTTATCAGCTTTTCAGCTAGAAAACCAAGCTCATCTATCATTTGTGAATCACAAGGTATCGAATTATATCCAGGGCCTAATTTGCAGACCCAAACACCTACACTCAGCAGCCAGCTGAGCCTGGGGCTGCCAGCATTCTTAAGTAAACTGGGTCTGAACAGGCCCACAGGTCAGTCTGAGAGCTCATTTAACTGACTGGCTTTTGAACTCCTTAATTTCCAAATTAGTTTGACACCTTTGGAAAAGACATTCCAGGTCTTTGTCACAACTGAAAAATAGGCATACATGCTGGGAATTTAGACAGACAGCATATATTTCTCCAAGTGAATATATGGAGCCATCTGTTATTGAGTCAAACAAAAGCATCACAACATTGTGTCAATAATGTTGCATAGTATCAACAGTTCAGAAGAAGTTCATCTGAGTCTTCTTTTGTTGCAATAAACTCTGTCTTAAAACTATGGTACCATACATGTGTATTCTTTAATGGGAGCCTTTATGATGTTAATTGACAGATGACAAGATATAAGTAGTTTATTAAATTCAAATTAAATTACTGGATAGAAATTTTCTCATGAAGATATAACACCTGGATTTGATAAGCCTACCGAGTAGGAGTTTTGGAAGGAATAGCCTTTTCTTCTGTCTGTACTATCTTTTTGGGGAAGAACATAGTCTGCTGTGCAAGTGTATGCCTCTTAGAGGCAATTTATAATTAATATAATTGCTTAATGGGACAGTTCCCTTGACCACAGCATGCCATGCTGCCCAAGCGTCCTTTTACACTCCGGTGCCCTGCTAAAAGGCTAGTGGCATTTTTCAAGCAAGAGAGTAAAAATATTTCTAACAAATGCTTTGTCCAATATCTTCTACAGCAGGTCAGTAAGAGTGTGATGATACTCCAAATCTCATATACTGTGTATGTCTGAATTGGTAATATATGGTCTACTCCACTGTCCAATAAATGTCTCTGTTCAGGATCTATAACTTTAGTGATATGAACTCCAAGAATTGCTTTAAATTTATAGTGAACTGCAGTCCACTGGCAGTCCTTAGACTGCCAAGAGATCAGTAGATAATATACATAACCTACTGTTACTATGCAAATTGTGTGTGCTAGCATAAAGGTCATTTTTCTGGAAAGAAATGTTTACTGAGTTTGGGGTAACATCCCTTTCAAAGACAAGAGGACCCAGATGAATTGGGAAATGAGTGACATCTCTTCATTAGAACTAGAACTTGTTGTTGTTTATAAAATAATCATGTTTCAGTGTTCTCACCTCTCCTCTGTTTTGCCCAGTTGTAATTAAAAGGCTGTTGAAAGAGGTCCATAAAGCTGCTTTTTTTTCCCTGGTAAATTATTTATAGCTTTTAGATTATATGAAACTCTTTGCAAATTATGCTGTTCAGTGACCATTTCTGTCACACACACATAGACACAAAAAAGCTGTCAAAAAGGAAAGAGGGAGAACAAACACAAAGATTTAAAAAATCCAGGAAAATGAAAAATTTCACATTAAAAAAGGAAGTATTTTTTTTTCATTACAGGAATTTGGGAAAAATTTACTTTGACCTCATACAAATTACAAAGCAACGCAATGTAAATGGTTTCATTTAGCTGAAAATAATTAGGGGGAGGAAGAGAGCTAGAAGTACCAGGAGGGAAAAGCATTCCCATTTCCAGTTAACCAAAAGGTGTGACTTGATTTGCTAAGCTAGCAAAATGAAAAATCAATTATTGACATAAGTAGAACTTAATTTACTAAATAAAGAGTAGTCTTTCAGTAAGTCCAAGCTGGAAAGAGAAGTACTAGAAATATTACTAGAGAAAAGACTGTGTGGTATTAATCTGTTGACTTTGATTAGACTAAATATTGGTAGAGGGTTTTATGTTAAGAGTAAAGGCACAAAAGTAGCCAAACCTTTTGAAGTTCTACTGCCATCACTCAGATGGGAAGCAAGGAAATTTGCATTATGATGGCATTGTTTCTTACATGTGTATCAGAGAATGATTATATGAGAGATTACTGAGATGATATCCATTCTTACTTTTCTGAAGTTGTTATGCATTATTTATAGTTTTTCCTGCTAAGTACTCTTCATTTTGACAATATAGAATGCTTTAGATCAAAAACTAAATAACAAAGCTTAATTCCCTCCCTTTTTTTTTTTTTTTGCATGCAATTAGCAAATTTTGTTCTTAACTTTGTAGGTAAATAAAGCTTGAAAGCTTCATCTTGAAGCAATGACACATGCAAAACAAAACCACTCTAGGTTTTGAAATCTCATTTTTATAAATTTTGCTACTGGAGAGTGTCAATTCAACTGAGGTCGCTATTACATTTCACTGCTCCTTGAAGTTTGCAAATAAACAAGTGCTTTTTTACACTAGATACGTTCCACTGTCTTTCTCGTAAACCAGCATTACAGCACCAAAATGACTAAGCCCATCAATATTGTGTACTGAGTTTTGCTAATATGACTAGATATACAGTGTGCTAAATGAGTGGGACCACTACTATTTTCATTCACACCAGTGGAATTCTGCTAATGGATTTTCAAGTGAGCAAATATCAGTAGCAATATATAATAAAAAGAAATATTTAGGGCAATCCATTTGAGTTTACAGTCCCCTAAATAGTAACAACTGTTTTTGCCTATTGCAGTATCTGCTAACCCTCACTTTGACAAATTAGGACAAGAAATACTAGTAATCATTATGTGAACAGCTTTCAATGATTGGTATATTCAATGTATTACATTGGGTTACGGTGGAAAACATATTTATTTGTGCTTTCTAAAGGTATTCAATGGAACAAAAAGCTAGACAAATATTGTTTGGTAAATATATGATTCAGCTCTAGTAGATTCACATATATATACTTCTTAATGTTTTTTTGTAGCATTAGCTCTAGTGGGAAGAAGATTAGCTGAGATAAAATACAATTTTTTTGCACTGTTGTGCAGTAACAGTGAAAAAGTTATGATGCTAACTGCATTGTGACATGCAGAAAAGATTAAAAGTCTTGCAATTGAGTATGTGCAATTGACTGCATGTTTGCAGCAATTAGGATGGCTAACAAGAGTTTGTCATGATGAATGTTTTCAGTATTTGCTCTGTGGTTTGACTAGTCTTCAAGGAGGAAAGTGCAGAATTCTGCATGTGGCTGACCCTTGCACGAGGTGAATGTAGGGCGTGCTTAATCACAACCATCTGCAGAGCAGTTCTGATGAGGAATACCTGGAAAGACCAACAATAATTTGATCAATGAGATTGCTCTGTTGGCCAGAAAACATTTTCATACTTAAATGACACCTGAGAACATAATAGCCACTGAATGCATCTAAGTAGACACAATTCTAACAGTAGAACAGTAGCTTTTTTTTTCTGCTTCTAAACCATTTGTGATCCTCCCAAGCATGAAAGAGACAATATTGCAAAACAAATGTTGTTCTACTTAAGCTCTGTTTTCACTGACTATAGAATGAATATACGTAAATAAACAAAATATGGGAAAAGAGCATAGAGCAATGATTGAGTTTTCCTTAGAATTAATTTACTTTCTATTGCCTTGTATACTTGGGAAGCAAGTACAGCAGAACTATATTCACAGTACTTCTTTCTTGCTCAAAAATAAAGGTGAATCATGCTTTTAGGGGTCTAGGATATCAAAAACATCCATTAATTCCTTTGAACCGTAACAAAGATAGGGTGCTAACAGAAATAAAGGACCTTTGGTGTAACAGTCTGTTGCTTTAATCAATCCTGTTATCATTTCTGCTTCAAAAAAAATACTACTATTTGAAAAAAAAATTAGGCATATCTATTGCAGAGGTGATATTTAAGATATAAACGTTGAGTAAAAGACACCGTGGCATTTGTGGACACATAAACAGGCTGTCCATTGAAAAGTGAGCTTTGGAAAGTACAAACTGAACTCTGATTTGTTTGGGAGTCAGTTTGCCACTCTTGGGTTGGGGCTAAATCTCTTTTAGCATGTTCACAGGATGGAACCAAATGATATTCAGCTGCTGTTGTGATGTATTCACAAGGATGTAGCTAAGTCTGCTTTTACAGCTCTTTAAAATGGACTACCTTATCTTCCTGTATGATTGGATTAATTGCCTTAAAATCAAAAGGCAATTCAATGCTAACTTCTGCAGCAGTGTAGAATGGCTAAAGTACTTCTGGGATTTCAATATATATTCTAAAGGTGTTTAAGTGCTTCAGCTTTTTCATTTTTACATTAGAAGCAGGGGGAAACAAGATTGTGCATCAGCCAGAAATGGTAGTTTTTTCATATTTCACAGTTCATTGAAATAAATATGTAGTAAAACTCTATCATGATCAGCACTTTCCATTTCTGTTTTCAAGATAAGAGACCAGGATAAAATGCAGACATACTTTTTTATATTCTAAAAACTGAAATAATTGACTCGGTATAGTTTTACTCATCAATAGTGTAAAAGCCAGCAAAAGTGTTTACTGTATTTTATTACCCTAATGTTGTTGTCAGTAATGCTTTTCAAATGATGTATTATTCTAACCCTTGCTGTAGTCTGCATAAGGCTTATTTTCTTTTGCTACTTTCTAAGCTTTCTTGTACTATTGTGAATGAGTTTTACATCTGACCTTTTAGCCAGCAGACTGAAGAGCAGCCCTGCTGAGTTTACGCAGAAGGGCTTGATTGCTCTGTTGGATAGTACAGTATTTTGGATATGCAGATGTTAGCGACTGAAGTGTATTATCCATCTTGAACACCACTTGAATTTATGCTGAAGCTTTCAAGTTCTGTTCTTTGAATAGGTCCCACAGTAATTGAATTCTCATATTGTGCGCAAAAAGAAGTGATACCTTATGTACAGAATTGAGAACTCCCCTGATTGTTAAAAATTGGCGTGAGAGGGCTTTTGGAAAAAAAAAGGACATTTGACACCTGAAGCAATATTCTAGCTCTCCAGGTTCTGATGGTTTCATGTAGAAATTGATTTCTATTACTGACCTAGGAATGACAGGCAAGATGACAATGTGCTGAGCATTCAGTGTTATTGCAGCTCCTGGACATTTGTTGAAATTTTCAGTTCTTCATTCCTCTTTCCTGCCAGAGCTGTCTTCCAGTGCTCAACTCTTTTTATGGAGCTGGTTAAGTTCCAGTGAGCATGCTGCTAAATGAAAGGAGGCTCACAGAGGAAAGACGTTGCACCAAAGGATCAGACAATGTTACCCAGTATGAGAACGAGTGAAGAAACATTTATTCAGACGTTAGCTCGGACCATTCCTGAGAAAGACCTTCAGCTTTCAAATACTGAGTCTGGACATTCCTGCGGACTTTCAGTGTGCACTTTGCTGTCACTTCTGTAGGGAAGGCAGGAATACCCAATTTAGTATGAGTTTATTGGGGGGAAATAGCCACTGTGTCCTGGAAAAATGCAGACAACTATTGATTTTTTTTCCTACAACAGGAAACATAAGCCTCAGAGACAAACTGAGACTGAAGAATATGAGCTTATAAAGGTGGAGGTAAAGTTTTTAAAGAAAGCATGGCCTTGTAGAATAGTAATAATAACAACTGAGCTCTGGCTAACAGCTTAAAGAAAACAGTGATTTGAACTAAGGTCATATTTTGCTGAATCACACTCAGCTGAGGAGGACTGGTGAGAGAATTTCTTTTTTTTTCCTGTTTCAGTTGAACAGCCACAGGAGTTGTCTGTCTCTTTTCACAGTGTAGTAATGGGTTCAAATGCTGCTGCCAGTTAAGTAGCTGCTGTTGACTTAATGGGAATTTGTACTGGGCTCACAAGATTAAAGTGTGGGTCAAGGTCAAAGCAGTCACTGTTACAGCAGTACAGGGGACTGATTAAAATATTAAGAGGGTGGAAAGAAAAAAACGTTGCTTGACTATGAACCCCAATTTCTGTGGTCTGTGATTAACAGAAAACCTAAAATAAAATCCTTAAAGGTCTTGCTGTCAGAAGCAGAGAATCACAACCCCAAGCAAAGGCAGTAAGACCGGTAGTTGCTTGAGACTTCTGTAGACCAGTCTTCGTGTCTCACAAAAAGGAGTGTTATACAATGAATACATTATTTTTGAAGAGGTGCTCTAGCTTCTAGATTCTAATACTGGTTGAAAAAAAAGTTCTTCAGCAATAAACCAGTTCTTCATCAAATACACTGAAAAGAATGGGACCAATCATGAGTTCTTGACAGGAAGTCATGAAATCTTTCTACCTAAATGCAATGTTTTCAAAAGGGCATACATTTCTAACTGCTACTGATACTCAGTATGCTGCTTATGCCATCCACCCTTAGAAGACCATTTTATTCCCATGTGTTTCTGTTACTGAGCTTTCAATCTTTATTAGGGTTTTTAACTTCAGGAAATAGAAGTTTTGCAGTTGTGCAGAATTTACCCTACAAAAATGATCCTGTCATCAGGGAGCACTCACACCTCCTAAGGTCTGACTGGCAGAAAGATATTTTCCAATTGAGTTCTGCCAGCAGTATTTGTGTATGACAAATAGGAACTCGAAAGAGAAGAGATTCAGGCAGGACGGTGTGATAAATTCTTCTGCAGAAACGTAAATGATTTATTATATTATTATGAATTATTAATAATGTTTCATCAGATGGACTTGAAAAGCTTCAGCACATTATTGTAAACACTGCACCATTTTGAGTGTCTCCAGGTATGATTAAAGGAAAAAGCAAGGTAGAAAACAGAGCTGACTGTAGGAACTACAAGTCTCTGAGGGTCACAGAGGGAAGAAGCTTTGATCAGTGTTATCAGATGAGCCAAAAAAACCTAACAGTAATTTTTTCTGCAAGCATAAACTGTTGTAAAAGTACAAATACTAGAAATGTTTTCATCAAAAGAAAAGTTACCAGTTATATTAACAGATACAAGAAATGTTTTGCAGTGAAATTGGTCACTGTAAAATAAGAACAAGCTTGCAATTCTTTGCTCGAGTTGTCCAAATCACTGCAGTGACATTAATTCAAAATATATGCCCTTTTCCTATTCAAAATCTCAGTAAGGATCTCCCACTTTGAAACTGGAAGTTCACATCACATGCTGCATAAAACCTTAGCTATTTCTTAAGGTTTTTACCTCTGCTGTTGAGGCCAAGGCCAAAATGTTCTGAAAGGGGTTATCTGAATTTGGCCAAGCAGAGCAGGGGCCTCTGGCTGCCTGGGAAGGGTAGCCTTGGCCCTTCCATAGAGTGGCTGCTTCTTCCTGCTCTCTGTCCAGACTTTGTAACAAGCCTCACTTCATTGCTCTGTGTAAGGTCAGCATTAGACTGTCTTCAGTTTATATCTTTGTCTAAACTGTTGTAAAAAAAAATTAGTAATTTTTACTATATGTGTTGGTCATCGACTTGGGAAGAATTTTCCCCAGAGACCTACATTTTCTGAAGTGGCCTCATCAGGTAACACACAGCATCTTCCACATGAACATTGGAGTATGCATGTATGTGCACACTCAGAGCTCAGCTGCTCCTAGATAATGCTTCCCAAACTTCTGAACTGAAAAAAAAATGCTTATTTTGTGACTTCCTTTTCAACCTCACTTCATGTTGATAACATCATCTCTCCCTGCTTACCTAACCCTCTGTGTCATTTTCTTCTAACCTTTCTCAAGCCTCATGCTCTGATATAATTCATCTTTTCCTTTCTTTCATACCTTGAATAAACAGTTAATGTTTTCAAAGATGCATGGGGCAACCTATTGTGAAGATAAACATTTCAAGGTCTTTGGGGACTCAAAAGGACTTCTGCATCAAAGATAACAGTTTGGTTTCCTTAGAGAAGGTTTTCCCAAGTCTAAACTAGTTTTTCTTTTCTGATGAAAGCTGAGATTCTTGAGGACAGCTTAAAAGTTTTTCCCTCCTCCCTCACACTAATTATTTTTATTTTCTTGCTAAGGCAAGAGCCTCCTGCTTTCTGAAAGAGATAGATATAATTAATGTATTAGGTATATATCTTGGCTGGAGCATGAATCCAATATTCTACTTGGTTCTTTGATGACCTCCTGATGGTTCAGTGTAGTGTAAAATAGCAATTTTTCAATTAAAACTTATGGCATTTGTTTTCTCTTTCTATGTCTCTATGATCCACTGAGGTGCTGAGCTTCGCTTCCCAGTGATAGAAGAGTAACATGGGGTATAAAAACTCTCACGGAGGTTTCTGTCATGAACTTCAAAACACATTTTTATGCTTTGAACTATTTTTTTTCTGTAATTTTTATGTTTCGGAGAAGAGCATGATGCAAGACCCAGGTCCTTTTATGAGCAACAGAATAGGGAAAGCACTACAGGAATTTATATTTGTTGAGGAGGCATGGTGGTGTGAGTCATTAGCTCATGTACCCTGGGGAATTTTTGTGTTGACAAAGATGCATTGACTTAGATGCTTTGTGTGTAAAAGCTCTAAAGCTTTGGGTGAAACAAGCATTTTTAATACAGATTCTAAATAATTGTTTAAAAAAGAAAAATATAATGAAGGGAAGTGGCAGATGTTTACAAACAAAGAGTATATAACACTACAAGTCAGTTTGCAGAAAATTTGGAAGAAAAGAATATATGTCCTTGTTTAATTATTTGCTTTTGGACAAGGATGAGGAGGGTCTTATTTTGGGTTTCCACCTCTTAAGGAGAAAAAGATTAGCACTTAAGAATCGTATATCTCCGTCTCTTGTGGAAAAATGAACAGTTCTTTTTCTGTACCTTAGAACAAATATTTAGAGGGTGTCTGTCATAGCCTATACAAATTTGTGCCCGAGCTAGCTGAAAGTTAGTCAGCCTGACGTTTAAAAACTGAGACCAGCTTGAGGGGAGGGACTCCAAAGCTACTACCTAGTGATATTTGTTTTCATATGAAAGGTCAGTAATTGGACCTATGTTTTAAAAACAGAAAAATAGATGGCAGCATCAAAGATAACTTTTTGTGTGTACACAAATATATTGTTCTTCAGCTGAACATTTAAACCCTTTACTTTCACTTAATAAAACATAAACTTTTGGTATTCCCAGCAAACTTAGAATTGCGTCAATAGGTTTCTGTACAATGTGAAAGTCTGTAGTACGAAAAAGGATAAAAGAAACGATAAAGATTTCCCAGTGCAGAAGACTTTGTGGGTGGATAAGTTACACTAGGCTATGCTATTAATGGATCAAGATAAAACCAAAAGCAATAATTCTATCTGAAGTAGTACACCTTGAAAGAACTAATTTAAAATTAGAATTTATGATTAAGATTTTTCTTTTTTTAATATTTAGGTACAAGCCATCAGTGATACCTATTTTCAGTGTTACTTTTGTCTATACTTTTGCATTTATATGATGCATTATTTAACAGGAAGGAAAGTTGTTTTGTCAATTAGGAAGCTTTATTTTAAGCAAGGGAATAAATCCATAAGCTAAAAAATAGTGTTCTAAAAATTATCCCTGAAAAATATCTGAAAGCGCAAAGAATGTGGACATGATAGCTCAGCTGTAAATCAAAACAATTTCAAATAATCTGAGTGGACTAGAAAATAATCTTTTTGTTGTGGACTGATATTTACACACATTCAAACAATGTGAATCTTTTTTTTCCCTCTTTAGTTAAGTCCAGTTTTATGTATTTTTAAAATGTAGACAGATTTCAAACCGAGACAATTTCGGAATAATATGTTGAAATGTTCCTTTCAAGTATAACTATACAACATTGTGATATCTTAAAGATGGAAATAACTTCAAACTTTTCTAAAATCCCCTTCTTTTTTTTTTTTTGTCTTTAATGAATTGTAAGCAAATATGTGATCAGTTTAATTTCTACCTAGTCATGCTTTCTGTTTCTCCAAACCTGTGGGTTTTGGTGAACTTTCTGACAGTGAAATAGTTTAACCCAGCTCTACTTTCTAGTGAAGATGGTGATGATTTTATCATGGATCACAATGGGCGTTGACTCAGATTTCAGTGCTGTAAGCATTGCATAACAGTTTTCTAAATTGTCTAGTGAGTTTACTTCCCACTAACTTAAGTTATTTTAGATACACAGGCCAAGAGAAATAAGGGCTATTGCAAATATCAAATCATAACTACTTCGTTAGATATTAAATGGTTTTTGGTATAGTTTAGGTAACCAGCTTAGAAACAGACAGTCAAGATAATAATACATGTTAATCTATCTGTTTTCTACAGTGTTAAGCTTTTTGTTGATGCATCATACCAATGTATTTGAATGTTAAAGTAGAGCTCAGCTATTAAAATTGTTTTATTTTTTATATTCGATTAGCATTATTAGGCTGTTCTGCTACCCCTTATGGCTATAATGGCTTCTCAACCAAATTTTAGTGCAAATTAAAAGCAAGATGCAATCTACCAATGTTCTTTTCAGCACTCTTAAAAAATGCATTTGTAGGCTGTACCATGTTGATTTTTCAACACAATGCTGTATTTACATGGGCAGTTTCTTCTCCTGGGGTTGATGATCATCATTGGATAATAAATGTAATCTACTGTTAATGTAAGTTTATATGCTGAGCCTGATTCTACACTCCTACAAGTTTATACTTTTTATAAACCTAAAATTTTTATTATTATTTTATAATTTTATAAATTATTTAACTATCTTTTACACTTTATGCTTGTTTTGGGGAACAGGAATAACACATAAAAACCCAGATAACTCTAAAATAGTAAAGACATTTGTACACCTTTGAGTACTGCTGTTTTTTAAAAGGTTTTTTCTTTTAAACATTATGAGACACTACATTCGCTGGGGACAGAAGTTAAAAGAAAGCTGATGTTGTACATGAAGACTACTGCATAATTTAATATAGACCTATTTAAGCTGGTACATGTTTATTTCACAAATTGTTTTTTTTGGTATATGTTGAGTTGAGAGTTTGAACTGTACTCAAATCCTGATCAGAAATGAGTTATTGAAATGGGGTAAGATCAAATCATGTTGCAGCTTGCAATTTCTTCTGCTGATGCCATGACAAAAATCTTGGATGTAAATTTATTTAAACATTAGGATTCTTGTGTCTGGGTGTGTTCTTCCATTAATTTCTATTTAGATATTAATAATAATATCCTAAAAGTAGAAAGCTCCCATCTTTCATACCTGAAGAACACAAGGACCTGAATTATGCTAATGAAGTTATCTGTTCAACTCTTAGTGAGGATCCACCAGTATTTTCTGTAAGCTCTTGTATGTACTTTTTACAAATCCTGCATTGTGACCTCCTTTTTCTATTCCTTTAGAAAACCCCTAGATTTCTAATAGAGTATTTTTATAAAGGTGAGGAAACACAGATGTGGAGCATTCATTTGAACTGTGCTTACCTGCCAAAAGCAACAAATGCTTGATCTGACTCTTCCACCCACTCTATCTTAAAAAGCCCTGGACACTTGTGTGAAACATGTCCACCCCATGTCAGACCAGAAAATGCTGTCTGGATTGAAGGCACTAAGGCTTTCTCTGAGTAATGAGGTTGTGCCTGAGGAGTGAAACGCGGCAAAAGCATGCCACTTCATAAGTTACTCATTTACTGTTTTTAGGCTCATTGAAACTGGCCAGAAAAAAAAAGGCAAGTATAAGACATAGAGAAAATATCTACTGAAATCCATAGGATTTTCCTGTGTAACTTAACTGTTCATAGCACATATGCTCTTTGTGTTGGCGCCATTATCATGGTAAAATAATCTGGGCTGCACTAAGATCCCTGTGATCCATGGGTGTTAGAGGCTGCATTTGTGAGTTAAATAGTGAAGCTGCATTAGGAGTCTGTGTGGTGAGTCCATAAGACTGAAAGTTCTGTATATCCTGCTGTTAGATAAATGCCACATGGTTTTGTGGCATTTTTAACAACAGAAGAGCATAACTGTTTTCTGAGATTGCCTAAATGATGATAAAAACACCATGGAAATAGCATTGCAGCTAGGGCAAAGAAAGAAAGTGCTATTTCTAGGAATAACGTAAGATATAAGTAATGTTATTACAATATCCAGATGAATGGTAGAAGTGGCTGAACTGAATAATAAATTTCCTGAACAATATTTATCTCCTGGGAGGCATCAGCAGATGCCAGGCTGCCCCATGATCCTCTAGCTCCTCCAGAGGCAATAGGCCAAGCAGACAAGAGAAGTCCCAGTCTGTTCCAGAGCCCATCTGCTATTTCAGAGCTTGCTGCTTACCTATCCATCCTTCCAAAGCAGCAGAGAGACAGAAAACACCAAGCAACAAGGAGCAGGCTGCAAATCTTCCCATGCTTTTTATATACCATGCGCTGGAGAGGTAAAGATTTCTTGCTGCCCTTTCCCCAGCTGTAAACCAGAGAAGACCAACTTCTCTTTCATCCTTATGTGGTTATAAAACATTTCACAGGATCACACCCCGCAGAGAGATTAAAAGCAATTTGATCAGTCTAAATCCAGAAGTACAAGTGAAGAAGAAATGTTGTGTTTGAGCACAGGTGTGGAAGCTACCAGGCAAAGCCTGGAAGTGTAGGCCCCCTTGACGTACTGGAAGACCGTCTCCCCAGAGCCTCCTCTTGTCCAGGCTGAACAGCCCCAACTCTCTCAGCCTGTCCTCATAGGAGAGGCACCAGTACCTCAAAGGGGCCTACAAGAAAGATGGGGAGAGACTGTTCAGTAGGGCCTGTTGTGATAGGACAAGGGGTAATGGTTTTAAAATAGAGAGAGGTAGATTTAGATTGGATATTAGGAAAAAAAATTTCACAATGCCAGTTGTAGAACACTGGAACAGGTTGCCCAGAGAGGTGGTGGATGCCCCATCCCTGGAAATATTCAAGGCCAGGTTGGATGAGGCTCTGAGCAACCTGATCTAGTCAGGGATGTCCCTGCTGCTTGCAGGGGGGTTGGACTAGATGACCTTTGAAGGTCCCTTCCAACCCTAACCATTCTATGATTCTATGAAATGCGAAGGTGCCAGACCTAGTGGCGAGCTGGATACATAATTAGAAGATAATATCATTCATAATGGAATAATAACATTAAACAGTAGATTTTTTAATTACTTTAAGACCAAGTTAGTACTCGATACCCCACAGAGATGCATCTGAAATATTGATTACTCAGCTTGCCACACAGAACAGATGCAACATACATCTATGATAAGTACACTCAGAACCGCCTCAGATGTAGTTATTTTCTACTGAGAGGGAAAGAGGCTCTTCTGCTGCCAACAATTTGACTTAAATACCTATTTTAATGTGGTGGCTAGAGATTTCTGCACTGGGTTACAGATTTGCCATCTCCTCAGCAGTTATCACAATGAAACAATTCAAAAGAATTTAAGGAAAACATTAATAGTTACATGTCTTATTCTGACTGTTTTCCTGCCCTCTCAACCTACCCATAAGGCAGTTCTGCAAGCAAAACAACAACCATTTAAGAGTAAAAAATAGGATTAAACATTGCTTACTACCTGGGCTTGGTGAGTCCCCTCTCTGAGAAGAGACTGTTGCTGTCTCTCTCTTTGGTGGCGGCAGCATGTGGAGGATGTGTGGTCTCAGAAGAGAGGGCTGGGAAAGGTCTCTGTTGGCATCCCCACAGCAGGTCTCAGAGCAGCCTTCCTGCAGCGCTCCATGCTCATTCCAAAGGGATGGCTGCTCACAGTCCACGTCTCCCCTGCAGCATTTTTGGCCTCTAGACCACCAGCCCCTGACTTTTGCTGATATTTTGGCTTGGACTTACTGTGCTGTCCCTGTACAACACACAGCTGTGGAGCAGCAAGCCCTCCTTGGAGCACAGGAGTATTAAAAGCACATTGCTTCAGAGGTTTTCCTCTTGCTGTATCCATGTACTTGGCAGACAAAAGGCCATTTTCTCCAGCTCTGTTATATGTGTCTTGCTTTCAGCTGTGTGGTAGGGTATCTATGGTTTGCCTGCTCAGTTTCCCCACTTCTTTACTTTCCCTTCCACAAATCCCCTAATCTTCAGCTCTACATTGGATCTTTTATGGCCACTGATACTGATGTCATTTAATTTCATAAACAAGGTGATTTTTTTTTGTCCTGCGTATGGTAACCTTTCAGAGACCAATCCTACTTTTTTAAAAAAAATAAAAAAAAAAAATTCCTTTTACATCTGTGGAAAAAGGCTAATGCCCTTTCCTGATTATGTCTTAGAAAATTATGTAATCTGGGCATGGTACCGTTATGTCTCAGTAAATTCTTCCTGTTTTGCTGTCTAATCCAAACAGCATGTGAATGCACCTTAGGGTATCATCCTTTCTGTCTATAGTTCTGGATGTAACTGGTAACTGGCATAATTTTCAAAAAATCTCATTAACTTGCTGTAGATAGAAGGCTTAATAGATCACAGATGACAAATACATTTTTAAAATATGCTGTGTGAAATCCCAAACTGTGAATTGTGTGAGAGAGAAAGATATATACTAGTTACTGCAGTACGTAATGCTGCTTTGCTTTAGTGTTTCTGGGACATTTTAAGACAGAAACACATTTTAGCCGTTCTGTAGACCAAACTGTTCACAGAGTGTATGAGATACTACCCTTGAAAGCACAGTCTGGATTCAGCCCTCCCTCTCCCTTTACACTAACTCACTCCAGTCTTTCTCTAAGGAAGGTAATCGTTCCCAAACTGATGTGTTCATTTTCTTTCTGAGATCTAATGCACTTCCCCTCTCCTATAATTGTTTTTCTCAAGACAGTTTCTCCCAGCAGAGAGCCACTTTGTTCCACTTCCCTCCAAGAAGCTCCTTCGCTTCTGCTCAAAACATCTCCAGGCAGAGTTTCCCCATCTGTTTGTTCCTCCTCGTAAAGGGTTGCTAGAGGTTGTCGAGGTGCCGGAGTGCAGCTGCAAGCCCAGGCTGGACAGTAGCGCTCTATGCAGTGTTTCCCAATGAGAGCAGACTGACCGTAACTGGGGATTATTCAGTTCCGTCTCGTAGGAGAAACAGGTGTTTTTTTACAGCTTGGTTACACTGTAATATGATGATTACTGAGAATAACTATCCTCACAGTGTATTGGAAATAACAAGTCACACAGAGATCTGCTTATCACCAACCAACCGGTAATAAAGCCAGGGGAAACAGATGGAGAAGTGTTTTATGAAGTTCTGAAAGTATGGGGATACAGTCTGATAAAGGATGTTTGCCTGTTTGTCTTTTATGTGAGTTAAAAACTGCCCAGCACCATAAACTTTCATTTTTTATTTATAACTTGACCAGGGGGCCTATTGCTTACTGGCAAACCAGCTGTCTAACGAGAGGTGGGAGGTGAAAGGCGACAGATCCTGTTATAAGAGGGCAGAAATGCACTGCCCCAGGGAAACATGAAGGGGCAAAGCTTTTAGGGCATTACAACAAATCCTGTGACTGTCCTCCCTCTGAGGGGTCCAGTCCTGTTCCCGAGAGCTAGCCGAGATGGCAGTGCCACTTGCACTTGCTCTTTCTGGTGTGTCTGAGTAAGGCATATTGTTACAGTCATATTTGAAGGACTTACTGCAGAGAAGGTGATGCTCATAGAATCATAGAACGGTTAGAGTTGGAAGGGACCTTCAAAGGTCATCTGGTCCAACCCCCCTGCAAGCAGCAGGGACATCCCTGACTAGATCAGGTTGCTCAGAGCCTCATCCAACCTGGCCTTGAATGTTTCCAGGGATGGGGCATCCACCATCTCTCTGGGCAACCTGTGCCAGTGTTCTACAACTTGCATTGTAAAAAATTTTTTCCTAATATCCAATCTAAATCTACATCCCTCTATTTTAAAACCCCCTCGTCCTATCACAACAGGCCCTACTGAACAGCCTCTCCCCATCTTTCCTGTAGGCCCCCTTCAGGTACTGGAAGACCGCTATCAGGTCTCCCTGAAGCCTCCTCTTCTCCAGGCTGAACAGTCCCAACTCTCTCAGCCTGTCCTCATAGGAGAGGTGCTCCAGCCCTCTGATCATCTTTGTGGCCCTCCTCTGGACCCTCTCCAACTGGTCCATGTCCTTCTTATGTTGGGGGCCATGTCTCTGCCATGGACTTTAGATAAATTACAAGATCTTTTTTTTTCACGATGTGAAATTGGGTATTGTGATACCAGCTTCCTTTTTACAATACAGAGTAAGGTTTAGTTAGAACACATGTAGAATTGCCGTTCTTCCTTACCCAAACCAACCAGGTAATAAAGGTAGAAATATTTGGAAGACGACCATGGATAGACTTTTTTGACCCTAGAGTTAACTTTTTCCTTTCTGTTTTTGTAAAACAATGTGTACAGCTTTAGCATCCTACCTGAAAGCAATTAGTTTGGGTATGGATTCTGTTCCAGATCTGGGACCAGTAGATATATGGGCAGCTTTTAGGGCTCTAAGGACACTCAGATGCTGCTTGTCTTTTTTCATATTTTCATATAAACAACCTTTTGGGATTGTCTTAGTGTAGCCCTTCTCCTCTATTCTCTTATAATTTGAAACAGATGATTTTTTTTTTTTTTTAATCTTCTGTTTTGTAAACTAGGCTAGGACTACTTGAGGGGAAAAATGTTTTTAACAGGGCCATGTTAAATCTATAAATAAGATATATACAGGGTGTATTGAAGGTTGACTATGTTTAACATTGATTCTTCATGGGTTTCAGGTTTATTTACTAAAATAGCATGTATTGTGTAACAGCTTTGTCAATAATAGAAGTAAATCAGGTTTAAGTAGTGGAAGACGCACTTGCAGATTTAGTTTGTTTTTAGATCGTTTGTCTAAGCAGGAGAATACTCTCCACATTTTCAGTCTCAGGAAGAATTATATATTATAAGCTTTAAAGGACCCGCCAACTCAAGGTTATGTAAGAGACTGTATATCATGTTTTATCAGAAACAGAAAGGGTACCCAGGGGATGGGGAAAGTGAGCATGTTATACAATTTCAGCATAACAGGTGAGGGAAACACTAGTAACTCATGATTTAGGAGGGAGTGAACTGGTGTGGAATAAATTTTCCAGCTGTTGCAACCACCATAGCTTCTAAATCCTGGGATCAAGCATATTTAACCCTAATGATCCTGGCTCATAGCCAACAATAGATTAGCTGTTCCTAACACGTGTTTGAGCGCATCGTGGCAGAAAGGTTTGATCACAACTTCCTTTCCTCCCACGGACAAGTCCTCCTGCTCTGAGCGCCTTTCCTCCAGCATGCTGAGCCTGGCGCTAGGCAGAAACATGGGCTGTTGTCTTGTTGTGGGAGGTAGCCCTGGTTGACATAAGACTTTTAATGTCACTTTGCTTGAATGTGTCTTCAATGAGGGAAAAACTAATGTTTTTTGTCAGTCAGAATATGAGACTGGAAGGCATGCTAAAGAGAAGTCACTATCTCAACGAAAAATAAACCTGAAAATTTAAAGTTTCTTAGGTTCATATTTAATCTTTGTTGTTAAGCAAGGGAAGAAGCAGCTGCCTAAAAAAAAGGGAGAAAAAAAGAATTATTCAAACCTTTCTTCCCTTGGCCTCTTAAAAAATTTTCCTGTCTTTTCGTTAAGTCTATCCATCCGCAATGCTTTGTCATTGCTATATTGAAACTGTATAGTTACCTGCTCATTTATTAACACTTGGAAATATTTATGTGAATCAGAACTCAGCACTGTGGGAAATAAATTGGAAATAAGCTCTTATGTCCTCTACATTTTGATTTTATTATAATGTTCTCTTAGAAGTTTGTGTAAAAATATGGGGTCACTTCTCACATTTTCTAGGGGAAATATTACTCAATTGTCCTACGTGTTTTTTGAAATTTCAGATTAACAGCCTCTGTATTGTAAAGGACCACAGCAAACCAAACAGAGACTTTTTAGTGGTAATTTGTAGCATTTATGAAACTGAAGTCTGATTCACCACTTACTGATGTCAAGGGTTCTCATCAGTTCCCATAGACTGGAATTGACATTTCTTTCATCGAGGGTGAATTTTTAGTTTTTTTTTCTTTTATTATTCCATTAAGCACAGGACATTATGTTTGGGAGGTTAAAGAAAAGGCGACCTGTGAGTGTTGCTCTTTAGGAGAGCAATGGATTGTCTGTCATAATGAATTCACTAAGTGCTTGGGAACTTGTCCACACCTCTAGCTCTCATACACTATTTCCTTAAAATATTCATATCCATAAGATACCTTGAGATAGACCAATAACACTCAGACCAGCTGAGAGTCTCACTTGCTTCTTATTCTCAAGAGGGCTTAATAGTCCTTCTCTCAGTGAAACCTGTGACTGCTCAGGTGCACTACAGCAGTGAAATCAGCCTTGGTTTATATGGCTGATACAGAGCTGAGCTGAAAAGGTGCAGTTGATGCAAGTGAACACAGGCTTTTTACATTATTAATTTGGGAAATTACTCCTTTTCCAGTGGGCAACTACTGTTCAGTGAATAAGGAAGAATGTGATGAGCAGGAAGAAACACAATCTTTTCTTTCATCTTGATCCCCCTCGGAAAGTGCAAAAGTTATTGAGATTTGTTGCTCTGGTTGCGCTCCATGTTTTTCAGAATGATTTAAAGCAGCAAAGTATGAGTAGAATGTAAATATGCTCTGACTATAATAATGAAACAGAACCTGCCTCAGATATAAGAAGACTTTGTCTCCTCTTACATTTTAGTCATCATCTGCTTCAAGACAGCAAACAAACAAATGCCTCGTAAAGCCTTTAATAAGATCACATCTGATGGTTCACTGGAGAAACAATAATAATAAAGTAAAACCCCTCTTCTGCCCTTTCCAATGAGGTGGCTTCTGCAAGGCTTGTAATCCTTATCTGTGCGTTCAGCTTTGGGCATGTAAATAGTTTTACTGAGGCGTAAGCCCCTGGTGTGCCTGTGTGTGCCAGTCAGTGACTGTCTGGTTCAGGTCTTGGATGATTGAGATGTTCACCGTAGAGGCTTGTGAGTAAAATTTAACTACATCCCCAGGCAGAAGCAAGCCTCTCCATCACCATGCACAGGGGAGAGAGTTATAAATTGCAGTGCTCCTACATGTGATGGAAGGAACTGGCAAGCAACACGTGAACTCCAAGATTGGGCTGAATCTTTCTATTTTTCCAAGCTTTTACGAAAAATACCCCTTGAAGTCCATAGTAAGACTCTCATGGACTTCAGCAGGTCTTCAACAGTTGGCCCTTGTTTTCCTTCTTTCTTTTCTTTTTTTTTTTTGATCCTATAATATTTATTTCAACGAGATTCAACCAAACCACCAAAGTTTAATAGCAACATTTTGTTTTGTATGGGCATTTCTCAGTAAAACTGTTATACTTGCAACAAGTAACAGAAAGGAAGGGACTTACTGACTTTCCTGTGTGCTGGTGCTTTAAAGAAATGAATATTTTCTGCTTCACAAACATACGGAATGAAATGCACGTCTCATTTATCACCTAAATAGTAATAACAGTGTCCGCTGCAGGCTTGATTCTGACATAGGTGGATTGACAGTGTTCGCTCAGTGGAAGCAATAAACAGATCAATAACAAAAAGTAGCCTGGGGGGCTGGAGGTGGGACAAGTCAACCATGATTTCAGAGTCTTGCTGGGACCCTTATTAAACTCATTTGTACATCTGAAAACAACTGATGCCTCATTGGGTTAAAGGTAGCTGCAAGTATTGGTCTGAAGAAGTCTTGAATCCTATCTGTGCCCCAGAGGAACATGACTGCTCGAGGGCAGCCTGATGCTCTTTGGAAGAGCAAGCAGCAGTGAAATCTAAAATGTAATTAACTAAAAAGCCAACTTTTTGTTTGATTTTGTTTCCTTCCCCATAACTATTTGGGGGTTTTTTGGGGGTCTTTTTTTTTTTTTTTTGTCAGTGATGATCTGGACTGAGTCCTTTTCTTACATCAGATGTCTACCTGTCCTCTCCTCCTCCTCTCCCCTTGCTCCCCACTAAGTGATGACAATGGATCTCCTGGGTGAAGGAAATAGCTTGCTCCTTCTAGTTACGTTGCTGGAGGAAGTGATAATGAGAGACTGCCTTGCTTTCTCTCCTGCTCCCAGGAGCTGGCTGATTGCAAGGCTGTTGGGAGAAGTTTTCTCACTCAGGGCAGTAATGACTCAGGTTTCCACTTTTTTGCCCGTTAGGGCTGTGTCTCAGGTATACTACTGCGGGAGGTGACCATGCTCAGGCCATGGTTGCTGCCTTTTGCCAAGAGATGTCCCTAAAGTCACAAGCAGGTCTTATAAATGTTTTACTTATCTTTCAGGCTGGAAAAGGAGGAGTATCACGCTTCTGCAGGTCAGCCAAGGTGACAGACTTTTAGATTTGAACACCAGGTGTATGTTCTTCTTTTTATCAGACTTATGCGGGCAGGGATGAGGTCATTGGCAAAAGAAAGCTCAGTGTTTCACAGGCAGTTTGGGGAGCTGCTGAGGCACCAGCCACAGGCACATATGTGGGCAGAGCACAGCCATCTCTCGTGCTTTTTGGATGAAAGTGCTTTGTCCGTCTGGAAATGCTGCTTTAGTGTCTGATGCTCAGCATGCTAAAATGAAACATTGGCAGCTCTGAAATGTCTCCCTCCAGCAGGCTGATCAGAAAGGAGGATGACCTCACTTTCACATGCTGCTTTTTGCAACAACTTTTTTCTTTTTTTTTTTTTTTTTAATAAATGTAAGTAACAAGTGATTCCCTAAGGAAAGAATTTGCTAATACTCAGTATTAGTTTTGTGCTGTATCTCTAGTTTAGCAGCTTTTCAGTAAGGGTCGTTAAGGGGAGGTAGAGATTCATGGGTACTAAGGTGTTTAGTATATGTCTTTCAATTAAAGAGCTGATTAGACCTGTTTCTACCCAAGAAAGTGCAACTCAGAAATTGAAATGCTCTGGGCAAAGTGGCTTGAACTGCTTGTTATTTCTGGAAATATGGGGTGGTAGACATCGATCACTCAAAAGGAAAGTCAACACAGTTTGAATAGCAGGGTGTGTATCTCTAAAAGCAGCTGGCAAAAATATCTCTGAGGTGTGTGCATTAGCTGAAAAAAGTCTCTGCGCTGTGGGAAACTGTCTCATCTTGCGGGATGCCTCCTGCACTCCAGCAATGAGGATACCATGAGTTCTTGCCAAACAGCATGGTTGTTCTCTGCTGGCTGGTACTGCAGTGCCTCAATTACTAGCTTGCCATCTATAATGTCTCTGACTCAAGATGAGCTAGACTTTGTACAGAAACCCATGGTGCCAGTTAAGAACTTTAGTGGCTGGAGGAAAGTGAGAAGGACCTGGCAGCAAATTTTGCAAAGATTATTTTATTTTTACCAAATCCACTTCAGAACGCACACAGATATTCTGTCACAAAAGGTTACATTTGCAAAAGCACTTAATTCCATAGAGTTTAGATATTGATTTAAATTGGAGTCACATAGCATGAACTTTGAAAATATAGGGAAAAAATTAGACTAGGAGTCAGACCTCAAAGAAAAATAAAGCAAATACAGGGCAGCTTGCAGATGACCCAGAAAAGAGCACAACTGTTTTTGGTTTAAATGAATAAATCATTTTTAGAAGAAAAAAATAAATAGCCATAAAAAACTTCTACACTTAAAGTCTATGTTCAGCAATACATCATTCTGTGTAAATATATAAATAGCTTATCCACAGCAGTTAACTAAGTGAGATGGAAATTAAAAGGGAAGAAATGGTATGGAGAAACAGAGCCTTCAGACTTGTGGTGAAGTCATCAAATTCATTCTGGATACAGTGGAGAAATAGCACTAATTAGCTTACCTCTAGGTCTTAGTGACTATCTAAACGAGTTTGAATTGACACATATAAGAAGTCCCATTGGTTATTTTGGAACTCGCATGCAATTACAGGTAAATAAGAATATATGCAGATCTGTATCTTCATTTCTGCATACACAGAAACAGGATGATTATATACTGTATTCAAAATCATTGTTACATCTTACTAACGATCAGATCCTTAATTAATTTAAGTGTAATTTAGAGTAGTGTATAGAAAGTAATAAAAGTTTAAAAGAAAAATAAAATGAATAAAGCTTTGTATTCTAGGTGATAAATACAATTTCATTCTTCATTTTATAATGGCAGAACTTACAGCTGGAGTATCTTCGTCAGACAAATGTATGCAAAAATATTAAACTTTCATTTGTGAGCAGAAAGTTTCATTTTCCTAATCATGATCAAAGTGGGTAGCAGAAATCAATGCAGTATATACACATCTGGGAAGAAGCACTTTTCATACAGAAGTTTTTAGAGGTCTACAGTTATTAATGTGATCAATGATGCAGCTTTATTACATACGATTCTGTATATTTGTATCCCTATTGATTTCTGGTAAGTGAATGTTTTGAACTTTACTAAAAATGTAGAAAGATCACCAAACTTCACAAAGTTTTTCTCCATTATCTTAATCCTTCTCTTGCTAAATGTAAGTAATGAAATATTTTTTTCCTATGGGATTTCCAAGTATTTTGCATGAAAGAATTTGCACAGTGGCACTTGCATTATCTTGTTTCTAAATTATTTTACTTTTTGTGTTATAGTGCTATCTGTTCTCTTTCAGCATACTGAAGGACAGTTACAAATAAGAAATAATCTTTTTTAATTAGATCTAAAAAGAATAAAAAAATCTTATTTCTCTACAGAAGTAATCTAAGAATTCTGGCAATCCAAGGAGTCCAACAAAAATGCAATATTCTCAGAACTCTGGACTGTTGCACAGACTAGGTGAGTAATGCCATGTACCTTACCTATAGGTATAGATAGATGAAATAAGTGAAGGCATTGGGCTTTTCCAAGTGTCATCTGGAAAGATATTACAAGGTGTAATCATCAAATCACCGAGTAATCACAAAGAAATTATCATTTTACTTCCACAGTAACACCTTGGTACTGTTTGTACAGGGAGCAATGAATGATCGTAAAGAACAATGTTAAACTACATTTACTTTTTTTTTTCTCCTCCAAAGAATTAAGATTGGCTTATCTTGTAGGACATTGCCTGACTGTGCTACTTGATCATTAGCCTTAATTTCCTAACTCGTGTTTTCTAGGTTGCTTAACCTAGCAAAGTATTTTTACCTTGATTATTTAAAATGGGCACAAACCAGTGCAAACATTATATTACAGAAAAAGATTTTAGTGGAAGAAGAAAAATAATTTGCTGTTTAAATTAAATGTCTATGTATTGAATAATAATTTGCTCTAGTAATTAGCTTTCAAAATAGAAGCTAGTAAGATGGATAAACTAACAGAGAAAAATAATTTATTCTGCCATCATTCACATGATTTTAATTTGCAGTATGTTATTGGAAGGAATATTTAGTGAGATGGAATTTCTGAAGGATAATTCAGCAGGACACATATCAGACAGGAAAGAAACAAAATTTTATCCTTTAAAATTAGCAAATTGCATGTGGAAGATGGCCTTACTTTTTTCACCTATTCAGTATAAAGAATCTAGAGATTTTTGTTTTGTCTTAGTGGACTGAGAGAAGCATCTATTGTTAAGATACTGGCAGAGGCTATAAATATCTTTCACATTTTACCTTTGCCAAACTTCAGAGTCATAAAGGTGAAATTTTCTGTGCCTAAGACTGCATGAAGGCTGTTCCTAATGTTAGCTTCTAATAGGTCAAAAGCATGCCTTCAAATGTATTTGCTTGTGCCTCCACATCATCATACTAAAGGCACAATCATTGCTTTCCTGTCTTAATATCTAAATTTTGGCATGAGAAATCATTGGTTTTAGTTCAAAGTATACTAAACTGTTAAGCTTTACAGAAATATTTTTATCTTTTTGTGGAAAGAGTAAGTCGAGAAATACCTCATGTAAATCAGCTCGATATCAGTAATTTCAATAATTAAAATAAAGCAATGCTACTTCTCTACCTTAATTATTTATTACTGTATTATCCATTATAGCTATGAATATTGTGGAATTAATGATGCTTTTCTAATTTATACCAGCAAAGGCATGATCTACTGCCCAAAATATGCAACTGAATTGGTATTGGAATGTCATTCCCTTTGAACAAAGGTAGACTTCTTCCAGTGTGATTCATTAAAATACATGATGTGGCTGCTGATTTATGTAGGGCTTCGTTGACTAAGCACTGTTAACAAGAAGCCCCACACATGTGGTTTAACTCTAAAGAGCAACTTGTTCTCTTCCCAAAATAATTCCAACCTTACGCTTCCAATCTGCCCAGGACGGCCACTGAGCAGAACTCATGGCCAGCTTGAGAAGAAGCACTCAAATGTGCATACGTGTGTGCAGGTGAGGAGAAGAAAAAGAAGAGGCAAAAGAGAGAGGATTACTATTAATTTGAACACAACTGTTATGGGAAATGAAATTACTCCTTTTTCCTCAACAAACAAGAAGTTAGAGGCAAATTATTACAAAAAAAATAGTAGTAGTTACGAAGTCTGCTAAACCGAATGCAAGCCTCTGACCTTTCTCAGCGCCTCCGTATTACAGTAGATATTTTATGACTGTGAATAGCATTAATAAGATCTAAACCCCACACACGTGCTCACACACACAAGCACACCCGGAGGGAATGAGCACTTGAGTGTACCAGAGAGCAGAGGCAATATTCCCATGGAGGAAGCCGCTGAGCTGATAGCAGCCTGTGTGTTTGTCAGTGTGTGCTAAGCAGTTCTCAAATTGGAGGAAAGGCTGTTCATAACCTCCCTGCATTTGAAGAAGATGGGCTTCTCATCACAGAGTCTGTGCTAATTCAGATCTCTGCCAAGATGTTAGCAATGCTGGATTTTAATGCCCTGTACATGATGAATAATTGCATTAATCAAGCACTGGCTATTTACTTTCCTTAAGCAATCAGGGACTCCAAGTGCAGATTTCAGTTGTGAATTAGTCGTCCATTTTTTATTCCATAGACCTTGGCCTGATATGAAAATTGAGGTCAGTTAAAAGACATCCACTGATTTCCACAGGCTTTGAGTGAAGCTCTGTAGGGACTGAACTGAATTACGGATACAATGATGAGGAGTCTTGAATCCCTTTCATGTGTCCAGGACCCGTGCATGACTTATTTAACCCCTCTCCCTCAGATCAGAATCCAGCTCCATATACTAAGTTCATTAGCCATCCTAAACCCCTGCTGTAAATCTCATGGACTGAGAGGAAATAAGACTCCAGTTTAAGAAATATATGTCCTAGACGAGAAAAGTTCTGTTAGGTAGAGTGAATCCACTCATGTTTGTAGGACATGAGTGGATAATTATATAATTGTAATTATTTGCCTTGTAGAACAATTTTGTTACTGATTCATTTAAATGTTTAATTAATTAAACTGTAAATTAATATTCTTATCTTCTACTATTTATTAGCACAATTAATATTAGGGAGGGAACAGCACAGAAAAAAAATGAGAAATAATGGATTTAAGAAAACTTTATGTGGAAGAGTTGTTTTGTGATTAATGGAGACAGGAATTTCAGTTCCACTTTTGCTCTGCTATACATACTCCAGATAAACTACTGAATTATCCCAGTCTTCCTGTGTTAAGATAGATGTAGTAATCTTTGCTTTTCAGGTATTTCCTATTTGGATTGTAAATGTTTAAGGCACATTTGCTTGTAAAACCCGATAGTATTGCAACCTCTCTTGGGACCCCATCAAGAAACCAGTAATAGTGTTTTAATTTCCCTATTCTGTAAGTATTTAGGAGATCTTGCAGAGACATTGTTTCAAGATTTCTATGCCTAGTATAAGAGGGAGGAAGGAGAAAGATTAATACTTGTTTAAAAGAAAAAAGGAAAACTGTTCATCAGTTGCCTTTTACTCCTCCTTTGATGTGGTGTCAGTACAGACCAGAGCAGTCAGAGAGCTTGGAGGTGCCCTGGCTTTCTGTCTGCTCTCCAGGCCAGGTTGGAGTTGTTTATTTCCATTTTCACTTCCTTTTGCCAATTTAACGGCTATTTGCCATAGTCAGCTCCAGTCCTTTGGTTATCTCACCTTCTAGATGTTTTTTGGCACCTATTATGTTGCTTGACTGGTTTTGATTTAGGGTTGATATAATGTTAGAAATGAAAAAGAAGTGTTAAGCTACCAAACAGAGATAGACACCTGGAAACCTTACTAGTTTTTCTGCATCTTATGGGAAATATCTCTTCTCTTACTTTTCTTTTAAGATGCACATAAGTAAAAGTTATCTTATTCATGTCAGGGATTTTGGGGCTTGAGAGTTTTAGTTTCTTTTTTTTTTTTTAAAATACATTGCAAATGATTGTGTCATTTGTACAGTGTTCATACATGATGTTGGAACTGTTTTCTAACTCATTGCGAAGCACTGGTTGCTACATTGTCTCAGCTCTGACATTTTTAACAAGCTTTAACTTCTAGGTTTCTGTTTCATGAGGTCCATACTTTAATTAAGGTAAGTCAGTCACGTAGAAGGGAGCTGAATGGCTTTTTGCTAGTGTTGAAGGGCAGGAGGAAGGAAATTTTCAGGATTCAGACATTTCTCTGTTATCCATAAGGCTTCTGAGATGACTTGGAGGTTTTCTGGAATTTCCTTTAAAAGCTGTGGAGGGAGAAATAAAAAGCACCAGCATATGCTTTCCTGTGTTTTGAGAGGGTTTTTTTAATGCTTAGGATCCTAAAAAGATGTTTTTACAGGAGCTGTGAGACAGAACAAGGAGCTCAAGTACTTGGTCTTGGTTTATATGATTAGAGAGATTAAATTAGAGTAGCATTCAGCTACAGCCTTTGCCATGTTAAAATCTCTTTTGGCTTTCTCTCTGCCAGCACTGCAGGGCAGCTGGGTAAGGTATCACAAGTTTGCCTTGTTGCTTCAGTGTCTGCTGTGCCCTGCCAGCAGCTTCACTGCCAAGCAGCCCACAAGCCCAGATTCCACTTCCTCCAGTTATCTTCAGGCCTTTCAAATGCGTGCAGTGGCTTTCTGCTTAATGGTCTTTGTGGTGGGGCCCAGATAGGATAATTTGGATCACTTTTTAAGACTTGCGGAGTACTTGGTTAGCTCAAGATCTGGGAAATCTTGCAAGCATATTTGTCTAAATGGTTTAACACCCATAAACAGTAAATCATCAATAGAGCCAGAGTTTAAATGCAGACTTTGCGGGATAATGGAATGAGGGAGAAAAATAATCCATGGAGAGGGACCTTGCCTCAGTGCACCCCAGGCCTTGCGATGAACTAAATACTACACCATGCCGTGGGGGCAGCTGTCGCATCTCAGCAACCTTCTCCTCTTCTGTCCTCTCTTCCCCACCCTACCCAGTCCCCTGCTCTGAAAAACTATGAGGTTATGGGAGCCCCTTCCTCTGGCACAGGCCAGCAAGGGCAGCACCATCAAAAGCTGAGCCCTCATCTCTATGGAGCACAGCTTTAGTTGTGTAAGAGGGTAAGGGAAAACCTTCTGGTGTTTTTGGCTTTGAGGTCTGGATATGAGCTGAATGCCATATGTGGAGGAAGCCCAATTATCAACTGTAAACGTTGAATGTAAGACTGGTGCCAATTCCTTTCCCTACGCTTAAGAATAGTTAAAGATCTAATCAGAGCATTTCTTTGCCTAAATGGGAGAGTTTTTAACCCATCTGATTTAAAGACTAATGTAGTTGCCCTTATTTTCCTTTATATTTGTTGATTTGATTCATTCTGGAAGGAGTACGGAAATCTCTGTACTTGCAAGGTCAGCATGATCGTACTTAGGGCCCAATAGTTGTTGTTATTCATTAGAAGAAGCACTGCATATTGCAGCAGTTGTGAAGTGTGTAGGGTAGAAAGGATGGAGGAGAAAATCTAAAACACATTGGTCCTAAATTGTAATAATTTGGGGCCTTGACTACATAAATGAACCCAGAGACAACTTGCTGGATTTACACCAGTCTCCATTAAACTCATAGTGGCTCCAGGCTGGAGGCTGCCTGCAAAGGTATTTGCGGGAATGAGGTTATATACTGTGACTTGTGGCTGTAGCTGACTTATTTCATTTTGGATTTTTTTGTTGTTGGTGGTGGTTTTTTTCCTTAATTTTATTTTCAAGAATAGTTGAAATTTAAGAACTAATGTGCTGGACTGTTTGCTTTCCTGGTTCTAGTAACCAGTGTCCACAACACTGTGTTGGCAACAATGTGCCAATAGCCTGTGCTAGTGAACTGGAAAATGTGAAGTAAGGAGCCGTAATGACATCTTCAAATTCAGCATCCTGCCCAGAAGTGTAGGACACCTGCACGAAGGGTGTGTGACAGGGTGGGAAAAATAGTAACAATGCAAGCAAGAGAGTTTTGAAGCTGTGCAAAAGGGCATCAGCGTAATTGAAGATGAGTAAAAGGTTCAGAGGAGCTTTGGCTTCTCAGTGTTTGCCCATGTCTGCCAGACTTGTATTACACATGATTACAATGTAATAACTAGACCAAATGCTTGAAGAACCAAAGCGAATCCTGCTTGGCTCAAAGTAAGAGATAGTAGCTTGATTGATTTCAGGAGAAGCAGTAGTAAGTCCCAGACACTTGTCTCTTTTATTGACTTGGGCATTAATTAATTTATGAGCGGGTTTCACATTTCCACATGGTGTTGCAAAATTAGAGTAGAATTAATTATTTGGTAGTTGGTGAATCCCATTAGGTGAAACAATATGGACTTGTTCAGTAGCTTAAACATTATTCGGCATTAACATAGCAGTTGTATACTTATTACAATGATGATGCTTTTATTAAATATACCTTCAATTAGTTCTGGTTCATTTTAATCTCTACCTCCTGAAGAAACATTCAATCAAGTACTGTGACAAGAGCAGAATGATGAATATGCCAAGGCCAGTGCTGCTTAGTCCTTCAAGGGTGCTGCATAGGCTACATTAAGGTGAACTTTAGAAATGTTTGCCTTAGGTTCTTATCTTCTTTGAAATATCATCTAAAGAGTATTAGTGTGTTATCCTTCCTTGATGTTTTAAAATAAATAACATTCATGATGTAACCATTTACGACATTGTGTTTGGACCCACAGCAGATAATTAGGGGCAAAGAGGACATGCAAAGTCTTTCCTACATGCCTCCTCATTTCTTGGCATACTGAAACGAGTTTGCCCTTGTAACAGGAGATCTCCTTCCTTGCAGCTGGTTTCCATCTTACTCCTTTCAGCAGTCCTGATGGGTGCAGGTGGGGTGCTGCAGGGGCAGAGAGCTCCCAGTTGTGGGACAGCCCCAGGAGGTCCAGCAGCCCAGGAGCATAGCACTGGGGAAGGAGGTTTTCTGGGACATGGGGGCTTCACTTGTGGGGGGAAATCAAAGCCCATCCTGATAGCCAGGGTTTCCTACAGGGAGGGAGTAGGAGAACATGCCCCTCTTTCTATCCCCAGCAGAAGCCTCTCTGTAGAGACATGTACCAGTAGTACAGTACTAGCCTAGTAAAATCTGCAAAGTGGCTCCTGTGGTGGGATGTGTGGGTCACTAGGGAGTTTTGGGTCCCCACAGAGCAGTGTTGCACTGCTAGTTGCCTTGTAATCTGTTCTACTGCACTGACATCACTTTGCTGCTTCTCTTGCTCATGTTTAATTTAAAACTATCATTATTAATCAGAGAATTAGAATAGCTAACAAAGTAGACAATTCTTATTCCTGGGAGGATGTGATTTTCGGGGAGCTAGTAAAGGATACAGAGCCTTTCCCCTTTCAAATCCCAGCAAGGGCAGCTGTGACTGAAAATCATTACCATATGCTATTTGGTCTGTCATCTCTGTGAAATGAGTAACTAGACTGGACAGGTTCCATATTACATAAAATAATGTTACAAGCAGCATCTTTGGAGCGTCTGTGTGCTAGCTGAAGATAGCAGAGAGGAGCATGGGGGAAGTGAGAACTCCTGAGAAAAATTCAGTCCTACGCTACATGCATTTTTGTGTGGTGGTGTTTTTGAATGCCCAGACTAGAAAGCTGTTCTTCATATTCACAGTCTGTGAATACAAACACTTTAATATAATTTCTTCTGGGCTCTGAGAACTGATGCAAATGATGCATTCCTGATTAATGGCACTCCTGGATCTGAGTTTCTTGTACCCACGCTACTTGTACAGTGACAGTGTGAACTACTTCTCAGTGACCTGCTGCAGCACCTTTCAGAAGTGCCACCCACTAGTCCGATGACTGTTAACCCACCTGAGCACAATATTAATGAATTTATTCTCTGTTTATTTCAATTCTACTGGTGAAAGACATAGATGAAGAGTTTCTTCACACACTTCATGTGCACTTGTCCTAGGAGATTGTGAGAGTACTGTACTTCAAATTCATTTGCTGTTTTGGTTTCTCTGGCAACTAGAAGGTGCCTTTGATCCCTCTACCATCTCTTTGTTTTTGCATTTTGATGATTTTATCATGAATTCATGTTTAATTCATGCTGAAGTGATGCAGTAAGTGGCAACACTCAAAGAAAAGATACTTCTTGCAAAATCAAACCATGTTCATTTGAACTCTGTATGAACTACTCCATTCCTTTGAAGTAGAATTTATTAATGAGGACAGATATTAAGAAAAAATATACTAAGTCACATTTATTATCTCATCTGAGCTTACAGTGGAGGTAGATCGATAAAAAATGAGTGTGCTTTGGGCAAACTTTTAGTTGAAATGCACTGACAAGTGACTAATTCTTTGAGTTACCTTTTTGAATTTTTCATCATTTTTATCTCCATGTCTTCTTCAGTGTTACATACTCACTGATATGTGTGAATTTTTTGGACAAAACCACATGCGTAGTTAACAATTTCTACAACCAACAGGCCTTCTGCAGATTTAATATTTGAACTTTTTTTTTTTTTATAATAACGAAGCATGTTGAGCATTTGATTTTTGACACAGCAGGAGAGGGTTGTAGGCCAAGCATGTAGTATTAAAAAAATAAATATATCTTAAATAGTTTTGTTAATTTTTAATAGTTTTGACATTCACTTCGAAGCACAGTATCTAGAATCCTGTTAGTTGTAAGGTAGCAGCTTACCTTACAAATGAGTGTGCTCTGCTTGCGTGCCAATGCCTCCCCTTGCTCACCAGGCCAGAGCAGAGGAGATACAATGGGACAAGTGAAAAATGGGATGATTCAAAAAGCAGACCATCAAAGAACAATTATGGCTTGAGAGGAGAAAATAATTGCGAGTACATAAAGCTAAATTGGATTGTATTTAAATATATATAAATTTGATTGAACTTGAAATTTAATCTCTCAGACAGCATTTTAATTTGCAGTTGCAACAATTTATGCTTTTGAGCAGAAATTAGTTTATTTGAGGATTTCAGGTCATTGCTTTTTTCCCAGAGTTTTGGTAGCTGTTGAAACCGTAGTTTGGTGTAGTTTGAACCATTTCTTGGTTTCTTTACCACTGTGAGCTTGTGTCTAAATAGAGAGCTCAGATGCAGTTTACAAAATTACTGGAAACTTTGTAGTTGTTGCTCATAACAATGGTAGCCATTTGAATCTATGTGAAATTTGCTTCTGAAATGAGGTGCTGTGGTGAAACAAGTGAAGACTTAGGAAAAAAATGAAAGCTGTGTGAGGCTCAAAGTGGACTCGAGTGCATTTGGACTTTGACAAGGACCACCTTGATTGACATAAGCAGCAATGACAGAGGGGAAGTGTTTGAGTTGTGAATAGAAGGCACCAAATTAAATGTAAGCAAGTCTGTTTTAAAATTCTACTGGATATAATAAAAATGATAAACTGATACTTGTCAATTTTTCTAAAGTTACTTTCTGATCAAATTTACCTCCTGCCAAGACATATCAATTGGATTGCTACCTCCTACTCCTTGGTTATTGATTAGATATCATGTGAAAACATGTCTATGCAGAATCAGCTCTGATGGACAAGTGTGGTGCCTGTGCAAAAGAGATGAGAAGAAAGTCGAAGAAGGAGAAAATAAAAACAGGTGGCAAGGGGCCCAGAAACAATAAAAGTCTGAATGAGAACACCTTTATCACTTCTGCAACAGTAGCTTAAAGGCCCAAGGAGAGAAATAGATTTTGCAAATCAGGCAAAATATTTTTTACAGGGTGCAGTGTGCAGCTTAAGAACCCAGTTGGGAAAAATAGCTTTTGCAAATCAGTGAAGAAAATATATTTTACTGGGTACTCTTTAGGAGCAGGGAGAGATAGGATAGGGGAAGACATTTTATAGGGCAAAGAACAAATATATATTTGTGTGTGTATGTCTGGGAGGGCTTACTTTGATTTGAGTTTTTGAAGTGGTTTTTTTTGGGTGTCCATATGAAGCTACATAAAGGAAGCCACCAGCATTGTGTAGCCATGTTTACTGGTTTCTGTAAAACCTGTAAGCCTTCCTTAAGTTTTTAAACATTATTTATTGATGTATTTTTTTATACTAACTACTTATTTGTGCATATAAAACGTATCTTTTGTAGACTAATCCTTTTACTGATTCAACCATGTCTTTGAAATAAAAAAAATGAGTAAATATGTTTATTTATATTCTTTATATTATATACATTGTATATTTATATTATTTTATAGTATTATATTACATTAATATATTAATTATATCTATATTAGTAATATACTAAGAATATAAATATAATTAATATATTAATATATAATCATATCATAACATATTGATTATATTATCATATTAATATTATTAATATCTCCCCCTCTACTCTGCCCTGGTAAGACCCCACCTGGAGTACTGGGTCCAGTTCTGGAGCCCCCAACATAAGAAGGACATGGACCAGTTGGAGAGGGTTCAGAGGAGGGCCACGAAGATGATAAGAGGGCTGGAGCACCTTTCCTGTGAGGACAGGCTGAGAGAGTTGGGGCTGTTCAGCCTGGAGAAGAGGAGGCTCCGGGGAGACCTGATAGCAGTCTTCCAGTGCCTAAAGGGGGCCTACAAGAAAGATGGGGAGAGACTGTTCAGTAGGGCCTGTTGCAATAGGACGAGGGGTAATGGTTTTAAAATAGAGAGAGGTAGATTTAGATTGGATATTAGGAAAAAACTTTTTACAATGCAAGTTGTAGAACACTGGAACAGGTTGCCCAGAGAGGTGGTGGATGCCCCATCCCTGGAAACATTCAAGGCCAGGTTGGTCGAGGCTCTGAGCAACCTGATGTAGTTGGAGATATCCCTGCTGCTTGCAGGGGGGTTGGACTAGATGACCTTTGAAGGTCCCTTCTAACTCTAACCATTCTATGATTCTATGATTCTATGTTGGATGGCAACTCTTCTTTTGAAATGAGAAACAGAAGGATTGAGCAAGAAATTATTACTCATTATCATCCCAAAGATGAATATGTAGTTTATCAAGATAATTATGTTAAAAGGAGATAATAATTGTGCAGAGGCTTCAAACAGCTGAGATTGGAGCCATATGTAAGAGCCAGCAGTTTTACTGCCAAGTTACGTGACCCTTTGGAGAGGCACGATGCCTGCCATTGCCAGTCCAGGAAATGTCGTGTCTTGGGTATAGAAGAATGACACTGGTAGTGGAAGTGCATCTTGAGCAGATAAGTGAGGGTTTTTTATTACTACTGAAGGAACTGGTTAATAAGTGTTAAGGCTTCCTGAAATTGGAAGGAGACGTTTACAAATCCATAGCATTTTTTGTTTTGTTTTTGTTTTTCCTGTCTGACCCATCTCTCTTCAAGATGGACAGGAACTGTGTACAGATTGTGAACGGAACAGACTGGCAAAGAACATACTGAATCTGCCCACTCATTTTTTACATCAATAAGAAGCTGAATAGAAAAGACCAGAATTCTGAAACATTTTTCATATTTTCAAAAAATTTGACAAAATAGTCTTTTTAGGGGTTTTTTTTGGCAAAACTGCATGTTGGGATTTTCCAGCTTCTCTAAATTAGTCTGCCTTGGAACAGACTCTCTTGTGCTTATTGAAAACTGGGGCAATTTTTGAAAGAGGGGAATTGTCTGACTTCTGCTCCTTGAAATGAAAGTTCTGCAGGAACAGTCACCATAACAAATAAAATGATGTATTACCACTGTCAAAGGAAAATGTTATATTGGCCAAGATGTTTCCTCCTTCTTTGGGACATGTTATTGTTATTGATGGGAGCTCTAGGTGTCTGTTGCCAGGGAGCATGCTGGGAAGCCTTGTATATTCCTCCTCCTTGCAAAAGGGCACCTTTTTGCTTTGATATCTGTCGTCCTCAGTTCTGTACATTTTTCTTTTGATCAGACTGCTTGTAAATGTCACCCTCCTGTTTTCAGGCTGATTGGTATGGCTAATATTAATGAAGAGTTTCCCCTAAACACTGGATTTTTGATAACCAATGGCTGCAGCTGCTAGCTTCCTAATGAGGCGCTCCTACTCAAGTATAAGGGCAGTACTAGTTAAAACTGTGTGCACTCAAATGGGCTGTGTTTTCTTAAAATTTGAAATGAGCTGATTGAAATACTGCCTTTTACTGTGGTTTTCAAAGCCACCTTCTAGTAAAAATATTAAGGTAGCTACATTGTGGTAAGGAAGCCATTATCAAACTTGTTTAGGAAAGTATGCACATATTCTGTGCACCTGCAAGGCTTTGCATATGTGTTAAGTTATTTCGTATTGGAAGAGCTGGAACTGTGTGCCAAGTGCAAAATAGAAATGTTAAAGCTCTAAAATTGTCCTTTCCTCAGACATTTGGTAGTCCTATCCCATGGGTGTCCCTCCTGTCCCCAAGGGCTGCTGTTCTGGAGTGTGAGGAATATGCACAAAATCACTGTGGTAAGCCAGCAAAGCAGAAGAAAGCTGTTTGGGTGACTTTGTCCAATAATTTACTGGCATTCATCAACAAATAGTGATACACACAGTAAATTTTGCAAGCAAGGGAATGCAGCAGATCATTCATTGATTCAGGTAGTCCAGGGATCATCAGGTTGGCAGATCAGTAGAAAGAGGACATTCCTATTAAAAACATTTTTGTACTGTTGGAAGCAGATTCTGAGCCTGTTTTCATGCATTTTTAGAACACATTTGTAAGCCAAACCCAAGTTTATATTACATATGAATCTGTGCTGCTTCAGCACTTCCCAGATGGAGTTTCCAGACCTTGATTTTATGTTTTCCAGAGGTATACATTTAAAAAAGTAACCACTGGCTGGGTTGCAAGGTTTAATTCAGCGAATCAATCCCAGCTAGGACCTGATTTCAGATCATCATTTCAAAAGGAAGGTATCTAATACTTAGGAGTACCAAGGCAAGGCAGTGTTAAAATAAGCAGCAAGAAGTAGGAATTCAGGAATGAAGGAAAACCATAGTTGCTGCCTTGTTTAGTTTGCAATGTGGTGATTGTTGAGTATCTTGTATATTAAACTACCTTTGGAGGATCAGTCCGCTCTTTTTTTTTTTAAAGTATGAAATCTGTGTTGGTGACAAACTAAGCTGACCAGAATCCTTAAAAAAACCCTTGTTGAAAAGGTGACTTGCCATCCTCTTGAATTTCCAGATAAACTTTCTCTTTGGTTTTTCTGCCTCTGGCTCTGTTATTTTCTTGTAGGGCCTGACATTTCCAATGAAGGTAATCTTGAAGTTATAGTTAAGATTTGCAGTGACTCATTAGTGGTAAATATTAGAGTGATAGGCATATTGTGGCAAAATAATAATAATGAGGGATTGATGTAACGACCATAGCCATGATGAGGCTCTGATTTTTCTGCAGCTGAAGAATGCAAAATGTTAAATCATACATAATCGTGAAGCAAGTTGAAAACTTTGGTTATCTCTGACCATCACGTGAGAGCGGGCTGCCGCTTCATTCCTCCTCTCCACCACTGATGGAGGAACCCTTGGGGGTCCCTGTGCTTGGGGCAGGGCACAGCAGGAACATTTTGAAGGAGGTGCTGTGAGATCTGGGACACAGAGTTGTTTGAGAAGCACTGTAGGGAGCCTGGTTGGTCAGGAGTGAGGGATTTGAGAAGCGGAGTTGTGAGCCTGTGGCTGCTTGTTTGAGTGCTCTGGAGAGGGATCACAAGAAGAATTGTGTGCAAAGCAGGGGAACTGCAAGAGACTTGTGGAGCTATTTCAGCCAGCACCATGAAAAACACAAATTATTTTCATGTGAAGAAACAGCATTATGGGTTTTGTCCTCTGCTTAATGTAGGATATGGAAGGGTGTGTGTCAATGTGTGCTCCTGTTTTCTCCCTTTTTGTTTTGTTTAACTATTATGCTTAAATACTTCTACTGTACTACCTCGGGAGATCTGTTGTGAACAATCATATTAGCATAGAAGTTGCTTAATCAAAGGATGACATCTGTGTGTTTTCCAAGCTGCGAGAAACTGTTATTTCGTTTGAACTGTCTTGCTGAGCACTTAAGCATTGCTACATCCTCTAGGACAGGTTTTGTTTTCTGTTGCTTTTGATGTTGAGGTGCAAAATGTGTAAAGAAAAGAAGAAAAACACCAAAACCTACTGATACTAATTCTAGAGTTAGTGGTCTACTGCACCCTGATAGCACCAGTAAAAAAAAAAAATGGCCACTGAGTCCACTGGTGATTCTTCCTCTGCTAGACCCCCAAAGACAGTAACAGTGTGACACAGAGCTGATACTTCAGCTTTACTCTCAGAGTGGAGGGAGAGGTATGTCAAGGGAGAAGTTATTCTTTAGAAGAGACAGTAATTGGTTTGCTTCTCCTTTTATCCATTATTGATCAGGGAGGCTCCACTTCTGCAGTTTTATAATAGTAAAATGAGTATTATGGGAATGTTTCATAATTATTTATTGGGTTGACTTTTTAGTAGTACTGAAAAAAAATGTTATGAAATGGCAGACAATATCTGTTACTATAACTTCTAAAACTATGTAAAAAATCATAAGCTTTTACTCATAGCAAAACTATTGTTGAAATAAAGAGATTCTTGCTTGAGTATGAACGTAGTGAGGCCTGCAGAAGTACAGTGCAGCAATCAGGCACTGAGTAGTGCATGATGCAGTGCAGCAGGTTGTGGAAGTGTATATCCCAGGAATGTGCCATATGAACGGAGAGCTCTGCCTGCAAGGGCTGACCAGCCCGGGCAAAGAGCCAGGCTGGTCTGACTCTTCCACTTCCAGGAGGAAAAGAGGCACATCTTGGCTTAAAACCACGTGAAACTCATATTCAATCCTATATTTCTTAGGCATCCTTTACATAAATGTATATCTTAAATAATGCTTTAATTTTGTTTTTCTGTTGGAGCTTAAAATTTTGTACGAGGTTATACTGAACCAAGTATTTATATAAACCTTTCATTATTAAAATTGGTGGTTGATTAAAAAAGTGTAAGAAAGAAACTCATAGCAGACGTGGGTTGAATTATCACTTGCTGCCATATAAGTGCCTTTTTCAGAATTGGATGGAGACAGGAAGGTGCATTTCATTTATTTTCTTGCTGTGCTTATGGCTAGATGCCAACTTGTCAATAAGGTGCTCCAAAAAGGACGTTGAATCATGACAGAGCTGTCAGTACAGCTGTGTTTTTCCATCAAAATTGCATGAAACAATAAGCTTCATGTGGTTTTGAGGCAAAACTGTATTCAAGGTTTCACTTGCTTGAATTGATGCCCAGATTTGTTCGCAAAGTTCTGGAAACTTTTTGACTAATGTCCAGGTTACTAGTTTACTGGAATCATGGAGTCTGGTTGCCTTTGTGTGGTTCAGATACTGATTACTGAGGTTTGACCTTAACCACTCTCACATGCTCTTCTGTGTATGGAGTCCTTTTGTTAGATTGGACTGCACAATTGGGAAGCAGAAAGAAGACTGTAGGCTACTTCATTTTACAGCTATTTAAGCCTTTTTTTTCCTTCTCTTCAACACAGAAATGGAACTTCAGACTTGTCTTCTCTGCAGAGCTAGATAAATATAACTCCTTTCAGCATATGGTAAGTCTCTCTGAAGGTAAGTTTGCATCAGTGGAGGCAACTTGATTTATCTTCATAAATGACAACTTTTTAGAGAAGTTCTCTCCTCTTGTGTGGTGTTCATGCCTAATTTATCTGGCGATTGCAGTGCTTTGACCTATGAACAGAAAATGATACCAGCCTGAAAGCCACGTAATTCAATCAGCTATAGAAGGCAAGATTCTTCACGTTTGTCTGCAAATGTCTGCTCATCATGGGCACCCCTATAATACAAATGGAAATGGCAGTTACAGCTGAGGAATTCCGTAGAAAAAAAAATAGACAATTATTTCATTTCTCTTTTTTGTCAGGGTCCAGCAGGGTTCAAAGAGATGTGGGGAACCTTCATCCTTCATGTGTTAAAATTTTCTCTGTTTCTTCAGCACATTGTCAGGAAAGCAGGGGATGTGAAAGTTGCAATGTATTCAGGTGTGGCTGTATTCTGAGGATAGGGCAGCTTCAGAAAGAATATTAAGCAGTTCATCTTCTGCTGCTGTCAGTCATGCAACCCACCATTTTGTAAGCTGGTCACATATCACTGGTGATGCGTATTAATCCACTTTCTGCCTCTAGCATCACCTGTTTTATTTTCTATCCCAGTTTCATACCTTTTTTTTTGGCAAAACCACAGGGGAAATAAATTTCAGTGACAGTATATGGTAATTTTGCTCTGTGCACTCTAGCTCATTACACAATCCTTGTCTTTCTAAAATAGAGAAAGGATTTACCTCTCCTACTATTGTTTCTGCCACACGCTGATTCAGTGAAAGAGCTTTGGGATGGTTGGGAGTGAATTTAATTTTCCCTGCTGTTTCATGAAGTGTGAATCACTTTTTGCAGATGATGTCACTGCCAATTTACAAGTTCTTCTTCCTGTACTCCTGTGTAGGAGGAATCATAAGGACTCTTTTTGTCATGGTAATGCAGTTAGGTGTAGAGGGCTATGCAATGCAGGAGACAGTGCTCAAGCTTTTTTATTTTTGCCAGCACAGATAAGAACCTGAGTTTGAAAGGTGGGGCACTAAGTGCCACATTCAGTCTCTGGCTAATGGAAAGTGGAGAACTTTGTCCAGATTTAGTTCTTGGATGCTGTGAAGACTTGATTTCTGTGGGGTCTATGACTGTAGCTTGAACAGTGAAGAATAGTGAAGAATTTTGTTTGTTTTGCTTTTCATTTTTGAAACAGAAGTTGAATTATACACTGTGAAGCTCTTCTCCAGAGAAGAGAACTTTCTCTTCTGTTTAAAAAAAGAAGTGCTTTTTACTGTTAAGAACATTTTATACACATAAGTTTTGAACTGTTGGTTTCTGTGAACTGTTCTTGACTCCTTGCTCTTGATGTCTTACTGGGAAGGTACGTGTGATTGTTTCAGTTTTCACTAGCTTCTCCAGTTTTTCAGTAGGAGGAAAGTTGTTGGTGAATAATGCTTATTCTTCCCATACCACTGATATTGTGGAAAGAACTGTTGCTCTTCAAATTGATTTTGTATGAAAAAGGTAATTTATATAGATATATATAAAAATGGAACAAAAATATACAGTCCTAGAAATATTAATGCATAGCACTTGTATGCTCTCTTAGATGCTCTAAGTGCCTTATTAACCCCAAAAAACAGAACCAAAGAGCAGTCCAAGTTGAACTCTGTCTCTATTTTATAGGTAAGGATACTGAAGCACAGTTTCCTGGAGAGCCAAATGTCGTCCTAGCCATGGTCTCCTTCCTAACCAAGGACCCATTGCTGCAGAGGTCTTCAAATAACAAACTGTGAGCTGTAGCAGGGGGGACAAGCCATCACAATGAAGGAGCAGGACAGAAAATCAGTGTATATAGGAAAGTTGGCAATCTGAAAGGAGCATGTCAAGTGAGAGGTTAAGAACATTATATAATTAGCACTGAGAGAGTAGAGGTCATTCACAGATTATCAGTGTTTATTAGCCTTCAAAAGCAGATATTAGTCCTTTCTGTAATTCAGACATTGTTATATAATTCTTCATTACATATATTCCATACACATATCCTTCCTCAGACGCACGTGATGCCTCCTTGTTAAGTTTGGCATCTAGTTCCAGTCGTCTCTTTGTATATGCCTCATTTGGGGATTGAGTGTGGAAGTAGGTAAGAGTTGTAGATTTGGAGAGATGAGTAGAAATTATTCCTTGAAAACTTGGAATAGGAGCAGGTCCCAATTGATATTTTGTTTTCCAAAGGTGTCAGTCTTGAGAACTGTATTTACGTATCATCCAGTTTTGGGTGGTTGGCTCTTAAAGACAAATGTAAGTTCCTGTTGGGTGCTTGGAAACATATTTAAAACTGCATGATCTCCATCCAGCTAGCAGAATATCTGGAAGGATTAAACAGAACTATTGCAAAGTGTTCCTATTAGGCAAAAAAAAGAAAGATGCATGTACAATTCCTACTTTCATCGGATAATATTTTCTTGGCTGTATGAGTGTATGCAGTTCAGTTAACTTTATTTATTCTTGGCTAGCTCCTTTTCATGTTTAAGGGCATGCATGCCTTATAAATGCATTTGCTTATTCCCATGATGATGCCAAACAATAAAAGGGTCATGTTAACTTTGTGTCAGTGAATGCACCTTCTAATACTTGGTACTTCTCTAAGTGCCTTTTACGCAAGGATCTAGGACATTACAAAAATTGCACTCAAAGTATTATGTATCTGCGAGTTAAAGAAATATTATTTTACAGGTAGGGTACTGATAAATGGAAAGAGGCATGTGTTGATTCACTAAGCTAGTTAAGAAAAACCTTCAGGGTTTTTTTGTGTGCAGTCCTTTACAGTGAGTAAAATACATCTATCCCACCAACTCCAAGCCCTCCTCGTGACTCACATCCAGTGTGACCATTCTTTATAGAAGTAGTTGAAGAGCCCTGCCTTTTTGTATTCTTCCTTTGCAGTAATCAAGATCATCACTAAGGAAGATGTATCTTTGTGTTATTGAACAATAACTTTAATAATGCTGTCAGCAAAATGAATATACTCTGCAGAATGTGTGTGAGATTGCCACGTAATTGCCGTGACACATCATACCTAGGTAAGCCAACGTGCTGCTTGCTCCTGGGTCTGGTCACCTGCATTTCTGAAGGTGGCTGGTTCATGCAGTGTTATTTCCACGTACCTTGGATTCCTTTTATTCAGAGGCACTTCCTGATTACAGAAGTTCATATCTTACTTTATTGCATGCATATTTGACTCCCAAGCAGTGAGAGTTCCCAATGTATACTGCTGATGCACTTTCAATCATGGAAGAGTTGAGTTGGTGGATTTCTATAGCCATGTGTTGACTTGTGCTGATTGGTAAGCTATATTTGTAAAAAAAACCAAACAAACCCAAAACCTTAGTTTTCTATATCCATTTATCTACAGTTTAGGCTGCAGCAAGCATCTGGATTTATTCTAGGTATGTTTTGTAGATGAGTATTTCAGAAAATCTAGCCCAGTAGCTCTTATAAATTAGATGCTTAGTTACATGACCAAGTCACCCACTGTAAGACTGTATGGTATGACATGATGAGTTGCTAATTTGTTTTTGATTTCTCCTTTTACCATATTACTGGATTTGTAAAACATAAAGTAGTAACTTTGCACTGTAAAAATCTTATGCAATTACAGAAGCTTGAAAGAAGTTTCCTTAGGTTTTATTAAGCAGTGAATCATGTTACTTACAACACTTGTCTACATTATAGCTTTTTTCTTTTCCCCTCCACCCCAGCCCCCCTGCCCCGACCCTCATGCAGGATAAACACTTTTGCAGATTTTTACAGGCATAGTAATTTACAGAAGGTCTCTTTTATATCTTACAGCAGCATTATATTCTACCTTTAAAAGAATTCCTGACCCAAAGGGAATAGTTAGCACAACCTTTTAATTACAGGGCTAGAATGTAATTTTACTACCCTTTCTACATGTTTCATTGTATCTTCAGAACAAGCTAAGCCATCAGCAGCTTCCCTGTGGGCATCTACACATACAAAGTTGAAACAAGGAGGCCCAAATTAGAGCAAGTCAAGAGCTGCAGTTCAGAAGATTGGTTTTTCCCAGAAGTGAATTTTGTTTCCATACAATTTTATCCCAATTCTTTCTGTGAGGAGAAACTGCCTTGGCTACTCTTGTGCCTATGCATTATGAGTCAGCCTTTAATCACACCTTCTGTAGGACCTCTTTCTGTTCTGGTAGAAAAGGTGAACATTGCTTAATTATTTATTAGTAAGCACATGTACTGTGATTGAAAAACTATTAATAATCCTGTGAGTTTCTCTATAATACTCCTCAGTGGAGTATTGGAATGCCTTATAGATGCTAATTTTAACTTTAAATTAGCCTGGGGGGTAAAGTCATCGCAAAGTTCCTGTTTTACAGATTGGGAATTCAGATGAAAGGATGAGGCCAGAAGTGCCCACCAGTTGTGGGCAGTTCATCCAATCAATATGCAACATCATCTATTTATAAAAGTGAAATAACGCTCTTGTCTTCTGTTGGGTCTGTGGTTGTTCAGTATTTCCGCTGATTAGATACAATGATTTTCAGGTGACTACTGAGAAAACAGGCACACACAGTTAAGTCAATTTCCCCAAGTTCTTTACATACCTAATCTCCACTGCAGGCAAACGTATTTAGGTACTTTGTTGACCTCAGTAACTTCTCACAAAAGATCGATTTTAAGTGATTCACTTGATCTGAGTATAAATTCTGTGGCAGAAGCGCATATGGAATCTGATTCCTTCAGGAAGCATTTACCCGTCATAAAAATGATTAGTCTCCTTTTAACTTTTGCAGTCTTATGCTTCATTCATCCCTATGTGATGGAGATGTGATGAGAAGATGCATCCTCAGCCACTTTGATTTTTGACCCATGCTTTGGCCAGTGCTTACTGTCTCGAGTCCCTTTTGCAGCTATGCTCTGTTGGCATGCTCGGGGACAACTGGCACCTGCATGCTGCCTATGATAGGTCTTCCAACAAGAGCCATCTCTGTGGGTTTGGAGGGTGCAGAACTAGGCATGGGCTTGACCAGGTGTAAGAAATAATCTGAATAAAATATACCTCTCATTTCACAACTGGACTTTTATGGTTTTATCTAAGTATTTGCAGACTGCTGTATTACACTTTACAGGAACTCTCAGTAAAACCAAGAAAATTGCTACATAACTTGAAGCAGAGGAGAGCATGATGGCATCTTGGCGCAGTGGAGCCTCTAAAAGTGCCTTTATGAATGCTCCTGGTACAATTATGACCGACATATCTGAGGTATCATCTAAGGCTTTTATGATCTCTCATGAAACAGTCTCATGAGCTTCTGCCTTTCATGTTTTACTTTCAAAGAGCATAGTAGCTATACATTGCTTACATCTTTTGTATGGACTAGACAAGCTATTAGAAGGCAGTGCTGAGCAACAGTGGCTTCTCTCTAGTGGGATAAAAATTTTCACTGCTGTGAATGCTGGGCTGGCAGACACCAACCAAACTCAAAGGTATTTCTAGAACCAAAAAAAGATACCAATAGAGTTAATGGTACAATGGACTGAGATAGAATAAAGCAATGGTGGAAATAATTTGTGGCAGGAGATGAAGAAATAAAATGAGAATAAGCAGTAGGAAAGCACCTGATAGTGCTTGAGATTGGCTCTGTGATGGAAAACTGAGTAGACACCAATGCTGGAGAGACAAGGTAAGAAGTATAGTCTGAGAAACAGAAAAGGAAGCTGAGTGGACAGGAGGTTAGTTGGCAATTGTTTGAAGAGGAAGATTAAGATTTAAAAAAAGCAGCAAGTAGGTGGCTATAGCCTATAGATGAGTGATAGTTCTGAGAGCTTCGTAGCATGTATTAAACAATATAGAGAGAGTCTGCAGAGATGCAGAAGGCACTGGATAAGACTTGATAATATTTGGTGTTTAGTAGCAGACTTCAACCCCAGGGTCTCAGTTCTTTCAAAGCAACCAATGGAATAAATATCTTTTTTTCCACTTTAAAATTATATTTTAAAATAAACCATGTAATTGCAGTGAACGTGTGCCAGACCAATCAGGCAAAAATAAGACAGCGATGAAATTTTTTTATTGTTATATCCCACTCATCAGGCTTGCAGGCTACAAATAAAGTGTGCAAATGAAGCATCAACTTGTTTAAGTCTCCTGGGTATGAACTGAAGTTGCCATCTGCCGCCTTGCACCTTTCTCTGACTCTCTTTTAGTCCAGTCTTATCTCAGTCTGAACTGAAAAGTTCTGCCTCCACTAAAGTGGAGGAAGAGGGCTCATTCAGGGTCTTCAGATTCCTGCCAGTGAGCTCTGTGGTATTTATGCTCCTGTTTCTCCTGAGATGCTCACTTTGGAGGGACAATAGGGGTTTACAGTTGGTATAATCTTCTAATCGCTTTGACAGGGAAGATTTACTTTACTGAAGGTGGAGGCAAAATTGCCTCACGTAACAGGCAGGAATTGATTGCACTAGGTATTAAGCTGGAGACCTACAAAGAGAGTCCCATGGACCCATTTTAGCATTGCTGGTATCATAAAGTAGAAAGATGCCAAGGTGACAGTGATGGATGGAGGCTCAGCTCAAAGGAGGAAGAAGGAATCCTTTGATCACCCTCTCTGGAGTGAGACCAGGAAGAGAAACCTCTCACTTCAAATGCCATAGGCGGTCCAGGAGAAATGCGGGGCCTCTGTCTATACTCTTGTCTTCTCTTTGAGGTTTCTTCAACGGTTTTAACGTAGAGAATGTTTTAATGTAGTGCGTGATCTGTCCCCAGCACTCCTGTGTCATGTGAAGGCATCTTCCTTTCCTGCAGCCTGATGCTCTAGCAGGGATTCATACTTCTTCCAAGGAAGCAGTCAACAGCAGCTGAGTTGTTAAAAGCAGCCACATGACTCTTGTGAGTGATAAATGTTGGTGTTGCAAGAACAGATGTCTTGTATATAATTGACTATTTCCATGGGTTCAGCACGTTACTTTGACCATGTTACACTTACCTGTGACTTAGAAATGTCGCGTCTATTCTTAATGAAGAACACGGCTCTGAATATTTTCTTTCTAAAGGCAGAACACTAATTTCCAGACCATTACTCTGATTTCAGTGTGTTGTATATCTTAAGGTCCTCTATTGTATACATCTGCATGAGCTGGATGCTTTTCTTTACTGAATGCTCCATGAACTAGGTGTTTTTAGAGAACGACCTGCTGTTCATCCTAGGTTATTTTCAAGCTCATTTCTTTAACTCAGTGCTGTTCAATTGTGTTGAACACAGTGGCTTTTACTGTGTATCTGTAAAATGAGTTGCTTTTTTCTCATAGCAAAGTTTGCTTTAAAAGAAAAAGGCAATGGGGCTTGGGGTGAGGGGAAGGTCTGTTATTCGAAGCCTGGGAAATCTTTGAATAAGGTCGAGCATAGTGGTGGTGCCTATAACCTGCAAAAGCGCTTTCACCAATAGTTTACCCTCAGTGTCTGTGGAAATGAATCCTATTCAGTATGATATATGAAAGCATAACCCTCTGTAGTATAGGAATCAATGGAACCATTCATATAATAGATGACTGTTCAGGCTTGTGCAGTCTGCTGCTCGAACATAATTGGCATCTATGTAATAAAATACTGAACACCAAGGGAAATGTTTTAGATGTTTATGAGTCATCACATGGTTTATTATAGAAGACTGACATATGACTGTGTAAAGCAGAATAGGCTAACTAGCACTTGAGTTACCGTTACAGTATTTAATACTGTATTAACGAAATACAAAGACTTTAGACTTGCCTTGTGTTTAACCTATCATCAAAAGCAGTTACTGGGGGTCTGGCGGGTATAATAGAGCATCAGATTGGCAAGCCAGTGTTTTTCATTAAATCCTTAAGCCATTGCTCAAAGATGCAGATGCGAAATATGGGGTTTAGAGTGCAGTGTTGCTGACAGGCAGAACTGGGTGAACAGTTGCACAGTACGTCGTACATTGTAAGGTCTTCTGAATGGAGCTTGTCTTTTGCTATATGCCTACATAATGTTTAGCACAGCTGGAAGTCCTTATCTCAGCTGGAGGCCTCTCTTGATGCTACTGTAAAGGAAATAATAATATATTTGTCAGCTGCATGTCTTAAGCATGTTAATAAATTCCCTGTTTATAAAAAAGACCTGCTTGCTTGGCATTTGAACAGACTTGCAGCCTCTTGATCTCATCCTGCAAGTCTTGGGCTCTGTCTGTTTAGAGATTTATGGTAAAAAAAAAACCTCTTCCAGAGCTCTCTAACATCACGACAGTGTTGTTTCCAGCAGCCAGGAGGTAAGTTTAAAGCTAGCTTAGGTCTGACAACATATTGCAGTTTGCAGTGTACACATGTTAATGTTAAGTGTTGTGCTTGCTCTGCAAGATGCTTCTCACAACTAGAGTTAGGAATTGTGTAAGTTGAACTACCAGAACTCTCCTCTTATTTCAGCTCCGCTCACTTGACTGTCTGGTTTTAGTCACCTTCCATTCAACTGATTTTCAGAGTGAAGCAAGAAAAAGCCAATGAGTACAACTCCATCTGCAATACAAAGTGAATGAGTGAAACAAGCTCTAACAAAAAGCACGCAGTTGGCTGGCTGCACATATTCTGTTTGTTTTGCTGAGTAGTGATGCCCAGCACACCTGTGTCACTCCACGTCACTCAGTGCCTTCAGGAGAGCGTGCCATTTCTCTTCATTATTAATGCTTTTGATTCTACCACAGCAAATGGTAAAAAGAAGATAGTGTTCTGCCTTTTGAATGTTGCATTAGCTGTGCTGGTACTTCTTATCCTCCACTCCTGAAAGGTGATTTAACCATACCAAACAAATTAATTATTAGAGATGCAGTACATGCAAATAATTTGTAATTAATGAGATATTAATACTGTTATTTGTCTGCATGAGACATGCCTGTCTGTCCTTTTCAGTTGCATGAAAATTCTCTGAAATAGCTCTAAGTGCATCTTAACTAGCAGGAGTTTTCTTCTTCCTTCTTATGCATGTGTTAGATCCTTAGCTGTGGTGATTCTGCTTAGCACTGCTGAAGTTTGAGAGGAAACTGCTATTTGTAGTAGAGGTGCGTTCTACCTTTTATGTAGGTTTTTTTTTGTTTTCTTCATCATCTCTCTTCTCTTGTTCCTGTTTTGATTCCGGGTCAATTTATAACATAGCTTTGAGTCTTCAGTTTCACTATGGAAAGTCTCTCTCCTTGGGTGATGCTTCTGTAAATCATGGTTTGTTTCATTGCCCTATGGCAGTGGTTGGCATTTCTGTATTACAGGCTGTTCGGGGTGTGTGTGAGGGTGTGACAGAGAGAGACACTGAGAAAGAGAGAAATCAGGATTGCCCTCATTCCTAGCAGTAACTCTCTAATGTGTGATTGTGGACAGTTGAGACAGGTTTTCGAAGTGAGTGAACATAAGCAGAGTTCTTAACAATTAGGAAAAATTTTGACTTAGGAGGATATGTGCAAACAACAAGTACTATTTCAGTGCTGAAGATGTAAAAATGGGGAAAAATAACTTGATTTAAAAAAGAAAATTATCATCCATCCATGGAAAACACTGATACAGCTTGCAAAATTGAAGGATGAGCTCCATGGTACCAAATGGCACAAGGATGTGGGAAAGCAGATGGAGACAGATTCCCTAGGGAATAGCTTCTGTGCTATATATCAGCACTGAGGTACAATGAGACTCGAAAACAGTAAAAGGGAAATAATAATGTGCTATTTAGATATTGGGAAACGATTATCTGCTTAAACTGCTCCTGGATGATTAAAACCTCCCAAGATAGCTCTATCCCTCAAACAGAGTGTGAAGGAAATATAGAGATAGCTCCAGCAGACAAAATCAAGCTCTATCCAGTTCATTGGTTCAGTCCAGGTGAACATCATGCTGTGGTGCAACCCCATCAAAACTTCACTGACCTCAGAGACCTAAGCATTAGAGCAAGGCTTCCATTTAGAGTCACACTAGGCTTGCTGGGGAAGGTTCTCTGTAGTTCTAGAAATAGGCTAGTGTTAACCGTGATGCAGAGGTGAGGGATGCACTAAGGGGCAAATCTGATGAGATTTTTGAGGATGCAGTGTTATCCCATGATGAGGACCATATGCTCTGGTGGCTTGTACTAGTGTGAGAACGAATTTCCCTTTCTTCTCCTGCTAATCTGGCTGTTGGTGATAACAACCAACTAATGTTAACATCCAGCTGCAGTTACTTGAGTCATAAGCTTTACTTGGGGTGTATTGCTGTTGGAACTTGTCTGGCAGACTGTATGATCAGCTTCCTGTTGCTGAGGAATTGCCAAACCTGATCTAAAGGAGAGTGCTGAATAGCACCTGGGTGACAGTGGTCAGTGACCTTTCTTTCAGTTCTGCAGTGTGGAGTTGTATGCTCCATCCATTTAACAACACGTGTTTTCAGCTCTTAATCAAACCTCCAGGCTAGAGAAAATTTGTGTGGAAATCTCACAGCAGAACTTCTTCTGAGATTTCTTAATTTTCTCTGACGTGGAACACATTCTGAGAATAGGTAATTTATAGCAACATATTCCTTTGGGGGAAAATCTAAAATGAGAACAGCTGTGAGAAAAGTGAAAATAAAATATTTTGAATCTCAGAAGAGATTCAGTATGCATTCGATCTCAGGATAATTTGGTATATTTGGCCTATTCTTATTAACTCAGCGCTGATTCATGTATGCCTAGTAGAAAAGTGGAGTGAGGACTTGAAGTTAAGAGAGTGAAGGTTGGAAGGCTCATTTTTGTTCAAGCAGCTTAATACAATGAGGATTCATCTGCAAGTCAGAATAGAGTCCTGACTATTTTTATCGACACTTTAGGCTTTGAACAGAAATGCATACACATATATTAATTATCTGACTTTCGAAGTAAAAATAAAAGTATGGATGAAGATATTTCCTATCAGTAGTCTTTCATAAAGGTTCCTTTTCAGTTATATTACAGCTGTATTATTTATTTAATGGTGTTACTTTCATGGCCACATATGTAGTGCACGTTTTAACTGTGATAGCAACATGATTATTAGCTAATAAATACATTTGCAGCATGAGTGAAAATATGCTCATATCTGTTGCAGTGTGCTTAGCTGTAGGAAAGTGAATAGTAAAATAGCCATTCAAACAAAAAGCAGTTGTTTTTTTTTTTTAGTAAGTGCAAATTGCTATTGCTTTTTTGTTTACTATTTGCTTTCCCAACCTGGGAGGTTGGGAATGAGTAGCGCACTTCACCTCAGGATTGGAAGAATGAGAATTTTGTAAATTGCACAGATTGCCTAGCAAAAAGGAACTAGCTGTATTTTTTAAACTGTTAAAATGTTCTTTATGGATTGGTGAAAGCTTGACAAAATACCATTGTGCACTTCATTTATTTTAAATCGAATGATACAGTATTTTTTTTAGCAAGCAGGTTCTATGTCAACTCTTGTTACAAATTTGGCTTAAAAATACCAAATAACCCTTTTTTTCCTATTATTTTATACAACAGTCAATCTAGGGAAAGGATTCAGATACAGGCAGAGAGGTGAGTTTCTTACTATCACCTTTTGTTCAAGCTACCTGGACAACCTAAAGTCAGACCTTTGTCTATCTTTTGTTATTATGAAGAGATTGTGAAATATAAACTGATGGATTGAGACTCATCCCTGCAGCCATGTCCCCTAAACCAGGGCAGAGGCAGCAGCAACAAAGGATTGAACCCTGCAACCTCAATCACCTCTCTGCCACCATCGTTACATCTCCGGTGCAGTGACAAAACCAGGTCTGAGAGCGGCAGCAGGGGCTGGAATTGGGAAAGAGTTTCAGGTATGAGGATAAGTTATTATTTGCCCTTTTGTATGTATTCTTGCGTAAATACAGACCGAGGCATAACTGGAGGAGCTGTCAGGAACTGTAAGCTGATCTGATTTGCCACGAGCTTAGAGGGGCTTTGTTTCTGTTTAGTGAAGAGAGGCATGCCACAAAAATTATCAATTGCTAAGTCATAAGCCTACAAGTATCTGGGATTAGCTTTGATTCAGTGCTTCCCTGTGATGCCATAACTCAGTGTAATAGAGTCACTGGCTCTGTTTTCTTTGGTGGTGTTTCCTCTGTGGTATGAAAGTCCTTGCTGATGGGGAAACAGCATTTTTTTGCTGCTCTGTACCGTCAGTAAGATTGTCTTGTGCATAGTCCCCGATAGTCTTCCTCCTGCCAAGTTTGGTAGGTTTTGTGTTTTCGAAAGGGGGATTTGTTCTTTTGACTGATTCTTTCTTCACTGTGTATCTTCTCTGCATTTCTTCTTCCTCAGCTTACTGCTAATCCTCACGTTTTCAAATCTTTTCTAGAGGGAGGGATAACATGTAACTCTTTTCTTTTTTCTTTTTTTTTTTTTTTTTTTTTTTTGCATTGCTTCTGCAACTTTCTGTACGCTGGACAAATCAGATGATGTTCACTTGTATATGTTGCATCTCTATTACACAGATCCAACAAGTATGCTTGCAAAACTCTATCTTTCATGCAGTCAAGTTCTCCCTGCATGCCACCAAAGCAAGAGAAGAGCTGTGAAGTGTATGCAAAAGGCTGCTTCTGGCTATAGAAAATTCCTGCACATCCCACTGGCATGTTTTTTGGTCTGCTATGGTCACTGATCACGGGCTCCATTCATATACCAGAGTGATTCACAGCTGCCAAAATGGGAATAAAATGTCATTTCTGGTGACTCATTTTTTTTTAATAACTCAGTCGAGTGTATGAAAAAGTCTTATGAAACTTAATTGTGGCTCGAGCCTCAGTTCAGGAACACCTTTTAATTGGTTTCTCTGGGACTTCAAAAATATTTCCTGCAGTTAATTGTTGAAGTGGGGATAAATGCTATAGGAGTTTGTGGATGCTTAATAGATGTGTTCTAGAAAGTCAGCAGACATGAATAATCCCATAGCTTGTGTCATTCTCTAATAATTCTTCAGACATTATATTTGCCTGTTTCCTTTTGTACTTTCTCATCTAGTAAAAAATTAATTTTTTTTTTTTTTTCCCTCTGGCTGGATGTGGCTTTTCTGTACAGGGGTCAAATATAAAACTTGCAGCTTCTTCTTTCCAAAGACAAGCTGGGAAACTGGTTAAAACAACTGGAGAAGAGACTTATGCAATATACTCGGGCAGTTTTCTACTGGCCATTAGGAAGTGCTCCAAGCGGCACTAGAGAAGCATGGATCAGCTTGAATATTTCTCAGATATGATCACTGGATATGGTGTCTATCTTCTTCTCCATCTTAAACAGTTGTGATGACATTAAAACTCAGTGTGCTTCCCAGCAGAAGAGGTTGCATTTCAGAAATGAGAGGAACAATTGCTGTGTGCAGTTGGCAGATGAGTTTGTAATGTGCTCAGGGATTCTTTTCCATGCTGTAAATTCAAATTACATCTCATCATGTGCCTAGTTAAAGAACAGAATATGTCACAATAGAGAAAGAGAAAACCAGGGACAGATTGTCATCCTGTTGGCAATTATGTACGTCTAGACCATTTCACTGTCATTTCTTATCCTAGGATGAATGAAAGCAGGGTAGGGGGTCTTCGGGGAAAAAAACTAACAAACAAACAAACATCCCAAACTCATATTGGACAAGTTATGATAGCAGTTCTTGTATTTCAAGTGATTTAAACACAAAATATGTAAACATAAATAATGTTGTAAACAAGTCACAAAATGTAACAGGATTGGTTATCTCCTATATTTTCATTTTTCATTTTGTGATGATTTCTTTTCAATCTGTTCCTTCCACTGCTTGTTGCACATCACTTTCTCTGCAAGTTGTAAGGTTTCACGATGGCTTGGCACTATTAGACAAATACCAGGAAATGAAGCATGGGAGTAAGAGCCTGCCCAGGTTCTGTCATTGACATTGTTTATTTAAAACACATCTAAAAGTGTGAGGTCAGGAAGGAATTTACTCTTATCTTGTATCACTGGCCATGCTTGCTCACCAAGACAAAAATGTATTCATTGCCTTTTAATAAGAATGTTTAATTTATGTTCCTAGAACACTGTAATGAAGTAGAAATAGAACTTATATTGCAAGTAATAATCAGTGATGTGGAAATGTTAAGAAATGTCAAAACCTAAATCTAACTAAATCCTTGTGGTGTATCAAAAACTGTAGCAAGCACATGTTCCTTACAGCTTCCCCATCATTTTTAAATCTTTCATTATTCATGCCTAGCTTTATGATTATCATCTTTTTGCAAAATGTGATGTGTTTAAACAGAACATATGACTTTTGTTAACAGACTATATTATTATCATAGAATCATAGAATGGTTAGGATTGGAAGGGACCTTCAAAGGTCATCTAGTCCAATCCCCCTGCAAGAAGCAGGGACATCTCCAAGTAGATCACGTTGCTCAAAGCCTCATCCAACCTGACCTTGAACGTTTCCAGGCATGGGGCATCCATCACTTCTCTGGGCAACTTGTTCCAGTGATTCACTACACTCACTGTAAAAATTTTTTTCTAATATCTGATCTAAATCTACTTCCCTCTATTTTGAAACCGTTACTCCTAGTCCTATCACAACAGGCCCTACTGAAGCCTCTCTCCCCGTCTTTCCTGTAGGCCCCCTTGAGGTACTGGAAGGCCTCTATAAGGTCTCCCCGGAGCCTTCTCTTGTCCAGGCTGAATAGCCCAAGCTCTCTCATTCATTGCTATGAATGAAATAATAAGTTTGTTTGCGTCATCTTGGGAATAAGCGTGTCACTTCTCCTGGGCATTTTGGTTGCACAGAGAGTTGCTGGTGCCATTATAATAGCACCAGCAATGACCGCTTGTGCTTTACAAAAGGAAGCATTGAAAACTTTCTTGTCGTGTTTAAGCGGCAGGAGAATTTAGGTATGTTATCCAGAATACAGTTATTCAACTTGGAGCACCGCCAAGGCAGTGAGACTAACAATGTGTTTAATCTTATGAAATGATGGCATGGGATACTTAATGACCATGTTTTGTCGGAATCTTGGATTTGTGATGTCTCTGAGAGACAGTTCTTGTGGTGCCATGCTTAAAAGACATAATTAGAAAACCCATAATTCTGTTGAGTTTTGTTTCAACTGGTCTTTTTTAGAGAGATATGCATTTATTCTGGTTTATTCCTAATCTGTTCAGTGCAGCCTTGTGATGTCGGGGAGCTAGCCTTGGGAGGAAACAGCTGGTCCGACCCCATGCCATCCATTGATGGGAAAGCTGTTTCCCTGGCAACAGAAATGATGAGAAACCAGAGAATGGCTCTTTTCCAGTTCATGTTTCTTTTTCAGTCAGTGTTACAGGCACTCATTAGCTTCTAAGGAAGAATCATATAGCTCCTATCAATCTAAACTAAAGCTAAGTGGAACAATGTAAATGTCACCACAGTTTTCAAGGTTGTGAGCTTCTGAAGTCTGCTGCTATCAACATTAATTTTGTATTGAAAAATATTAACAAACTAGAATTTTTTTTTTTCTCCCCTATAGGAATTATTCATGGCACTGTATCAAAACAAAGAAGCAAGAAAAGTGTAAAAATTGCTGTACTGGCTTTGTGCAGAATGCATTTGTGTGTGCAAGAATTCAGTTTAAAGGGAAGTTTTGCAGCTCAATTAGAGCTGTAGATTTCACATACCTGATGACACGTATACCTGCCTTTTTATTAATGCTTCTGAAATTTTGGATTTCCTTAGGAAGAGGAGAAGTTGAGAGACAAGAGAAGGAGATGACAGCCGTTGACAGCAAAGGCATTCTGGAGTTTTCATGCCTGTGCAAATAAGACCTGTGAGTTTGGGTCCACTATGCCTTACTTAAACTTTCACCTGGATACTGTCATTTTTTTGATATTTTGCAAATGTTTTTCCCTCGTAATGTCTTAGTAAAAATGACTATATGAACTATAGGGCAGTAATGAAAAGAACTTTGTAACATCGGGGAAGAGACTCTCTGGATCCATTCTGCTTGGTGTAAGAAAAATTCCATTTCTTGTTTTGTAACGTTAGAGTTAATAAATACAGAAATATGAAACAAAAGCAGGGAACTCAAGAATTGACTAATTCAGCAGAAAAAAAAAAAGACAGAATTCTTATTTTATGCTTATACAAAATATTTGAGTAATTTAATTCATTCATAAATTCATTCATTTTTTTTTTCCTCCAAAAAATGGCATCACCACAAACCTTTTGTGAGGTTTTGAGGACTCCCTGTGACCACTTCCAGAACAGCTGCTGTTCCAGGAGTGTGAAGGTCCTACTACCTGTCTGTGTGTCTAATGGGGTGTACATGCTTTTTGCATTCTGTAATAACTTCATCTTACTAAAGGAGAAATGGATGCTACTTTGTGTAAAGCTTCAGAGGATAAGTGCTCTTTTCTCTCTGTGAAAGCTCTTATACAACTTCTGTGAAATCAGTATGTCTGCTTTGAGTGTATCAGAGATCAATGCACTTCTAAAATTCAGGATGAATTTCTGCCAATTCCTGAGGTCCCTTAAAATTCTGGGCACATTGTAAGATGCTGCTGACTGACCACGTAGCATGAAACACAGGGAATATGCACAGATTTCCAAAACCTAAATGTTAACCCTCTGAAGAAACTCTCCATTAATAAACTGAATAAACAAACCAAGTTATAGCTATGAATAGGCACCATAAAGCTGTCATTTTTATAAACCAACTTTTTTTCAAAAGCCCCATGCTTTCAAGCATTGTTGTGATTACTAGCTATAAATCTTTATAATGGCTATCATGTTGTTGTAGGCAACATAAAGGCAGCATACTTTAATGTCTCAATAACTACTGTTCTTGCAGGTTCTCAGTGGCTTGAATAGACCACCAATCTGATCTTTGGAGATGGATAAAACCTGTATTTATTTTTTTTCTCCCATGAAGTGTTAAGGATGTATATGAAAGACTGCTTTATCTTGGATTACATGACAATTTCTTATGCAACATCAGGTTCCATTCATGTGAAACTAAAGCTCTTAAAGCCTGTAGACACTGATCTCCTTCAGAAAAGGTAGCATCCATCCTCCTACCCAACATGTAATTTTGCTTCAGTACCATTTCATGAGCAGGCATTTTACAAACTTATGCTTTTGGTTGGCCATGGATTTGTAATAAAGAATAAATACTATTTACCTGTATTCAGATAGAGGTTATCTGTTGATGAAGGGTCAGAGAAAGGATGCCACCTCAATAGTTTATGGATGCAATTCACCACAGAAGTTCATGTAGTCTGTAAAAACTAAAGTAGCATTTGAACAGAGGAGAAAAGAAATTAAAGGAAGCTGGTGGCCAAAGTCCTAGCAGCAACACGTTAAATAGAAACGTTAACCTTTTAATCTCCTGGCTGTGGTTTTTTTTCAGTGAAGGATAGGGTATTTTCTGTAGTCTGCTGTTGCTTTGCTTTTGTTTTGTTTTAAACTCCAGCATTTTAACATGTACTTTCCTCTCAAGCCCAAATTGTTGCTTTTTATATTTCCAGTAGCACCTCTGCAGAGGCAGACACAAGTCTGATGTTTGTTTTTTCCCCAGTCTTTTCCTAACATTTCCCAAAATGAAAAACACAAACGTATTTGGTTTACTCTCCAGCACTGTTATGCCTGACTCGTAAACATACTGCCAAATTAAATGTGATCAGAAAAACCCTTCATAAAATTGCAAGAAAGATGTGTTGCTTGAAAGGCTTCCAAACTCTATGCTCTGCTTCTGCTTTAGAAATGCGCTGTAGATCAATTTGGTTTTTATTATTATTTTGGGGGTATAATCTGCTAGGCATTGATCAAGGCAAATGTCTGAATGCAGTATGTTTATTCCAAGACTGAAAGAGGTGAAGATAATGCAGTTGCACATCACGTGTTCATTGGGGTTTCGGTGACAGTGGAAACCTGTTTTCTCACTCTATTTCTTATTTGCAGGAATTGCTGGCCTGATAAGGCATGAATCATATCTTTCTTCTTCTTCCTTGCAAATGTTATACTCAAAACCTCAAAAATCTTATGCATAGCTTGTAGAAGAGGGCTGAGTAGCTCGGGGAGAAAGTGTGCTTTAGGACTGGAGGAGCTGCAGTCTCAGCAGTAGCAACTCTGCTCTGATCATCAGATTCATCATACCGTGTTGATGAAAAACGCTTGTTGAGGCCTGATGAGGAACACCAGTTGAACTTGACACCGCTTGAGGACTCAGGAAGTTAAATCTGCTCTACAAATCTGACCAGCGTTTTCACCAATCATGGTAGTGCTGGATAAGGACATTAAAACACAGTTTGTAAGCAAAAGTCCATCAGAGGGACCCTCCCACCCCCAACCCCACCCTTGTGTTGGAATTGTAATAAATAGAATTGCAATAAAAACTTTAAGGATTCAATTGAAATATTGGACCCATTCACCAAACTCCTACCTCAGGTATAATCAAAGATAGTTATTTAAAACAGAACTAATTCAGCAAGCTACCATGAGTGTTGTCACAGTAAATATTAAATTTTATCCTGTAGTGAGTACAGAGATATACAAGAGGTGGAAAAGTGACACTTACTTGGCTTTCTAAGGGTTGAGTGAAACTCCAGCTATCTGTGAAAAGTATCCATTTGTCACTTCTTTCCTTGTATGCTTTTTTTTTTTTTTTCTGCTACAGAACTGCATTACCTGTTCATTACATGGGCACGTATCCTGCAATGCAAGTTAAAGAGTCCCTCAGATTTTAGGAACCCTCTGGGTGTTAGAGTCTTGCTTAAACTACTTGAAGTCTGTGTCGAAATGGCAGTCAAGAAATGAAAGAATTGGTCTCTACCTGAGTGTAGGAATGATGTGTAATGAGATGCAATTTGCCTAAATGCAATTGTACATTACAAACGTTATGGTGCAGCTACCAGCAGAAGTCCTGCTGTGAACAGCGGTGGAGACCTGAACTACACCAGCCCCAAACCCAGCTCTGAAAGAGGGGACAGGAGTTGCTCATGCCAGACCCAGCTTGGCCAGTCAAGAGCCTTCACTGGAGAAATAGTGCTGGCACTTGGGAGATCGTGCAGACTGCCCTTGCTGTAGATTTACATGCAGGCAAGCTTGAAGGGAGGAAGAAATCTTGCATTTCCGTGTGGGAGGTGTTGAACTAGAGAGGAGTTGAGCTTGGATTAACAAGTTCCTAGTGGGTGGAGGTGCACAGCACCTGCAGCTCTGTTAGCTCATATTTGAAGCTCAGCTTTTTGGAAAGCTCTCCATGCTATATCACTTCCCTGTAGATAGTGTTTCAAAAATAAGTGCTCAAGAATCAGAAGAAATGGAAACCATCTAGGATGAGATTTTTGTGCTGGATTTGAGGAAGACATTTCCTATGCAGCTGGATATGGGTGGGATTTTTTTTTTTGTTGCTGTTCTAGAACTTATTTGTAAATATATGAAATACAATTACAAATCTAAGTAAAAAGCTCCACACAGAAGTGTATCAATTGAAATGCAAAAATCATTGGCTTGAAATAAGACTAATTTTCAAAAAAAAAAAAAAAAAAAAAAAAAAAAAACCCTATTAAAAA